>VWZW01005302.1:98250-148793 GCA_013397115.1 Edolisoma coerulescens | reverse complement strand
AAGGCGTTTGCTCTCCTTGGGAATGCTCGGTGACAGACAGGACTGAGATAGGTGTCTGGGAAATTTGTTGCAAAACAGGTGAAAAAACCCCAAAACTCAAACCCCACCACCGCACTGTAGAACTGTGCAGTAAAATGTGTTTCTGTGCATGTAGATGTGTATGTGTGTATATGTATAGGAATATGCGTGTATATACAACAAAATTAAACAATAAGAACGAGAAGAAACTCAACCAAAGAAAACCCCGCCTGTCCTGGTCTTTTATTTGCTGCTAAACATTTTCATGGAAAATACAATCCCTGTGACCTCGAGGAAGCGATGAAACAGCGGAAACTAATTTCCTGACATTGAAAGATCACTAAATCAGTGGCTTCTGTGATCTCACAGTATTTTATAAATGTTCCAGTTTCCTTCTGTTGCACTTTTTTCCCCCTTTACTGAGACAATATCATTTAGCCTATTTTTAAGAGCAGCAAATAAACTAATGGAAATTGACATTCATCTGTCTCACCTACTGCGAACATCCACCCCCTCAACCTCCTAAGGTAGTTCCAGGTTGTTACAACCTAAATGTTACATTGAGCTATTTTATATACCACAGTTTCCACATTCATCTCACACATCAAGTAAAAACATTAACCAGTTTTGTATATTACGTGGTTTTTGTTCCATGACAGATACTGTGAGGGGGCTGTCAAGTGGAAAGAAGAAAACACTGAAAATTTTTAAGTGGTCATTTCACAGTATTTTAACTCTTCTGAGAATTTCAACCCTTTTCTGAGGTATGTGAAGACAAGTGAATGAATTTACACTGAAACATATGTTTAGAGCTGTATTTTGTGCTGTTGGCCCGGTTCTCCCACGACAGTCTGCAAGTTAATGTAAGTACATCCTTTTGCTTCTAATACTTGGGGGGAAGTGGGAAGGGGGGTTCTGTATTCTTAAACAACTTCTAGAATCAAGAAAATGAAAAAGACAGTGCTCTCTCTTTTTTGCTAACCTAGTGCATAGGATTAACTCTTCTTTCACTACACAGTAGCAAGGCAAGGGGCCTTCATTGTGGCCAAATCTTGGGAAGAGAATATCTGTCTTTACCAGAGGAGGGTAGGAAATGCTTTTCCCATTGTTTCTACATTATTCCTATTCCTACAACCTTTATGGACATGAGAAAGTCATGTAGAAAGTTCTAGTTGTTGTTAGCAGCTGTTTGGCACTGCTTGAGATTAATAATCTAGGGACCCTGAATTTGTTTAGATGGATGACCGCTTTCAATTGGTAGTTGGCAATTCAATTTCCAAGGACTGGTGCTCACACATAGCTTTGAGCGGATTACATGTTTCTTAAAATGCCCGTGGCATTTTATGTTCTAATTTCTGCAACATTTAAGTCTCTGGCTACAGTGAACCACTGTTAGCAATAGAGAATTTTCCCTACTGGGGAACTTTCCAACAATAGGGAAGTTTCCTAAAGAAGTAGGTGTAGTTACATCAACATTTAAGTTGTCACATGAAGTCTTTTGACAAATAGTTCTGTTTTTTCTGTCTTCTTCATTTGATTGTGGGGGAAACATGCTGCAGCAGTACTGAGGAGCATTTTGCACAGTGCATACATTTTGCTTTTAAGAAGTATTTGCCACAGATGTCGGAAGCTGGCAGGAGGACAGAAGGGGTGTTGTGGCAGGTTCTGTAAGAAAAACAGCAAGTGGATAGCTTTAGTAAAGGACTTTGATTGACATCAAGATCTCAAACTGATCCAGAGGATCTTTCTGCTCAGGGTGAAACAGGAGAAGGTTCTATAATGGTTATTGCAGTGGTTTTCTTTTTTCATGCACATCTGGAGTTGACTTGGACCTACATTTTTTCTCTCTGAAAGTGAAAAATTGAATACAGCAGCAGACTTTCTCAGTCTTGAGGAAATCTGTAAGTAATAGTCATACTTCTTTTGTGTATTGTAAAGCTTGTTTTCCTCTGCAGTGGGAGAAAGCATGCTAATTAAGTTCAGCAATTGCAGAACATAAACATGGGTCTTAGAACTATAGAAGCTAACTTGTTGTCATGTCTTCCAGGAGTTAATCAGAACACCTCTCCTGGAGATCATGCCAACATTGAGATTCCCTGTCAAAAAGATGGATAGGGGTTGCAGGACTAAGAATGGGCATCTTTCAGTATCCTGACTGTAGTGCACATACTGTTCGTTCCAAGCAGTGTACTATTTCAGGCAGTCTACTTTGTTCTGAGTGTGCTGCAACTCTGGTCATTCTGACATGGGGAGTGCAAAACAATACCTATCAGACTCAGTGGCAGGCTTGTCTCCACAGTAAGTGTGATCATGGCACACTTATGAGATTGGTATACCTCTGCCTCATCTGAGAAGCTTTACTTTGGAGCTCAGCTGGTGGTCTGGAGTGCTTGTTACTCAAGCAGGGGAATCATGATGGAGGCATTCTGATGCATACATGTTCAGAGAAGCTCTTGGATACCCACAGGATTAGGCTGCAATTTTCTAGTGCTTTCAGGGACATCACTTGTGGCTAAGGAATAAATTTGGTACCTAACCACTTTATGAAGCCTAGGATTTACCAATGAATCAGGTCTTGCACCTTGACAATCTTCTTTGTATTTTTCCTGCACTTGTTTTCAGAACATGCTTAGATTGTTAACGATGTAGTAGATCGCCTTCCTTTCTCAGCTCCATAAGCATTGCCTTCTGCAAACCAGCTGTTGGTATCGGGCAGCAGCAATCTGAGGAAAAGAAGTAGCTTGAATCTAATTCTTATGAGAAGTCTAGTTCCCTTAAGCCACAGCACTGTAAAGGTACATGTGTCTTACAAATTCAGGACAATATTGGTTTTTCACTATCATCCTAAAGTTGACAGTCAGAGAAAGAAGGATGAAACATCTCAGAAAAACGGTGAAGGATGGCAGTCAAGATAGAATTTCATGAGTTACGAAGTGTCATGGATATTACAGTTGTTTAATTTCTTATACAAATTCTGAAACTACCACTAGAAAACAGTTAAAGGCAATCCCTCCTTATTTTTGTGGATGTTTGGGTATCCAAAATTAGGACTTTATTTAGAAAAAAATCTACCATTTTCTGTATTCACGAAAGATATCCATTATGGTGTTTGAAATTTTCTTAACAGTAAGTTGAAAAATGATGGCACTAGTGGATATTAGTATTGTTCTGACCTAAAATACAGACTTGTCAAAAGCAGTGGGTGTGCAAAGATTAAATGTAAGAGTAGATATTAATAAGCATTTTAAAATGTTAAAATGTTGTGTAGGAGTATAAAACCTATGTCAGTAAAGAGGGGAAAAACTTCTGACAGAAAAGTGAAATTACTTTTATATTCAGAGGTAAAGCAGCAGAAATTCCAGACAATAGATTCTGCTTGTAGATTGACTGGCTTTGTCACTGTTTTACAAAGGCACTATTGTAAATAGTGTATTTTATTACTATTGTGAATATTTGTGTGAATAGTTGATAAATAGTTGTTACTGCCTAAATACTTGTTATGAGATGAACTACTGCATGAATTGTTTTCACAATGTATGTAACTTTGTGAGCCTTGTGATAAGAACTGTGAGACCGGGGTGAAAAAGCAGGGTATATTCACAACATGTTAAAGTAAAGCTTACAGGTGGGGAAGAACCACATTTTATTTTCTCCAGTGACTGAGTATAGAAAATTCTTTCATTCTCCTACTAAGTGCAACATTCCCTGCTACAGTGAGGGGAACAATTGGGTATTTGTGATTAATTATTTCCTAATCAACAGATAATGGTAAAACATCTATTTAGCCATAAACAAGAACAGATGTTTAAAGCAAATAAAGTAAGATGTTTTTCCTGGACCCACCCATGCAGGAAGATTTCTGCCTGATTATCTACTGGGTGCAGTTTCATCCTGTTTTTGATTAGGGTGGAATTCAGTTCTTTGTGTGGATTGACTGTAAAGTGTATTTTACAGTGCAAGTCAGAAAATAAGTATGTATTTATATTTGTCTATTATTCTATCATTTTAGGTTCTATCTACATCATGGGAAGGCCTTTGTTTTTGTATATATTTTTATTCTACTGGCATTTCCTAAATGGTAAGAAGCCAAGTCATAAAAAGCAGTAGAACTGTTTTAGTATATTTTCTTTCCATGTATAAGCACAGGAATGTTAATTTCCCGTCTTCTTTCAGCTGCTAGCATTTGAGGTTTTTTTCCTTAATGTTTTAAGTAAAAAGGTCAAAGCATGGATTTACATTAAACTAGATGCCTGTGCTTTGATATGGGGCCAGGTTAAAATCCCTGTCAGTGTTCCAGCAGAGACACCATTTCAAACAAGGTACCATTTGCATTACACAAAATGGTGGTTTTGGCTCTATAAAAACCTGGGAATTGTTGTGTATTCTCTGACGTTGTGTGCTAAAACAACTGGCATTTATATAAAGAGAACATTCCCATCAGAGGCACTAACACTTGCCTGTTACCATGGCAGTGTTCTCAAAGCAGCAGCTGAGGGGCTGTGCATACACAGTTCACTGTTTTTAGTACAGCATCACACTGTGTGTGCACAAAGCAGGTGTCTTCAGGTATAACTGCCCATTGTGTGTGCACACAGCAGAGGTCTTGTGTTTTGTCACACACTTGGACTTGTACATACCAAAATGTTCAACTTTTCAGAACAGAGCAGATACTTTGGTCCTTAAAATCTCCTATGGATATGGTAAGACATGACTTCAAAGATTAGGCGTATTATTGAAAAACTAAGTTTTCTTCCAAATTTTGTTTTTCAGCTTTATTCACTGTTGAAGCTCCTCAGTCACTCTACGCTGTGGAACATGGGAACAACGTGACCATGGAATGCACATTTCCAGTGAATGGGAAGTTAAAGTTTAGAGATTTAAGTGTCAGCTGGGAAAAGAAAGATGAGTTGAAACAGGTTTATGAACTTGTCAAAGGAGAGGAAGACTTCAAAAATCAGCACAGTGACTTTAGGGGAAGAATAAAATTGTTGAAAGAGAATCTGAACTTGGGACAGTCTCTCCTTCAGATCAGTGGTGTGAAGCTCAGAGATGCAGGGGTTTACCGCTGTGTTATTGCCTATGGGGGAGCCGACTACAAGACAATTAATCTAAAAGTTAAGGGTGAGTGTGCTACTACCAGGGGTTCAATACTCTCTGATACTCTTAAAAGACTTCAGAGGAGACCCTGACATGTCTGGATTAGCAGTTAAAGAAACCTCACTGGAGACAGGACCTGTCCAATGGTGCTTGGGCAGCTGCATAACTTGGCACATCCATTTAGGTTGAATCCGTGTTCTGTCCTTTAAGTCCCCAGTCACATGTGAGAAATGGGGTTGCAAAATCATGTAGACACTACAAAGACCGTAATGCCTAGTGAGCTTTCTAAACCACATCAAAATGGTATAAATCCTATACTTCCAGTTACAGACACAATAGTGTCATTTACTTTTACTGTCAAAATCCAAGCTGAAACTTGACCCTGGGGGCTGGGGAGAAAGAAAATGCATGTCTTGCATTTAATACATCCCATTCTTCTAGTTTTCTACTGGTATTGATTTTTTTTCCAATTGTTTAGCTCCTTACAGAATTATAAACCAAGAAGTGGTGAGCACAGGACACAACAAATGGAAGTTGACATGTCAGTCAGAAGGATACCCAAAAGCTGAAGTGATATGGCAAAACAGAGACTATGATGATTTGACTGATAAGGCAAACACAAGATATGAAACTGGAAGTGACCAGTTGTACCGTGTGACAAGTACCCTTACAATCAAAAGTGGAGTTGATGAGATTTTTTACTGTATATTCTGGAATAAAGAGCTGCAAGAAAATACATCTGCCATTTTACACACAGCAGGTAACACTTCTAAATTTCATTTATGGTAATACACTCCAAGGTGCTAATGTAATTTTGTCCCAGTTAAATCAGCCATGATTTGTTTCTCTTTCCTATCTAATTTTGAAAAGGCTGGAAAGAAATACCTGTGTCGTTAAGTTTTGTTATTAATGTACGCTTTCACCATACTAACATGTTCATCATGCATGTATGGTCAGAATTTAAAGACAGGAATTTTGTGTGACCTGCAGGTATGTGAAAATTGAGTCTAAATGTTTAAAAAGTTCCATTATTTGGAAGACATGCAGCTCAGCACCTGGAAATGAAACCTTCCCATATAAATTAAACACATCTTCCAAGAATACTCTATTTTGTTGATGATTACTGTCAGATAAACTTGAACGATATGGTCTTTTCTTGCCACTACAGCCTTTGCTTTGAGCATATTTAAATTAAACTAATTGTACACAGATTTTTTTTCCTCATAAAGTCTGGATTGAAGGAAAATTCATAAATGGACGAGACCAATACAATTCCTCATTAGACCTTTCAGCTGGGCAGCTCCTCTGCTGCTTTTGCTTCTGATTATTCTTTTTTACATTGTAGCCTGATATGTTTTCAAGCAGACTGGAGACCTGATCCAACTCAAAAACAGTATTTCTCTTTGTCAGACTGTTATTCAGTCAGGTCCATTTTCCTGGTTTACCACCTGCTTTTAAAAACACCTGTGCAGGCACGCTTCTTGGGCCTGACAANAAAAAAAAAAAAAATCTGAGATTCAAGGAGGCCACTTACCCTTTGCATTCAGAGCTTTACCAGATGAAAGGGGCTCTCTGTTCTCTTTCTCAATTAGCTTTTTCCTGTAGTCCTGATGGGAAACTAAGCTAAATAGCTAAATGTAACACTTTGACAAGCAGAATTCTGATAAGATCAAAGGCACTATCACATGCAATGCAGGGAAGAAAGATAAATATTAATAAGTTCTATCTCCCCCCCCCCTTATTTGAACGATGTGTTAAGTGCACCATTAGCACCTGACCTTAGACACAATCTATAATGTTGCTATCATGTCTTAACTGCTCATAGCAAAAATAATACAGCGAAAATGAAAGGCAAAGGGAGGATCTTATGCAATTATGTAATGTCTTATCCCCCACTTCCTTTTCTTGAAGATTCAGCTGATGGCATTCTCCAGACTGAGAGCAGACGCTTTGTTGGAGCAGCTCTCATTGCTACTGCTTTTGTTGGATCAGGGCTTCTATTTATGCTCTGCGTAAGAAAAGGTATGAAAATTATTTATTTTAGAGTATCTCAGTTATTATCAATCTGCTCTGTTAATTCATCCTCACTGAGTGGAATGAGACAATTTTTTACCACATCGTTTATTTCTCTTTCTTTGCTGGACTTGGGTAAATACTAGCAAGTTGACAGATTGGAACAGGCTATCAGCCCCTCACAAATCACTAACCCATGCATATCTGTTAATCTTTCTTATAGATAAGGATGTAGAGCAGTAAGATTAGAGTCTAACCTATTCCAACATCAAAGCACAGTTTATTCACCTACTGGAAATTAAAGATTCCTGTTCTGTGTCGTCCCTTTTGACTGCAGATTAGAATGCTGGGAGCAGACAGGATACTGGAGGTTCTTAAATGGGTTTTTTTCTGCATTCTCTGAAAAATTTCACTGGACTGTGAGCACCTCTTTTTTTAAGAGAATATTCCCACTCAGGCTTCATACCACTTCATTGATTTTCTAACTAAGTTTTGAGCTTTTTCAGCTCACTTCACTAACTTGTATTGGAAATTTTCAGCATCACAGTAAGTTGAAAAGATAAAGCATTGGAAATAATTTGTTTTCACTTGCTAGCTAACAAAAGAAAAACCTGGAGAAATAGTTTTTAGTGTATGTGAGTTTGAAAAGAATATAGTTAGCACTCAAAGAAAAAAAAGGTTTGAAACTTGTTACTTAAACTGAAAGAAATACTGTTAATTTCTTTTTCTTTCATTGGTTGGTTGTGGGGGGGCCTATGGCAACATGTCCTGGGAGAAGTATTCATAAGTTTAACAGGCTTGCAGGTGCTGCTAACAGGCTGCAAAAGGCCTGTAGATAACCCTGCAAGCATAAGAATATACTTGCCCTAAGACCATGATAAGCATGGGAGCAGAACATGAAAGTGGAAGAAGTGACAGCAAAATCCTTGACTGCTCAAAAGATTCCCCACTGGGGATTTCAGTGAAGATCAGAAGTTTCCTAGGTTGCCTGACTAATATTTACTGTTTGTGTGTGTATGTGATAATGTACATACATGTCACGATGTACATTATTACCATGATTAGGTTTCATATCTGTACACATACACACACATACATGTGTGAGTGATAAACTACAAGTTGATTCAATAGCTAAAGTAGGCCAACAGGTTTTTGTCTTAAACCCTAAGCTGTCCTGGGTTACCGGACAAGTGATTCTTTCAGAATTTTTTTCTCCTAAAAAAGCACTGAGAAGATGATCCCCTTTTTGTTCCTTGTTGTCTGATATGTTCAAATTCTGGGTGAAAATATACAGTGGGAAACCATTTGAACAAGTATTTTCCAGTGATGTTAGTGTACAGTATCAACGGAGTTCTGGCTTAGGAACAAGAAAAGGAAGTTGGAAAGGTAACCAACAGACTGGGAGCACTGAAGAATTTATTTTAAAGTCTTTGAAGAAATTTAATATTTTGAGAACAAATGATTACACTATGCTAAGTGTGCCCCTCCCACCAGAGTGTTTAAGTTCCTCATTAGATCTAACGGAAGTATTTAGGGTTCTTTTAAATTTTTTTTCTCTTTTGCTTTCTTTAAGCTAGAGCAAATAAGGGCAACAGAACACCTGTGGCGAGCTCATCAATAGCAAGTATGTACATATGGCATAAATCTAGCAGAGCGTGATTCTTTTGGAAATAATAGCTTGAGAATTAACTTTGTAATGGTGACAACCAAATGGAGATTTAAATTCAATTTTGATTTTGCTTTCTACTTTTCATTTACATAACAAGTATAAATTACAATTGAAGAGTGGCTTTTCATGACTGTGTCATCCTTTTGAAAGGAAAACCTGAAAGAAAAGCATACTTGTTCTGGGAACTGATACACTCCTGATATGCACAAGAAAAGGACAGAGCAGTACACTATGTTTTGCAAAGTCTGCAATAGGATGGAACAGGCTCCACGGAACATAATGCCTCAGAATGGCATCACATCCTGATCTGCAGACTTTGTGCTGCAATGTGAACCGCATTGGCATGTTCCTGTGCTTTCTCCAGTATTATAGCATGCATCTGCTGGTCTTGGTCACAACATTCATGACAGAGAGTTTGGCCCTGTTGAGAGAAACAGAGGGAAGTTTCTAGTTTCTATGTTGTGATATTGATGCAAAGCTCAGTGGAAGGGCAGTACCACCATGACAAGTGGTATTGAAGAAAATGATGCAAAAAGCAAAGAGAGTTAATATTTACAGCAGGAGAGAAGAGATTAAAATCCTTTGCTACCTTTCAGGATAGTTATAGGTTGATTTATTTTTGATTTGTTGTATGTTTTTATTCGGAGACTACCACAAATTCAATTGCTATGTGAAAATTAGTTCATATAGGCTGTTGGCATTTTTCCTAAGAAAAACTCTCTTGAGAATACTTAACTCAGACACAGCATTTGGTGTTAATCTCATCTCTTGCTCTGTATTCAAGCCACTCTAGTTCCTAAGTGGCCTGAGATGGTTTTTAACACAGATTTATCACTACAGGAAGTGTTTAAGCTGTGCTCGCTGCTGAGTCTATGTATGTCCTTTGCTTAACAGAGCTGTCAAAAGATAAGGATACACATGACTGCAGAGATGCTTCTTTTGAAGACAGAGAGCTGAAATGTAAGTATAAATGACAAAGGAAAAATTAGTAGCAAACTGCACACAGCATAAATCATCCCTGGTCATTGGAGCATTGAATCAAGGCTGGTTTATTTAGCCTCTTGTTTCAACAGACAGAACCTTCAAGAGAAATACAGCCTCCCATTCTGTGTCTTACAAACTCAACATCATAACTCACCATCATAACTCATTGTGTACTGTTTGTTACGTAACAATGAATCTGTTTTTTAAAATAGAAAGAAAATACATACAAAAGAAAACGTGATATGGAGATATATAAGAACCCAAATCAGTCTTTTTTCCAGCTCACACTTTTGCTATAGAAAGGGTTGTTCATACACATCTGTAAGGGTGGTGATGGCAATGAGGGAGGAGACAGGAACCCACCACAGCCACTTGAGCAGGTCTCAAGCTGTGCAGTTCTGTCTCGGCAAAGCAAGAAAATATATTATCAAATATCTGAAATCTGTGAAACATCCTGTGGTGTGCGACAGGAGGGTGAAATTATTGAGGTTTTTCTTTCACATTCTTGCTGACTTCTAAAGCATTTGCATTAATTGCATCCCAAATCCCTCCCTGCTACACTTTACTACAGTAAACTTACAGGTAAGCCTGCTGGTCCTGCAGGTATAGATCTCCAAGCCAAAGAGTTAGGGCCTGGGGATATGCCACTGGGAATACTGACAGATAGAGCACTAAATGTATTTGAAAGAATTTAAGAAGTTTTTAAAAGAAAGGGGGACTTTTCTTTTAAAACAGCAATCTCCCTGTATTTTCTAAAGAGCACTTCCCACCAGTATGTTTGAACTACCACTATATTTCCTCCCATGATCATCTTCTTTTTCTGTTTGATCTTTTAATTAATTTTGTTTTAGATCTTTTATTTTGACAATGAATGAAATTTTTTTCTACCTCCAAACTCTAGGAAAGGGGGCCAAAGCTATGAAGTGTTCTGTGCCTTCATCATCTTGTAATTTGATAATATTTTCATATAATTCTTCCTGTTACAGATATGCAAACTGAGAAGACCTAGAGAGACCAGGGGAAGCCTTTTTTCCCCTATTGTGAAGATTTGAGAGCTCAAATGTTCTGTGTTCTGTCTGCTAAAGGGGATGCTAATTTTTGTATTTATTGTCTGGTGGCAATCTTAAGGAAAAAAACGTAATGAAGTTAAAATAATTATAGCATAAAAGATTATCGAATTCAGGCTTCTGTATATGTGACTAGATATTGAGGTATTTATTTGAATATCAAAGTTTCTACTTTCTCAAGTTTAGGTAAATGTGTCTTTCAAAGACACATTTAATTGAAAATATCATTCAGGTAAAGCACTTTAGATATATGACCATCATGAATTTCATAGTTAGTTCTTGATAGGTCATCTTCTGAACCATTTTTTCCTTCGTTCTCCACCTGAGCTCTCCATTTCCTGCAGAAAATTGGTTTTCCATCTTTTGAAGAATTTTTTCATTACGTTAATCCTCATAAAAGATGATGATGCAAGACAAGATGCCACACATACAGGGCATTTTCTGTCCTTAAAATTCCAGATGCTCACAGCTAAGCCTAAAAAAAGATGACTTAAAACTCTTGGCAACTATGGTTTGGAAATTAAATAATATTGAGATTTTGATATCTTTCTTTGAAAAGCGTTTTGAGCATTTAATTTCCTCATGACATAGCTGACACTACTTGGTTACTGCTCATTATTCTTCTGATTTACAATTTGGGGATAATACAGTTCTTTGGACACTTAGGAAGAACAGCCCTTGTTTTAGATGGCCATTTTGTTTGTCTCAGGAATGGAAAAAGGAAAATCTACTTACTTCTAGGACATGAAATATATGCACATGTGATTACTTAGAAATGCTGAAGAAACCTGTTCCTGGATCCCATTTCGCAAGTTATTGTTATATTACATTTGCCTAAGTGCATAGCTTTTTGAGCTGGGGAGGGGATTATACACAGGTGAAAATTATTTATTACAATGGTATTCACAATTGTATTTTTTTAATAAAATATGTTTAGTTCTTCTTGTGTTTTTTCCTGCTTTCCTTGACCTATCAGTAAGTAGTGTAAGCTCTGTTTGCATATTTCTGACAAAAAACAGTATCTAAGATTTGCATGTAGAAGACAGTCTACAGCCATGTCCTCTAATGGCTCCCACAAAGAAGAGATGGCAGAGAACTGGAATCTCATTGGACTCAGGGATTTTTTTCAGTTGAAAATAAATAAGTTTATTGTGCAGTCCTAAGAACGTGGACACAGTCCTCATTCATGAATGCCAGGGCTTCACTGCTGGCAGTATTCAATCTAGCTAATGTAAGGTTGTGTTTAATAGTCTCAGAAAGCTGTCCTATGTAGTAGAATAGAGAAATGTGTCTCAGAATCATAATGGGGTTGGTCAACCGCAGTTAAGTAAAATAGCTACTGCAAAGTGATTTCCCTAATTCATTGCAAAGCTTGTGTATCCTGATACCGATTCTTCCCATTTGATTCTTTGAGGTTTGTATGTGAACTTGAACATCTCCTCCTGCTTCCCAATGTGCTTTTTGAGTCTGGGTGTCATTGAAGGTGATAGTCAAATTTTAATTATCTACAGAGGGGTTTTTGAAATATCAGGGCCATTTGTAGACAAAGTGCCGACTGAGCACACAAATGTAAAATCGTATCACCACATAAATAATTCCCCTTCCAGACAAGATGACCTCTTAGTTTTCTACTTCCTTGTAAGAATGCTGCTCGGATGGTCTGGGCGGTGAAGAGACAGATAAGGACGAGAGAACTCTATAGAGTCACGGCTGGGCTTGGAGCATGNAGAGGGGCATTGTATAATCAAGAGAAGATCTTTGGCTGGCCATGCTGTTGTTTCCTAGTCGTTCTGTAACTAGGTCTTGGCATCTTAGACATTGAATCGTGCTTTTAGTTCTACTTCACTTACAGGTTTCATATTCTCAAAATCCAAGCAGTCATAAGATTTTCCTGTTTCATCTTCCCCAACACTTCCTATTTGAGACTGCACAAGTTGTGTGCATATGAAGGTAAAAGTGAAGAAGTCTCCTCCTGTTAGTTCTTATAAGCCTTTGCAAGGCAGTGCTGTTAAGAGTGCATGCTTAGTGTTACAGAACTGAAGTTAAGGTCTTTATAAACTCCACTGGACAGCAGGAACAGTTACATTTCTCTTTTCCCAGCAGGAGAAAGGGCAAGTTACTGTTGAAAATGCTGTATATCAGATGAGTAAGATAACGAAATGAGGGGGTAAAAATATAAATTCTGTAGCTAAACCCTAACTTCTAAAATGACAGTGCTTGAATCCCTGAGTGGTTGATGGGAAGCACAAAATTTTGCTACTTCCTTAGAAAAGCAGGACATGTGGTGACTAACAGGTAAGGTGAAAAGACCTGTCCTCACTAAATAAGCTCTACTTTATACTTCTCTGAAATACAAAGCAGAACTTGTCTAATCTAATTTTAGAAATTAGGCTTTTAGCATAATCTAAGTCTTGTGGCTTCACTTTTATGAATACAGGGAGACAGGCCCACATGTTTATCCTCGAATGCCATGAGTGGTTTCAGCTCAAGTATTTTCCGCTCATTGCACAGGGAGAACACACACCTAAGTGAAAATAGAACACATTTAGTTCATGAGGACTAGAGAAGTGGAAATCCTTCCTATCCTAACACACAAAAAAAAGAAGTTAAGCACTATATGTGTAATAACATTTTTTTCCTTCCGTTAAAAACATTTGCATGTTACTTCAGTGGTTTTGGATATCTGGAAGACAATATACAGCAGCAAGCAGGAGCAGACTTAGCTTCAGTAAGCTGCATTTGACTTCCTAATGGCCAATCATTATTAGATTTCCAAAAGTGCTCAGAAAAGCCTGGTTCATGTGCACAATCTAAACTGGCTTATTGCTATTTTAGTTAAGGACTCATTTATTTGAGGACTCATTTATTTGACAAATGTAACTATGAACCGGTGTGGTGGCCTGTTTTGTGATGTGGCATTTTGTAGAATATGAAAGCTATTGCTAATAACAATTCCATTAAACATCTAATAATATGAAAAATAGAATCACTGCTATTGACCTGCATAGCTTTTCATGGAGCAGCATTGCAGGATGTGTATCCTTTTTCCCCTTTGGCCAAAAAAGTAGCAATGGTGCATCATTCAAGCATGGGCTGGCCAGGAAAGCAACAGAGATGGTAACAGTGGAATTTCTGCTTTTGCAGACATTAACAGTAGGACTTCTGGTTTTCAGCATCTTCTCCCAGATTCCCTGTCTCTCTCTCCATATTTCTCTGGTCCTGCAAATATATGACTGTCCCAGGCAAGTCAGATACTACTGGGTTCATGTGATGCCTAAGACAAGTCACTGGCTCTTGGGCAATTTCACTGAGCTATCTCCCTGTTCCAAAATGGGAACACATGAAGGAAACATACTGTAGGCAGGACTGGCTCAGAATGAGTAGAAGACAGTGATGGCGCCTGTGAAGTAACTTTGGCATTTCTTTTCTGTCATCCAAATCATTGACTTCTGCCAAGGAAGTCACTGGAGCTTTTCTGAGAAAATGTGAGACTACCCATGAATTACTTTGTGTGACAGGGCTACACACAATAAGCTTACTGAGGAAAAATAAAGTAATGTAACAGTGGTTTTGTTGAACTAGTTTGCAATCATCATACATCATCCCAAACCAGCTAGGATTCACAGAAGTAAATCCACAATCATTTTACATGTTGAGGTAGAATACAACTCTCCCAAGCAGTGAGAATCTAACAGGAGACAAAAGAGTATATGTGTCTCACCTGTAGCACAAACGCATCCTAGAAACCTGGGAGGAATCTCTATCTCTTTTATGTCTCCCCCTCATGATGTCATCATAAATTAAAAGAGCAATGAAAAATGAAAAGATGCATCCATTGATAAAGCTGTTTGATAGAACAAAATACTTTTATATTGGAAAGGGGATCTGTCAGTCACCTAATCCAATCATCCACTCAAAATAGTGACATCCGAGTTTGGTGTATTTGTAAGGATGGAGATTCACAACCTCACTGGAGAGTTTGATTAGCCTCATGGTGAATTTTTTTTTTTAATGACATCAATTTAGATGAAAATTAAGAGGAAAAAGGTTCTGCAAATATTAGGTAATTGCTTGATGGATTCTTGTAAAATTAATCTGATGAAAACTAAGAAAATGTAACTTGATAGCTTCATGAATGTAGAACAATCCTAGTAAATGCAAGTTCAGATACCAATGCTGTACACTGCTCTAAATGGCTATAAAACCAGTGAAAAATCATGGGTATAATAAAAAGCAGATTTTGAGCATATACATATTTTACAGATGCTTTGTATAATTTTTTTAGATGCACATTCTCAGCAGTGCAGAGAACTGAGCTCAGCATACATTCAGCACGAAACTGAAACTGCTAACAGTGTCCTAAGAAACGCCCTTTAAACATAGTCAGGTCTTTTTGTGACATAAAGCCTGAATAAGATCAGCCTACAAGCTGCGCTACTGCTGCATGTTATAGACTGTCCTAAGAGTTGGGTAGTTTCTGCTACTGTGCAAGTAGGATAGAGCTTTGAATACCTTTGCTGTTACATGAATCAGACTGCAGTGGCCTGCATAAAGATCTGATGTGAGTATAACACTGATAAAATGCAAACTGATGTTTCCTGTATTTCTGACTGATGGATTGCAGATTTTTTTCCTAGATTCTTAAGATTTATTTAAATTTATTTTCAAATTATTACTGGGATATAGACTCTGATTCTGAATGAAAGACTGGATGAGTTCCAGATCCTAAAACACAGGTCCATATAACTTCTAACCCTGATAGTTTTAGAAGCTGAACCTGTCTTGCCACTCTGTCTTCTGTTACAGGCAAAGGCAGAGGAGTGGTGCTGATGAGCCTTTTCAGCTTATGCATGAGGATGTAGCTGTTAGTAAATACTTCATCCTGAATTTCAGGGAAGTTTTGAATGGAGAAAAAACCTCTGTATATATTTGTATCTATCTATTTCTGTTTACTTTCTTTTAGTTGTTATTAACCCACAACCTGCAGACAATAGGTTGTTTTGATTGTACAGCAAGTCTGGAGACTTTCACCTTCTGCATCCCAGAAAGAGCACAAAGAGGAGAAGTTCTTGTGCCTCTCTGAGAAGTCTTGCTTTCTGTGGAAGCTGGAGAAACAAAAGAAAATTTGCCGTGTATCATGCCAGAGTGTTAGCCTGTATTCCGTAATGCTGGTAAAAGCTGAAAGGCTCTGAAAGATTCTATGGAATACACAACTGCATTTTAAATGCAACAAGACTTCATCCCAATTCTATACTAGTATCCATTAAAAAAAAAAAAAAAAAGTGGCTGTATTAGAATGATTGTATTTGTCATGGAACAAAAAAACTGACTGGAAAATATACAACAGGTGACAGTTAAACAGTGCAAGGACAGTGAGAATTCACAGATAGTGTGAGCAAAGGAGGAAGTGAGAAATTGTACCTCTTCACCTGAAAGCTGAAGCGAGATGGTGAGTAGACTGAAATGATGCAAATAGGCTGTCACAGGTGAACATTGGGAACAAAGCAATGGTCCCAACAATAAATTGCCTGTGTGGTGAGGTGAGCAACAAGGGACAGCAATAAGTGTGCAAAAGACAGAGGAAGAACAGCAGGTGAGATGGTATATTGATAAGGTGGGTTTGAGAGAATGAGAGCAAGAGATTATGTCCACAGAATATACTGAGACAGGCTGGAGAAATGGACTTGGAACAAATTTTAACATGCATGGTTAGGTTTTTTTATGAAATTCTTGAAATGGAAACAAAGTACCTTCTTTCTGATGGTGAGATATAAAACTGCTTTAGTTTGTATGAGGATCTAATGCTGTCTTTTTTTTATTTTGTCATTTATTTCCAGACCCAGGATTGTAAAACTTTTTCTTTTATTTTTTTGGTTTTTTCCTTTTTTTTTTTAAACTGGATCCTACACTGAAAGTAAAATCAGTTTAGCCTTTTCATGAAGATATCAAAAAGTTGTGTCTTTCTGCACATGTGAGAGTCTTAGAAGGAAGCTTTTGAAAAAAGCTTGCTTCATTGCAAAATGCACAGGAGGAAAGGGAGTTTCATTAACAGAAAAAGACAAAACAAACAGTGATTGGGACTATATAATCTTCTGCTGTGTATATAGGTGCATGAGAAGATAGTCTCTTTTCTAACTAAGTGAGCATAAAACTCCATTTCATGCAGGAAGAGTCAAATGGAGCCAAGTAGGATGCCATGTTAACACACCTTGATTGCTTTTGATTAAGAGGATTTTGTCATTTTGGAGTATTTCCAGAAGGCACTGTGCTGTGCTTAGTACAGGTTCTAGCTTTGCAGTACAACAAGACAGAGGGTGTAGAAGGAAAGGGATTAGGAAAAGTGTGGTCTGAGCTGATCTCAGCTCAGTAATATTGCAGAGTTTGTCAGCAGCTGGCCAAAAACATTGAACGTAGGAGTGAACAGATCAATTGCAATATTGGTGTTTCAAGTCCATAACAAAGTCTGCCAGCTCAGGATGTCTCAGGGTACAAGACCACTTGCAAGACCTTGTTTGCTAAAGTGTACATGACAGTTCGTGTGGAGGTGGACACAGGCCAACTGGCCAGCCTGGTGATATTTCCATCCTCCCAGCTCCCAGCTGTGGAGTTCAATGTTCTTACATTGTGAGAACACCTGTGTTATACCTGCTAAAAGTGAGCATGATCATATCATATGTGCTGTCAACAGGATACCTTGATCTGCAGGGAAATACAATACAAACAAGGGTCTGTCTAAATTAAACCTTAAAAAGACCAAGTACCCTTTCCTCAGTCCTTTAATCCTTTGATCTTCCAGAATGAAATCTGAGTGATTATTGTGAACTTCTGAGTTGATTTGACTTCTGCTTTAAACCTGGAGGAAAGCCAGTGTGCTTGAAAGCTTGTTTACCTTTTCCAATTGTTCTGATTATTCTAGTGGAAGTTATTGGTCTACAAAACCCTCCTTGCTTAATGCTCCTAACTTTCATTATGTAGACAGTAAATGTGTTTACTGTTCTAAGTCATCCATTTGCTGGAATACAAATATTTTAATAGCTGAAACAATGTTTCCAGGAAAGGGCTTTCCATGATTTATTAGACTAGAAGGTCCCTGAATCAGTGACTATACCTCTGGTTGTTTTGTTTAGTAGACAGCACAAGGATTTTGTTCAGGATCCTTCATTAAAATTGTGTTGAGAATAATCATAGAACGATGGAAACATAGAATTATTTGAGTTGGAAGGAACCTTTAAAAGCGATCTACTCCAACCCCCCTGCCATGTGCAGGAGCAACCATAGCAAGGGTACTAACCAAAGGTAGTTCCAGAGAATCTTATATTAAGATGCTTCTTTTACTTAAGAAAAGCATTATGATCTTTCATGGATGAAAGGAATAGGATTTAATTTACATTATTCATATGTGGGTTTCCATCTTTGTTAGAAAGGAGCAGATTGCAAAATATTCTGTGATCTTCATGTTCCTTTGCTTAAAAAAACTTCTTGTAAACTTAACATTATGAACATTGTGAGAGTTGTCACTAACTGAGGCCAAATCAGTCCTGACTCTCATGACCAGATTGGTGCCAACCTCAGTTGCCAACTCGCTGTGGTTCACATGAGTGTTTTCTGAAAATAAGATCCAGTAGCCACAACAATAAACACGTACCAAAGAGGTCTGTACAAAGCTACTTAAATGAACTATCCCACCTTTTTGCTCAAGAGCTCCATGGTTCAAGCATGTAGCAGTTTGATCTTCGTATTTTGCCACTGGTTGCAGTTCCTGAGAGCGTCCTTATGACACCCAGCTTTGTCAAGATAAACACCTTTTCACTTCTGTCTGTGGAATTGAATAAAACCTATACATTATGTTGAAAATGGAATAATATTGTCGCATGGAGCACACAGATTGTACAGTTTGAAATGGGAATACTGAGTCTAAATTTTCTGAGGGAACAAGAAATATTCTTCTCACTCCTTACAAGAAGGATTTTGGACAATCACTAAAGATTTTATGTGAAGTAAGGCATTTCATTGGCCAAAAATTGCCCTTTTTTTGAGACAAGTGTTATAGTCCCTCTGGATATGTGAGGTGGGGCCAGGACTAAATCACAGGTATGATCAACAGAATGAATCAAGAGGAGAAAAACAATGCTTAGCATCATTTTGATCTTTGGTGGAACTTTAGCAATTTATTATCATTGCTGTGTGGATTTCACTCAGCATTCACTAAGAAAACTTACCAGAATATGTTACTTGGGGGCTAATGAAGTCACATATGGGCTTCAACTTTGTGCTTTCAGTAAAGCAAAAAAGTGGTATAAAAAGATAAGATTATATTCTTCCTTTTCCCTGTTCATAGTCATTCTTCTGTTTTCATTGTTCCCATTTAAATTTTTAGTCTTGGGCCCTACATCTTCATTGAAACTGTTACAACTCATAAAAAGGCATGATGATCTTTAGATGTTTGATGTGATGCTTTTCACCACCTCAATTCTCCAAGGTTTTTTCAGCCTAACTCTCATAATCACACAGCACTGTGTGATAACTTGCTTTTTCTTCTGCAGGTTGGTCTGGGAAATCAATTTACTGACTGGATCTGAATTACTGTTGAAATGTCATGCTACTTCTTACTGTTCTCAGAGGTGTATTTTCAATTCCTCACTTTGCCGCAAGAACCATTAAGTGCTGATTTTTATGGCACAGCATTCCTTGTTTAATGCCTATGAATTTGTAGCAGACATATAATGAATACATTTTAGAAATGGCCTTTTGCCTAAAGGAAAAGAAAAAACAGTGCTGTGCATAAGGAGAAGTTAGGATAGTTGTGTAAAAGGACTACTGCAGAGCAGGGCATGACATAGGTTTTATGAAAAGCAGAGAGGACATGAGGGCTATTTTGTAACAGCTTGAATGGTTAGCAGTGCAAGCTCAGAAGAAATCATCTTCCAGATGCTGGTGCAGGCTTCTCTATGGAAGTGTGTCAGAGCCCCATGATGAAGATGCATGGGTAGATTGCACTGAGGTTGCACAACAACTTGATGTCTGCTAGTGAAATAATGGAAATAAGAAGGGTGTCTTCTAACACAGATCCTTGCTGACAGATCCTTGATCCTTCTAATACACATCTACGCCAATAGATTTTGATCTTTCTAATACAGATCCTTCCTGATTCTCACAAACATTCCATGACTGCTTTCAGTATCACAAGTGAAAATGTTCTCATATTTGGGTTCTTTTGTGCATTTATATTATGTGTAATGCTTTTCAAATACTAATCCCTCTGGTCAGGCAAGATTTACTTGGCATTTAATAATTACAATTTCTATCTGCTGGGGCTTTGATTATGTATCTTCTTATTCTTACTCTTATTAATATGCAGATTTAAAAAAATCATATCCCCTGCATTATAAAATAAACATGCTCTGCATTCTCAATGTACTCTGAATTATAAGAAGAGAGCAGAATCCTTAAAATGTCTCACATAAAGTTAATCCAGGGACCTAAATATTGATGTGAAACCTTGTTCTATTCTTCATTCTTCCCCTTATGTCCACCTGCTTCTAGGTAAGCTGTGTGGAGAAATGAGCACAGCAGGAGATTGAGGATGGTAAATAGTAAAAGCCTTTACTTCTGCATCTGGAAAATAGAGATACTGATAATGTTTATTAGCTCCTTTCTCCCACAGCCAAAGTAATTATGATTCATCACACATCAAGTAGTGATGAACTCAGTCCTCTGATAAACGTAACTAGATTTCATTTACATGTAATAAGTCTGCTTAAAGTAGTTTGCATATAAACTTTTATTTGTGACATCATATGATTAAAGTCTAAATTTCCAGAAAAAGTCCCATAATTTTGGCTGCTAATTTGCTAAAGTTTCAGCCTCACTTTCCAAGATACTGAAAGCTCAAGGGCAGAAACAATGAGAGAACTGCAGCACCTGAGAAAATTGGAACCAGAATGTTTCAAGCTGAGCCCACAAAAGAATAGAGAAGTAAAATTAAACTCCTTCTCCAGTAAGTCTAGCTCTGGGGAAGTCTAAAATTGCTCCTTCTCTTCTTTAGTTCCTTGTAGCTTATTTCTGGATCTTATTCAGTATTTATTTTCAGATTATACTGCATGTCAGCAAGCTTTATTCAAAGTAATTATTTCTTTTTTCTATTATCTCATTAGTTTTGTTATAAATTTTGCCTCTGGTATTTCTTTGTTGTTTGTTTGGGGTTTTTTCTCTTTTCAGTTATGTTGATCTGTATACAATAATATGAAAAACATTTGATAGTTTGCTTGCTACTGGAACACAACTATACTCACTTTAGAACTGTACTTTCTCCTTTTGCATTATTCCAGGGCTGTTACAATCAGTAATACAAGGCAATTTGTATGTCAGACACTGCCATAAGTAAAGTGAAAGAATTAGCAGCAGTAAGTCTTCATTCTAATCCTTTCTGAAGCATATTTTAATTTACCCATCCTGAGATTTCCACTGCCTCACAATGTGTTCCAGGAACTTCCTGGTCTTCAGGTTTAAGGCACTAAGAACCTGCAAAAAACCCCATGCAAAGCAGAAACAAAAGCAGGGTTAAAAATCTAGTAAACTAGATCAGGTGTTAGTGCAGACAGCTCAAAAATCTGCTTGTGTTTGTTCATGAATCTCTCCTGCATGGGAGAAGTCAATTGCAATTGATTATTTGTGGGTAGTAAAAAAATGTAAAAGCTTTTCCCTGTCAGACTATTTTAAACTGCCTGCAAGCTATAGATCCTGAAAATATCATGAGTGAAGTTGTGGAAATGTTTTATTTCCCTTTATTGCCCCTGTTTCGTTGCCATTGGTTCATATTCTCTCTGTGTGCATGGGCTGTTCTAATAAGGATTTTCCTTGTTTCTGGTGGTAGCCTAGTGTTTGTATGAGTTGTGATGGATTTTAAAGGCTAGCACCGCTCTGATCTGCCTCAGCAGAAGGTAGTTGTTGCAAGTTCTAATGCAATCCTACTTTTATTTCAGATCTGCCTGAGAAAATGTTCTGGATCCTCACAATGCTGTTGCTGGAAGCACAGCCCTCCATGGTTTCAGGTAAGAGAGAAACTAGGCCTTCAGTTCCACCAGCAGAACCAATGCAGCCCTTAGTACGTGTGCTTCAGCACCTCCAGCAGTACTAGCATGAATGGTCAGTAATGTCTGGAGCCTCTGCTCTCTGTCTTACAGAAGGCACTGGCACTGACTGAGCATAGGTGTCCACCACTTTCCACAATCAGGCTTCTTTAACATATGGTGTATTGGCAGCTGAGGTGTCCAGCACCAGCAGGCATGGCTGTGAGAAGGAGGATGACCAAAGCAACCCATGCTCACTGGGAAGCAGAGCAACCTCAGTGTGAGACGGGAAGAATTGAAATCACTTGTGTTCCCCTGTCCATGCCTGTAGCAGAAGCAGCTTGGCTAAAACTCAGAAGGAGTTTGGCACATTTTCACATATTTTTTTCCCTTGTTACAGTTATATTAGAGCGAATAAACAAACATTGCTAAAGGGAATGTAGGAATGCTAAGGTTTCCTTCTAAGTATTTCAGAGACACATACAATAAAAGGAACGCATGAACAGTTGCACGGACTTCTCTTTGGAATGTCACTACCAACACTTCCAAATGCTCCTGAATTAAGTCTACCAATATATGATATATCCAATATGGAAAGTAGTAACAAGGTATATTGAATGATGTATATAAATAACTCTGCCATATCAAGTACACTTTAAAATCACAAACTATTCATAACAATATTAATTTCAGATTGGGTTAATAGCTGAGATTATTTTGACATATTTTCTGTAATACTGTTGCGTGGATCTGAGAAAATGGATGGGATTAAATGATATTCACATGGTTCCAGGTTTGTGGAGACTGTAATTGCTACATAGCAATTCTGTTTATACAGAATTATATATATACATGTTTATCCAGTGCAACTCTGTTTCACAGGAACTACGCTGCTATTTCTTTTTGTAAAGGATAATGAAATTAGATTAACAATTTTCACAATTAATTGTTGCTTTTACTACAACCTTAGGACATGTAAGAGACCATGTCATAGTTTCATAAAAATGGTCCTTGTGTAACCACTGGCCTAGCCTTAAGTTAGGCATAAAATGTGAAAAAAAAGCTTGCTCATTTTGCTGTCATCTTTCAGATTCTGTAATCGATACAGAATATATATGATTTACTATAATTACTATGTGGTAAAAATATTAGTGTGAATATGAACAAAAAATGCTTAAAACATTTAGTCAAACACCTGACTGTCTGTATATAGTACACTATCTGTATACTATCTGACACAGTTTTGCCCAAATTGAAAGAAAATCAGAACATATTTTAAAGAAAGAAACAAAACTGTTCTCTTTTCCTCATGTAGCTTTATTTACGGTTGAAGTTCCTCAACAGCTCTACACTGCAGAGTATGGCAGCAATGTGACCATGGAATGCAGATTCCCTGTGAATGGCTCAATAGATCTAGGACTCCTGACTGTTGTTTGGGAGCATAAAAGGCAGGACTGGTTGAAATCAAAAGAGGTGTACACATTCCGCAATGGGAAGGCAGTCCCTCCATCCCAACGTCCTGATTACATAGGAAGAGCATCACTTCTACACAGTGAACTGAAGCTGGGACGAGCCATCCTTCAGATCACCAATGTGAAGATCACAGATGCAGGATCGTACCTTTGTCTCATTGACTACCAGGGTGTGGACTACAAGTACATTGCTTTGGAAGTAAAAGGTGAGTGGTTAAATTGAATGTAAGTGTACGTCTCTACTAAATTCCTACAAGCTTGTAGAAATTTATTAATGTGAAGGAATTTGCTGCTAGTTCACTCACCAAGACCTTGTGCTCAGCCCCCAGGTGAACCAAAGCTGTTGTCTTAGTGCTGGCTAGCCTTTGGTTCAAAAGCTGAGCTCCTTCAGAAGCACCCGGTGCCAGAGAAGGACAGTATCTGTTCTTCTTCCATCCTTCTTCTTTTCTCTTTTCCACAAACTCTTTTCCAGTGCCACCACCTCCCTCCTCTCATTTGATCCCCTGCCTTGTTGGGCCACCTCTGGTCGTTCCCAAAAGTTTCTCAGAGATGCTTTGATATACTTACGAACCCTACTGCAACTACCCAAGTGGCTGGGAATTCCCCAAGTGACTGCAGCTCCCAGAGCAAGGACATGTGATTTTCTGTGTTCATGGAAGTCAAGTGAACATTAGTAATAAAGGTGTATGTTACTGGACAGCATGACAGACCACACCTTTGGAAGACTTCTGGTGTTTCCCACTATCTACATGTCTGTGTGATACAAGGCAGCATTCATTTCCCACCCAGACATTTAAATAACCACCTTTACCAAATGCAAAAATGGACACAGACGTTATTAAGACCTACATTGGCTCCTCTGAAAAGTCAATTTTGTTCTACTATGATGAAAATATTACACTGTTTATAAGCTATGGAAAAACAACCATGCAAATTAGCCTTTCTTGAAGTGGCATATTCAAAAAGTGAAAATATGAGTCCCATAAGACTTCACTTGTCTCCTCTGTCTTGATAAATTATAAATTTAGTGTCAGCTTCTGCCCTGCATAATGTACTGGAGTGTGTTCTGTTGCTGTAGGCATGGTAAGGATTGAATAATCAATTTTGCATTGTTCTACAAAACATCCTTCATCATTTTAAGTAAGTGTCCCAGAGATATAGCCAAAGACAATACATGGCATTAAAGGGAAGCAGGGAAAGTGAAGTGGGAAGATGACTATTGTTGCATACAACAATTTCACTCAACAACTTCTTATGCAGCATCTTACAAGAGAATAAACACTCAAGTAATCAGAATACCAGGTGAAGACAAGTTTGTTTTTATGTGCCAGTCAGAAGGCTTTCCCCTGGCAGAGGTTTTCTGGCAAAATGAGAATTTCAATCTCAGTGGACATGCAAATACCACCTATACAGTGACTGCAGATGGCCTCTACAATGTCACCAGCATCCTGATACTCAAACCAAATACGAGTGAGAACTACACCTGTGCCTTCTGGAATAAAGAACTGAATGGAGAAACTTCAGCTCACATTTCCACTTCAGGTTCGTATGACCTTGGCTCTGTACATGACAGAGAGTGTTCATACATACATCATGTGCTATGGTCCATCACTGGGGTTCAGTTCTAGAAATCAGTGTAACATTGATTCTTGGGAAACTGAACAAGTCAGTATTATTTATGTCTTTGAATTCACAGCTAGCTTCCATTCCAACAAGCCAGTCTGTATTTTTCTATATTTTTTAATTTTAGGGTAGCTTTCATTATTTTCCTGCCAGTACAGAGGGAATTTTTTCACCTGCATGGGTGTCTTCCCTGATAGACTCCTAATTAATTGTTCTATCTAGTTGTCTACTTGACTTCAGCAAGGCTTTTGAGCCTGTTGCCCATAACATCCTCATAAGTAGGCTCAGGAAATGTGGGTTAGATGAACAGAATCAAGAACTGGTTGAATGACAGAGCCCAGAGGGTCGTGATCAGAGGGATAGAATCCAGTTGGAGGCCTGCTGTCAGTGGTATTCCCAAAGGATCAATACTGGGTCCAGGCCTATTCAATTTGTTTATCAACAACCTGGACAAAGGAATCAAATACACCCTCCACAGGTTTGCTGGTGACACCAAACTGGGGTGAGTGGCTGATCTGTCTGAAGGCTGTGCTGCCATTCCATGGGACCTTGATTGCCTGGACACCTGGGCAGAGAGAAATCCAATGAGGTTCAACGGGGTGTAAGGTCCTGCATCTGGGAAGGAATTACCTCAAGTGCCAGTACAGGCTGGGAGCTGATCTACTGTGAAGTGGTTCTGCAGAGAAGGACCTGGGAGTCCTGAGCCTCTCCATGAGCCAGCCAAGAAAGCCAATGGTATCCTGGAGGGCATTAGGAAGAGCATTGCCAGCATGTCGAGGGAGGTGATCCTGTCCCTCTACTCATCGGCAGTGGGGGCACATGGGGAGAGCTGTGTCCAGTTCTGGGCTTGTCAGGACATGAGAGAGAAAGAGGTACTAGAGAGGGTTCAGTGAAGGCCACAAGGATGATCAGGGGTCTGGAGCATCTCTCTTATGAGGAGACACTGGGAGCTGGGCCTGTTTAGTCTGGAGAAGAGAAGACTGAGAGGGGGTCTCATCAATATATATACATATTTCAAAGTCAGATGCCAAGAGGATGGTGCCAGGCTCAAATGTCATTCAAATGACAGATTTGACTGGTTTTTTGTAAGGCTTTTTACAGTAATATTTCAGAACAAAATATTCATAAAATGAGTGTAAAACACTTAAGTTGATAAATTTTTAAAATCCTTTGTTCAGTCAGAGCAAGACTTTGGAGAAATGAAACCAACAACTTGATAAAAAATGCCTGTTTTGTAAGTTATAAATTTACTTTCCTTTCATGTTTTTGACAGCTTTAATGAGTACACAGTATAGCGGAAAAAAATTCCTGATCTCATTTATCATCCCCACATGTGTGACTGTAGCTGTCCTTCTCTCTGCACTAATAATATTTCAGAAGAGAAAAACATTCAAGAATGAGCAACCCAAAAAAGGTACCTTTTAACTCAGATAGTGAAACTTTTCACTATTTCTTTATTTTTTCCTGTGAACAACCTTTGGAAATTTTAGTAATTCTAGGCACACTTGTGTGACTTTGGTCACATTTTATTTCTAGATGACAAGATGGTAGGAAATGAGATCTTGGATCATTTGAGCTGGGTTTTATTTTCCTCACTGCATTACTTATGTGAGACAAGGTGTATGGAAAGGCACATTTTTAAAACTGACCAGATTGTATTCTGTGTAGAGCACAAACAAACTTTGCCTTGGGTAAGGATGACTGTAAAAGCATAGTTTGAAAGGTGTTTTTTTCATAGCTACAAAGACATTGTAGCTACAGCACATTACACAGAATTTTTATTTTTCTGCTCCATTAGGTCTCTGTAACTAAAATGGTGTGCAATACACGACCACCACAGTTTTATTTTCCTTGTTTGCGTGTGCAGTAGTGCAAAAGTAATAAAGCAAACGGACTATTATTCTAGTATTTTCTTGCACATGAACAGACTCCAGTAAACGAGACAAACGTATTTATAGTAATGAAAGGAAAGTCTTAACATTATGACTTCAGAATTTGATTCAAATTTTGTAAAAGAAAGGAAATGTAGAGAAGTTTATTTATTTGGTATGATTCAAGAATAAACTTAATTGTGCTTACAGCTCAATTTAATCTACAGGTTTGTTGAATTATATTGTTTCTTTCAAATCTAGAAATGTTTAAGATAAATTTGTATATTTTTACTTTAACAGACAGGAAAAGAAAACTGAGCCCTAACATGAAAGATGAGAACAGTAAGTCATAGGCAATTTTTCAAATTTACATTTACAGATTTTTCTTTCTTACATCTAAAATCTTAAAAAAGATGTAGATTGCAACTAAATAATGTTACATCAAAATAGAGGGTAGTTCCCTTTTTCATGAGTTTTTAAAAAATGCAGTTTCTAAAGTTTTGACTTTCTCTCGGGCAATGTAAAAATTTATAAATATCAGTTCCCTTTCACTGAGGTACCAATAGCTTGCATACATAGCTCAGCACAGACCTCTGTATACTAACTGGAGTTCTAGCGGTCTCGGCTGAAAAGGATACTCACAGAAAGCTGGTTGTTTTGGAAAGCATTAAGATTTTTGTGGCAATAGTCTGTTATACTTTTGGATCAGGCTACAGGTTTTAACAACAAATAAAATGATACCTCATTTATCTGGAATATTATATCATCTCCTGGGCTACTTCTCCTCTTATGAGCATCTGACTTGCCTAGACATCCAGGAAATTTTACATTTCAGAGGGAAGATAATACCTAAAAAACTGTCAGGATGCATCTAACTGTTCTGTACTAAAATTGAACTGAAAAAAAAAGATACCACCATAGAAAACTATAAATCAGTATGAAAAAAAGGTCTTAATACACCTACTTACATAAATCAGTTTTGTTACCTATAGATAAAAGTTTGACAGGTTAATGCATTGTGAGGAGAGAGGCTGTGGCCATTGTTAGGTACAGAGGTATTTGGTTCAGCCACAATTCCTTGGAGTCCAAGCAGACCCCCATATGGAATATTGAGGTCAGCCCTGAGGCTGCTAAGGAGCACAAATGGAGTAAAACTGTGATGCAGCTGACCAAACAGCCTGAAGAAACAATATATATTAATTTTTGAACAGAGAGACAGCTCAGGGCTCTTCCAAGGACAGGATTTGACAATCCACCCATGTTTCTCACTGCTAAAAAAATACATAAAGAAGTCACCAGCTTAAAAAATAAATTTTGTAGGTGAAAGGCTAGAGATTGGATGAAGAGGGCATGAATTCACTGATTTCCAAATCACCTAAGGTTGTCATGTTTGCATCTTAACTGTAACTGTTCTATCCACTGCCATCAGTAGATATCACAGTTAAAATAACACTTTCAGAAATACACTTTCACCTTCCAGAACTCTTGCTGTAGTCAAAGTCTCATTCTTATTTTTCATGTGACAGTGTGAAACTTTAGTGGCATCATGCCATGCACTAATGAACACAAGCTCAAGGCAAAGCAGCATTCTGGAGGACAGCATTGGTGCGTGTCTGGACATAATTCCAGTGCACATTGTCCGAGCATAGCGTGGCTTCCCATGGCTTTTTGTATTACTTTTGTAGAATTTTTCCACTCTGTAGGCCATAGCCTCCTCTGTGCACTTAGTGAAATGAAGAAATTCAAGGGGACGAGGCTGCTCTTTGTGGTTTTACTTCTTCATTTTAATGACAAAAAAACTTTGTGCAACATGCAGTAAGTCAGATGACAAACATTTATATTTCTCAGCATCGTATATTTTTAAGAAACACTGGAAAGAACCTTTTTTCCATGATGAGTAGGTAGTTGAAGCATAAAAGCCACAGATACTTTACCACAGTGCCTTGGAAATGACCCATACCGTCCTGGTTACAGGAACAAGGATTGTTAATGTTACCAGTTTTAACTTACAGCTCCAGCTGTATCAGAACTGAGTATGTAGGACATTTGAACTCATCACTGAAGTCCCAGTTCTGCACACTTTTAATCACATGCATAGATTTACTGACAATCATTCCCATGGATGCTCTCTAAACAGATTTCAGTTTTGTTATTTCATGTATGTGACTGAAAGTGAGTGATAGCTTTGTTGCAACAGAAAACTCAGAATCTGGACTACAGATAAAAGATAATTTTTTCCTCTGAAAAAGGAAGGATTTTCTTGTAAATCATGACAGCTTTAGGGAGCCACTGTAACTTCAGCATGACCCCAAAGACTTGCACACAATGGAGGCAGAGTTTTCACTCCTTACCTCTCAGTTGTTAAAATCAGGCTTTTTATTTTCTTAAATCACTGCAGATTTTTAAACTAATACTATGGCATTTTCTTTCTCTAAGGTGATGATTTGAACTCTCAGACTGAGGCTTTATACTTGTCAACTGTCACAGCTTCAAGAGACAGTGGGATTGTGGGTCTGTGAAAATTCTTCATCCTACATGCTATAATTTGCACTTCTTCTGTTTATGGGGACTTCAAAAGAAAATTACAGCACTTTAGCCTTAGGATAAACAGTGAACTCATGGGGATGTAATTGCACTGCAGCGATGGAAAGCTATGCCTCCTCAAATACCGTATCTTGAAGTTACTGAGAACTATGCTGTCATGAAATGTGGTTTACCACTGTGAAGAGGTCATCCACATGCCTTTGATACACTTTACTTTTGGACTTACTGTTGCTCAAGGGATTTTTGTTTAAGAATGCCTTTATTAACTGTTCCAGTCTCAGGAATGGTGCTTGGATTCAAGTATCTTGTGGAATTTGAATAAAAGCTGTAAATGCTATCTTATGCCAATCATCTTTCAGGTGGAAACATCATTACATGCCCGTACCCCATTTCCAATTTTTCTAACACATTAAACTGGAAATTACCACAAGTACTCACTATCATGGCAACACCTAGAAGATATTCATATCACAAGGGCAATAAGAGGTTGAAATTAAATCAAAGGGCAGACCAAAAAAAAAAATAATCCCAATACCACCAGTAAAGCAACATTATGCCACATAAGAGAATTTTCATGTCTATGTAAAATCCCACAGTAAGTCAGGTAAAAAACCACGAAGTGTGATGTTATGCTACATGACAGTGAAAAGTTTCAAATTTGAACTGATTATTCAACAGAATTTTCTTTAGGAGGAATTTGGAAGCAAAAGTGAAAATGAAGCTCAGACAGATTTCTGCACTGTCTATTTTTAAACAGTGATTTTGCCTTTGTTCAGAGGAAGACGTGAGTCTTTTCCGTGTCAGGCTGCGTTACATCCTAATACTGGAATGCCAGATTTGGAAAAACATCCAAAATGAAACAACTTTGCCTCTTAAGTAGACAGCAGATATTGAAGCAAGGGCACTGGGTAAGATCTGTCATACTACTTTGAAAGACCAGTGGCTTTGGTAAGCAGTGTTTCTGACTAAGATAGATGTAACAAGATGGAAGAAAGGAGTTTACATGGAAGCTACTTCTGTCATGATCTTGCTTTCAGAAGAGTGCCATTAGTTAAGGTGTTTTCATAGCACTTGCTCCGAATTTGGATGGGAACTACTTCTCCAGTATCACTTTGCAGCTATTTATTCCAGCAAAAAGTGGACCTGCAGTGCAGTGATGAGACAGAACATCAGCATTCACCCTCTCTTGTTTCACCGGGACAGGTGATTTAAAAAGCAGGACTGCCATTGATTTTACTTGTGGAAGAGAAAAACTAATCTCTCTCTGACATCACCTCTAATTTAATATCTATGTATTGTACCTTTAATTACCCATTTGTAGCCATGGAATTCAGCTGACACAAATCTGCACTAGGCTTGCTATGTCCTAGGTCCTTGCTGACATGGCAAATCAGGCAGAAGGCAGAGAATCAGAGGCAGCTTCTTGAATCATTGCTTAGCTTAATATGAAATAGCAGCTTGGGAACTGCCCTGGCTTGCACCATTTAGCAACATTTAAGGGTCAATGCATAAGGTCAAGCAATTTCTCTCTGTTTCAGATTTGTACTTTCCTGGGAACTAAGAGCCCTTCTGTCAGCCATGGTGAAAATCTAACCCACTGTGTTCCTGGAAAGAGTTAATTTTGCATTTTTCTATTTCTTTTTTCCTCATAATAATGAAATGGAAGTAATTAAAACTGAATTTATGTGAATGAACATAAATAGTACATTGCAGTCTTTGCAATTAGATTACGGTGATTATCATTGTTCCTTACTGAAATGGAAGTCGTCCTGTCATTATATTATACTGCTGAGTAAATGCTGCCTTGGTGTGGGCAGCAAAGAACAAGTGTGGGTAGCATTTCCTGCCCATTTTACAGGCATGGCAGACACTACCCTGCTTTCCCTCTTACTGGATTGCATACTCACCTGGCATCCCTAGGCAAAGGCAGCTCAGTTTTCTGCAACACTCCTTTGTTCTATCCTCTCCATCTTATTATGAATGGAACAATAGCACAGTTTACTGCAATAACTATAAGAATACCTAGAAGTGTATTTTGGTTCACGAGTTTCTGTTTTCACCAGCTCTCACTGGATGCTCATGAAGCTGACTGTCACATCTGAGTATGTGAAAGTTAGCTTGTCAGCAGCTTGGCCAGTCTATATATGTCTATGAATTCATGCATGACTTGCTTTTCACTGTAAGCCATTAAGCATATGATATGTGTGTGATATGATGAGTCTCTGTTCTTTCTGCTTCACCTACTGTTTCACACGCTGTTATCTCCAAACAGCTGAAGCGAGTTTTCACATACAGATAAACTGCCTGCAAAATGTTTGAAGGGTTTATGTTCTGTTTGTTTGGGGTGTTCTCTTTGAGGTTTTTTTTTTGTTGTTTTGTTTGTTTGTTGGAGTTTTTTTTTAAATTTGGGTTGTTGGGGGTTTTTGTTTGTTTGGTGGTGTTGTTGTCGTTGTCTTTTTGTTTGGTTTTTTTATAGTTTTGAACTTTACAGTGAGTCAAGAGCTGAGTTGTTAGACCATAAAACTATTAGATGTTTTTAGAGTTTGACTTTAAAACTTACTTTTACTGTCACCTGGCATTTCTGAGTGGCAGAGAGGATACCTAGCATAAGAAAATTCTGTTACCCTTTCTGATATCTACCGCCTCTATTCATCTCCATACATTTGTCTCAATTAAGTGCATGTCACAAGCAATAGCATGTTAATGTACTGGGAAAAAAATATGGATTCAACTGAAGTTGGTGGAATGTTTGTATGAAAACACATGCAAAGAATCTACTCAGTGGTTTATAGTCTTCTAAAACATAGTTCACTGAACTTTAATGATGACCATTTTTCACAAGCAAGCAGAGAAAAAGTTTGTTTTAAGTATTTAATTTTTCTGGTATGGCTAAAGAAAACCTACTTTTCCAATTCACTGACCTGCTTTACTACATATGAATGAGGTACTTGCCATTTTAGCACAGGAGCAACTGGTAAATTAGCTGATTAGTCTTCCTGCTCATTTTTCACATCTGCTATCTACTATAGATTTTAAGGGCTTACAGTAGGTTTATTTCAGCTTTTCTACAACTGCAACATTTTTAGTAGCTGTGAGTTGCAGCTTGGTCTGTGATTAAGAGCATAGAGCAGAGTAAGATTAGCTGTTTGTACCAAGTCCACTTTCATACTAGCAACAGCCTAAACCCATTCCATTTTCTTGATTCCCATTAGCATAGACATATATAAAAGCAAGTTAACATGAAGAAGGTTAATATCTCTGGAAAAAGACTAAAGTGGAAGAGATATTTCTAAGAGCCAGTTGAAATGCCTTACAAGACTTAAGTCTGTATACCAGAAAACCACCAGCTGATTCTGACCATGGGAGTAATTGGAAATGCCTTTTAGAATGTTGGATGTCAAGAAACCCCTATTCTTTCTTAAGAAATACCGGTCAACTTTTCTTACAGAATTTCTTCTTTCATCTGACAGAACCAAAATAGTGACAGAGAATGGTTTTACAAAGCACATCTATACAGTAAAGAGTCACTGCTACAGGAATAAGTCTAACTTCAGGCTTTTCTTTTCTTTCTGTGGGGATGGGGATTAACTAAGTGACCTCAGAAGTCCCTCCTAACCCAAAGTGACCTTTGACTGTAAACTTGTTGCTCAAATTGACTTCCATATCCTTTGTAATTATCTGGCTTTTCTTATACTCTGATGAACATGTGGCCTGAAAGTATAGCCCCAGATCAATGACTACCATCTGATTCAACAAGATATCCTGGTTTTCCTCACCATATTGTCAAGTATGTTCTGTAATATTTTTTTACAGACAGTGCTTGGTAATATTTCACTCAAAGTCAATATGCAGCCATATGGTAAAAAGTAGCTGAAACAGGTAAGTGCACTGTGCAAACATTGTTAAAAGCTGACTTTAAAGAGCTACTGAGTTCACGTTTAGTTTTATTTTCACTGCCTTTTTTCAGCAGCTAATGTTTGTTTACTCACAAGCATCTTTTCATTATGGGCTTTTCCAACTGAGAAGTGAAATGTCTTTCATGCAAAGTCTGTGTTAGAAACCACTTTACATAAGGAATGACGCAGTAGAAATTTGAAGAGTGGGTTTAAGCTCATTCCTTACACACACATGTTTTTCAAGCAGTAGGGTGAGATGATTACCTGAGTCTCAGCTGGTGAAGGTGGGGCTTTCTCTGATGAGGTGGGGAATCTATCGAGTCAGAAATTTGGGGTTCTAATCACAACATTGCTAGCAAGGGGATTTCTGTGCTATTGGACAACAGTATTTGTGTATGAAATCCACTCTTTTTTTAGGTGATACGATGAACATACTCTTTACAGAAGTAAAATAGATAATTGTCAGTCTTAACTATGCAAACCTGGCAGAACAGAGGCTAGGTGTCAGTGAATAGACGTATAAACTTGAGAAAGTCACTGAGAAAGGAGAAGCTGTTGGTGAGAAAACGGAACAGGAGAAGGTCAACAATTTTTTTTTTAAGGACACAGAATGTTTGTGAAAATGATAAAGTCAGATGAAGCACTGTGAGCTCAAAGAACTTCCCAGTTCATATAAGAAGCTGTAACTGCTGAGCGATGTTTCTGTACATCCCCAAAATATTGCAGTCCTACTCCACAGATCTGCCTCAGACTGGTAAGAAAACTGAGACAGCAAGACAGCTGTAAATTTATTGAGCAGAAGCAACATATTTAGACCTCCATGCAAAGTCTTTGATTTTCTCTATGTTTGCCATGCGTGTACCTTACACTCCTAAACAGTTGTGAAATAAAATGCAAGCCACAGAGGGTAGACCTTGCTGAGATACTAGGGAAGATGTCAGAGGTTAGAGCCTGCTTCTGGACCAGTTAAATGCTCAAAACCAGGTGCAGAATATGATTCAGCAAACCTAAAAGATGAAGAGTCTGGTGAATTCCCATCTGTGAAGCTTATTTAGATGAAATTTCACAGAGATAGACGAAGATGAGTATATGTTGTGACTCAGAATGATTTCTACCATCCCATACATTCTTCTCTTAACACAGGTTCAACAGTTTAACTTCAGAAGAGACTACTCACTCCACTGTTTTAATTGCCACTATGAATGTATGAAGGATGGTTTGGGTTCTTTATAAAAAGCCTGAAACTTCATTTCTACAAAGTTGTTCAGTTTTCCAAAACTAAAAATGCATATGACAATTGCTGCAAGATAACAGAAGGTTAGAGCCCCGGTCATCTCCACTGGGAGGAAGTTGCTTGGGTTGGCTACTCCCAGGATTTCCACAATGCTGAGTTGTACAATTGTATCCCAGACTGGAGAGACGAGGATGGAAAAATCTAAGGCTGGGAAGCATTTTCTTGCTTCAGCCGAGGCAGACTTGAACAAGATGTACTGTAGAAGCCAGTTCAGGGCACGAGCCAACTCTGCTCCCTTAGTCACTGCTGACCTATCCAGTCTCTGATACTGCAGACACCATTATTCTGGAAGCCAGACTGTGCACTGGGGTAATGTAACACTCCTAGTGCTTCCAGGTGACTGGTTACCATCCAAAACACTGAGATCTAGTTGTGAATTTGGCCTGACAGGAGAATTGCTCATGGGCAGAAGCTAAAAGTTTCTTGACTCAAATATGGAAAGCTGTGAAGAATGGCAGGTAGTGATTACTAAAATCAGTCAGACAGGATCCCAGTACCACGCAGAAAAGGCCAAGGATTTTCTCCAGTCAAAGGTCATCTATACATCTGCTGTGTGCTGGTCCTTGTTGATCTGCATGTTTTGAGCTTCATTCATTAATTGATATGCCTCAGGTACTGTAGCAGAATGCTCTGCCTAGAGTGGGGGTAAGCCAGCTTGAACAATACCCTCTTTGAAAAAGCTATCAGTGATGGATGGAGGAGAGGGCACACACTGCTTTTAGTACTGCAGAATGCTGAAACCAGCCTGACTCATCAATTCTGAACTTAAAACATCCTGAGGAAAAAGAATGTTTCCTGGCAAACTGGCTATGGTGATACAAGGCTCCTGATAAAGGAATCAGTGATATTATTGGTAACTTATCTAAAGCTGCTGACCTGACACAACTGGCCTGGAGACATTTGACTGATAGTCACTTTACCGTACAAAAGCCCAGTCCCACTTTGTAATGGTAGGATTTTCTAACATATTCCTTCTCAGAGTGCATGTGGAGATTCCTCCCTTGAGTGGGAACAGCCCTCAAGGTTAGTCCTCATGGCTAAGCAAGAGATGTGTCCATGGTCATTGGTATATATCTATAATATAGATACATCTACTTAATCACTATTTTGCTAACTTTAATATAACTGATTCAATATTGCCTCAATAAATAGTGCATTATACTAGTATTTACAGCTACTTATACTGTGTAGTAAGTAATTCTGATCAAGATCTTTTAGTCTAATCATCATCATTATCATCAATTTGAAGAAATCCTTTATTTATATAAATATATTTGGTTTGCCATTCTTAGTTGTTCAGGACAAAGTCATATAAAGGCTCAAGTACACCTGTGTAATCCTTTAGTTATACAGGAATAATTATAAAGAATAATATAAAGAAATAAGTATAATATAAACTGTTGACCAAGTCTGGGGCTAGGATTGGATCCAGCACACCAAGACTCCTCTCTGAGAAGGAGTTTAGAAAGCATGTGTATCCTTTCTGCACTCAAAGGAAGGGTCTCCTTGATGAACTTTGTCCAGAGATTCCATTCTGCCCGCGACAGGTACCCTGTCAGTAACAGCAGCACAACTGCATTTATGACTTAGCTGCAGTTCTGGGCTACACTTATAACTTGCTCCTGGATTTGTTATTTCAAAGTATAATTGTAACAGATAATTCAGCTTCCTGTTTCCAAGACTGCATAATTTTTCTTTTTGTCATTGCCCTTTCTATAGTACTTGAGTACTCCTTGGATTTTGCCTGCCTGTGCAAGTGAAGACAGGATTGTTGTTAAATGAATTATCTCACATAGGTTATTGGAGAAACAGTCCACCAGGATGGAAAGGAATTGTTTAGAAGACAATAAGTGGCAGGGAGAAAAAGGTATAAAGTGGCTGTATGCTAAATGCACTGTAGAGATTAGACTTCTGGAGAGTTTTAGAGAAGGGAGGATCAGAAGAAGCTTTTCAGTGAAAGTGGTAGAGCAAAACATTTACAGTTAGAGCTCAGTAAGTTTATGAAAGGGATTGTATGACCTGAGCCTTGTGAAATTGGGGTCCCAGACATGGCAATAAAGAGACCTTCTCCAATTCTGTGCTCCTGTTTTAAAGATCACAGAAACCCTTTCTAACACAACCTGAGGTCTTTATTTGTGAGGACACCAGCCTTCCTGGAGTTGTAACTTCCAAGACACTGTTTCCCACCAGTAAGCCTTGCCTATAATTATTTTCTTTCGTAACCTCCTATAATAAACAAGATTAAAAAGCTGTAGTTAGTCACTATTAAGCTCCTGCTCAGAAACTCTTATTGCCTAGGCCTTTAACCAAAGAAAAGGTCTGTTTTAAAAAAAAATTTTGACCTTAGAAACTGGCCAGACACTTGTTCAAACCTGGGGTTTACACAGGAGAATAAGAACACGTACACTGTTTTGATACATGTGGAAACCTTACTTGTCATGAAAAACAGTTCTCATCTTGAGCAGTCATGAAGTAAATGTTCTAGTAAAGGGCGCTACTGATGGTTTAGAAACCAGAAGCTTCACACAGAAATAAGGAAAAGGCAAATTAAGAAATAAGGGTAAGTTAAACTGTTCTTCGGCCTTATGTAACTGTGTGTAGCTAGATGCTCAGGCTTTGTCCACACCAGCCTTTCTCTTCATTGCTGTCTCACAGTGGGAGCTGTTGTACAGAGTACAGGTATGAGTTACTGCCCTGCCTGTGGCTCTGCTTCTGCAGGCATTGGCCAGCTGACGGGTTTGTGCATGCTGCTCACAGGCACGTGGCTTTTTGCACAACCGGGCTTTGTGCCATTAAGATACACCCTGAGAAGGCAAACTACAAAAGCAGATGAAACCAATTGTGCAAGCCAGTCTGCAGGGGCAGAAGTGACACAACCTGTTTTAAACTTCTCCTAGTGGCTATGAACACCCTTGAAATTTTTTTAATTGTTAATTACATCCAAAAAGCCATAGGGAGATAAGAGAACCAAAGTGTGAATGAGTTAGGGAATCTGGCTTGTATTTTCAGCACAATTATTAGAATTTTTCCACTTCATTAGGTTCTTTTTAGTAGTGTTTTAATAGGATACAATGCCTTCTAAAAATCCACTTTCTCCAGGAAAGGAGAAGTTCTTCCTCTGGCTTTTGGTAAGCTAGGACAACATGATAAAGTTGTGCTTGTTTTCCTCCAAAATCTGGTAACTGTAGATCTCAGTGCTGCAAGCTGCATTTTGAAATATTTACAGAAGCACACTGAAGTACAGCAGACTATACTACAGCAAATATACTTGAAAGCAGGGATGTTCCGACATGCTTTCATAAAGTGTCTGCCCAAAGAGCAGGTCATACACCCCAGAATCACACTTCTATATTTATTTGAACTTTGGGAAACAGTTGCAGGTAAAAGTAGCAGGAAAATAGCTGACTGTTTCTGCAAAAGAGAGTAACTACACTGAAAACTCAGATGGCTGCTTTCAAAAGGAACAACGTGGTCTATTTTGGCCCCATTTTCTATCCTGGGTGTGATTTCTCATAAGAAGACTTGAGAAAGGGACTACTTTTTTGTACTGAATCTTGCTATTTGTCATCTGATCTATTTCACAAGAAGCAAGAGTTTCCTGAGAAAGGGATTTAATTGGCTGACTTTGTGTTTTTTAAGTGAAGCATCAAAACAGTATCTCCCATCTGAGAGTCTAAAAATGTTTTCCAAATATATTTTACTTATGGAGAAGGCAAGTATGTACCTTAATAAAAGCAGACCGAAGGACATCAAAGGAATAAAAGTCACATCTCTGGAGTTTCATTACAATCCTCATGTAACTAGTTTTACTATCCTTGCAAGGTAAACTGTCAGTGAGCTGCAAGAGCAGTGCTGCCCCATGAGGGGCTATGAGCCAGGAACAGAGGGCAACCTCAGCACCACATCCTCCCCAGCAGAGTTTAACACCAAGGTTAAGCAGGACAAGGGCTGGTGACACATCTCTAAACAACTCCTTCTCAGTCAAGGTGATAAGTCAAGTTCAAGACCCACCCAGGAGACCACCAATAGCCCAGTCAGGAAGAGCAGAAAGTCAGGATGACAGGAGACAGGGCTGGGCACAGACCCACCTACAGCTCAGCTCAGGCAATGCTTGGGTGCCTGGACATGAACTTAAAGGGGGGGTCCATGGGCAGAGAGGATGCATTGCTGGGGTCACCAGTGAGGCTGGCCAGGGTTAGCCCTCTGTTAGACATAGCCCAACAATGAGTTAATTGCCTTCTATAACACATCCTATGTTCAATATTACTAGTTTTAATAGCAATCATCTTTGTACTAGAGTAGGATGTCTCCTATGAGTCCTATTTTTAGAGCAGCCACTTCTGGAGTAACTATGTTCCTTCTGCTTTAACTGTAGTATTTAACTGCTGCCCTGCATATTGCTATTATTAAATACTAAAGGATTTGGAGTTTCTTTTGCAACAAAGAAACACAGATGCTCAAATATATTTATTCATACCCATGTCTAACTGTCTGTTAACAAAAATTAAGTCAGTTAACTTCCAGTTGCTCTTCATTGCACAGCAGCACAATTTTTTTCTTTGTGAAATTCGGAACAGACTGAGGTCTCAGCAGAGGTTTGGAAAACTCTGAGCAGAAATATAGCTGACTTGATCCCTGCGCCCAATCAAATGGATTTGTTTTTCTGAAAGTATTAATCAAGAAAAGAAACTTGTCCCAGCTTCTCTTATAGCTAAGTTCTGCTGAGCTGACCACAATGCTGCTGACAGATCTTATCTCAGGTTTGGAGGACTGGTTACATGCTTTAGCGACCTATTCTCTCTTTTTCAAAATAAACTTGGTTAATCTAAGGAAATGTCATTTGACATCTGCTTCTGACAGATACACAGTGTGACTTTGCAATTTTGCTGCTTCTCACAAGTCAGCAGACCAGAAGACTGGTAGGGCTGATAATGCAATAGCAAGTGCTAGAGACCTTCCTTGCAGCAGTTCTGCCTTTACTGAATAATCATGCTCAGGCAAAGCCTTTAAATTAAAAGATAGTGTTAAACAAGGTATCACGGTATGGAGCCAAGTGATTTTCAACTGAATAAATCATCAGCACAGGTACCACAGACAGACCTATTACCAAGCAGAGTAATGGAGAATTATAAAAAATATCTCCTAATAAGATCTCACCATCTAAAGAAAAAAAAAGGCAAAATGTAAGAACAAAGCAAGTACTATTAAAAAAAAGAAAATTATGATAATAACTATGATACTTTCCGGCATCATTTCCACCACCCCAACAGGGAAATACACTGCTTAAAATCTGAAACAAGTTTGACTAAAACAGCCCTGAGGATGTGAAAAGAAAATAGGTAAATAGCTAAGCAAACTGTGCTGATATACAGTAATTTAACTGCTGTGCTGGCATACTGTATGTCTCAAACAGCCACAGGATTCTAATGGGGGTCTTTTATCAGGAATTTGATAGTAAATTAGTAAAGGTTTCTTTGTATGCTACGCTGAAGTTTTTCAGTCCTATTTGCTGTCTGGTTCTTCTCCTCTCCTGCTGTCCTCCTCTGAATATTTCATATTTCAAACTTCTCTTGAGCAGTATGTGCCAATAGCCACAGGAAAAAAACAAACAAAGAAATGACAACACATTTGTTAACATTTTTACCTATATAACTAACACCGAGTCAGAGTATCACTGTCTGGCTGGTATTTCAAATAATCCCTTTATTGCCAGTAAGTGTCTAAAGCCTTTATTTTACTAATACAAAGATCTGAATGTTTTATGCTATTTGACTAAGATGCCATTTCAAGTTAGACTTCATAAATACAAGTAGACAAGCTGTCTGATGCCCAAGCACTGAGCTCTGTCCAAGGATGTTGGGGGCATGCAAGGGCTGTTTCTGTATGCCATGAGAAATACAGATCAAGTTGCTTCTCATAGGAAACATTGAGGGAAAACAACAATAGCACTGACAAATCTGGTTATCCTTCTTCTTCTTTAAAAAAAAAAAATTTGCTGTGTTGTTCTTCAAGATTATTTGCTGTGCACTAGCAGCGCTGCATGCACACTAGTATGTACTTTGTAACAAGAGAAATTTGGAATCTAGGTCTGGTGTTCCTACATTTTTAGTGACAGGCCAAACAGTGCTATTGACATGAGGGAGGTTTGTGTTTTACCAGTCATTTACATGTTGAAACTTCACATTGCTAGTGTTTCCACTGGGTTTGTCAATATTGAAATAATAATGTCCTGTTCTTGGTGCAAAATCCTGTATTACTGCACCTCTTTTACTCTACTGGCAGAAGCTGTGTTTTCAGCTCCTTAATTCCGATTTGCATGTCACATTTGGAAATTTCTCTTGAGACCTTTACAACAAAGCACAAGACTCTGCCTGTAATACGGGGATTTTATTTTGCTGGCTTAGCAAGAGGCAATATTCCAAAATATTATTTTGGAATCTAGTTCTTAGTGGGAGGAGAAGAAAGGGGGGATGAAGTCTCAATATTTCAACGACTGTATAAAAGTCTCACAAATCCAAGAATGTCACATAACTCAAGACAAGCACTTCTTTTAAATACAGCTTTTCTCCAGATTTTGCTGAGCAATGGCATACCTGGTTTTCCCATGTTTACACAGAGCTAAATCCTGACAGGTGCTGAGCTGTCACAAGTATCTGTGTTCAACAGCAGCTGCAAAACTGAACAGTTCCAAGGACTAGATCTATAAACTTTTCTACTGACTTCAGTTATGCATGTCCTATGCTTGCTTACAAGCCTTGCAAGCTGATAATTTATTCCAGCTGATAAAGCAAGGTTTCAAGAGCAGTTTTGCCTGTGTGCCTTCTCATAAGGTCTCAGATGTCTGTCAGAGGAATTAAACAAAAAATAAAATTTTGCAAATCCATCCATTAAAAAGTAATTTGTAATTGGTGAGTCCCTGAGGTTCTGGTTTTTTTAATGTCAACAGAGGTTAATTAGAATTCTATTTGTACAAGGTTTTGGGATAAAATGGATACTCTGTCAAAGAACAAAAACATGCCCTTTTGAAATGTGTTGCCTGAGTAAAAGCTGAAGGAGGATCATTGGATACTGTGATTGAAGGATTAAAGTTTTACCCCATTTAATGCTGGGGAATGCTTGTGAACTATGTATTATGCATTCCAAATGGAGGCAACACAGGAATGACAGACATTTTCATTCTGAACATTACGATTTTTAACCTTTATGCAATCTTGTTCAGACTCGTCAAGTAACAATACATACTGACTGATGCACTGATTTTGGAAAAAATCATAAAATGGTGAGAAAACACATGCCTGCAATGGAACAACCTACTCAAGAAGTGAACACACTGGTTTTGTCCTGTTTATTTAGTACCTAACCAAATGCCAAACTTCATTGGATACTCCCTAGGTCTTTTACTGGAAAGGACAGTGAACACAAGTCCTTGTTCATACCATCGAGTTTGATAGATTTTGCAATGTTTCCCCCTCATCTCTTCCTTTTGTGTGTTCCATGCAAACAGAAACAGCACTCACACAAGCATGGACACACAGGTGGCCTGATCCTGTTCTTCCTCTCTGGATGATCAACAGCAACACATATGCAGGCCCTCATTCACATATCACAGAAGTCCATTCACATTTGCAGTCCTTTTCACATCACGTACAATAATTTTTCACATTCTTTTCAAAGAATTTAACCCTTGGTCAGATCCTACTCAGCAGCCTCCAGTCCTGAGGCCTTTGATCATTCTTGTTGCCCTTGCTGACATCAAAGGGTGAGAACAGCCAGCTGTGTTCAAGTGACCAAGACCACTTTGAACCTACTGGTAAAATAATGTTCTTATTACTATCAGTAAAGTAGTATTCAGCTGGCATTTGTTAGAGCAAAATATCAGTGATTAAAAGTGTTTAAGAGCTGATACTGTGGCTGTAGTTTAGGAGTGCATTAAAAGCATGCGTCACTAATTTTTAACTTGTGAGTAAGAACCTCTTATCAGTACAGCATGTCACACTAAAAAAGTATAGCTAAAGGGTTTAATCTATTTACGGTCTTCTGAAGCCAATATGAGTTGCTAAGGCACTTAAAGCATGTGCTGCTAAACCAGTCTTCTGACTAAACATCTTCCTGCATCTGTCTTCTTTAAGACCTGCATTTCCTGTCATAGAGATCATTTCAATATAATCAGGGTTGGTCTGAATTTTTCATTGACCTACATAAGTAAAACAGAAAAATAACTCTTAATATGGAAGTAGAGTATTCTCAATAAAACCTGGTAGATATTCTTAATGAGACTGTAAGCCAGTCACTCCAAGACCTGTGTTCCCCAGGATTATTTAAGTACAATTGGTGCTATGTTTCCTCATATGATGCCTAAAGAAATGAGTAATGGAGAGTTTTCTGCATGTCCTTATTTATTTACTATAACTAAGTAATAAGCCAAATCATAAAGTAGTATCCAAGCTGAAAAACTGGCATGCAATGATAAATAACACAGTTATCAAAACAAGTAAGCTTTGGTGTACAGAATTGTATTTTGTTCTGCCAGCATTTCAACCAGTTTGCTTCCCACTGAATAGTTTTGTGGGTATGATCTACAAAAGCTGAAATGCTCCTCTGTTTTTTTATTAACAGGAAATGAGAACTTTGATTACAATTAGGAAAATGTCTGTTTAACTCTGCCAAGGAACTGCTGAAAAGTTGGTATTAGTGACTGAAAAAATGTGAGGACTGCAGTATAGCCTAAAAGCAGAAGTTCATACAGCACTTCTCCTTTTACTTTGCTGTTTTGATGCCAATTTAAATCTCCTGAAAAACAAGCTCTACAGCTCCACACAGTGTTAATTTACCAGCATGAAACCTCTGAACAGGCTACAGAATCCCTACAGTCTTTTCTAAATGTGGATAAAGTCAACCAACTTTCTATAATTTTTCAAGTGCATTATTGTTTAATGGTTTTATTTTTCATTTAGGTTATTTAATATTTCTCAGGTCTATCTAGGAATATAACTGACAGAATTCACATTTTTTGCATGTATATTTTCAGCTAGTCCTGATGATGCATCTTTTGCCGCTTCAGATCTTCAGCTAAGTAGAAGCTTCCGCTTGACAAAAACTTCAAATCTATCTCTTTAAATAATTTACACACTTAAGTGTGGTGATGCACATACTCTTAGTAAGATTTTAGCAACAAAGACTTTGATGATGTCCTGGAGACCACAAAGATGTCCCTGCACAGTCTCAGACTAGAAGACAGAACATTTGGCTTGTAAGTGTCCTCATCATTCTGAGCCTCATAACTGGAAAACATATTTTGCTTAATGTGCAGGGCACAGGCAGGAATGAGAGCAATTTACTAACAAATACAGTCATGAAAAGGCTCTATTTTATGTGATGATATTGTTGCACTGAAAGGTTTACCATTTAATCAATGATGATTCGCAATGAGCAATCAATTTTCATGTAATTTACCAAGAGAAAAATTCTTTCCAAGTTCTGTCCTGCAACTGGAAGGTATTTTAAGCCACAATACATAGATCATTAGCAAATAGATAAAGAAGAAGAATTTGAAAACAATTTCTTTTACATTGGACTTCAGTAGGAAACACCTCAAAATATGATACCTTCTCTGACAGTGACAATTTCCATAGTACTTGCAGTTGCATGTTAGGGATGCTTGGACAGTTCTCTTTCAGCATCAACTTAGCTGAAAGTGACACAAGGCCCTCGCAAAAAAGTTGATTAATTTTTTTTTTCAGTGTAATCACTATTCACAAAGAACTAAAAGCTGAATTGATCACCTTTTTCTTTCAGACACAGCCAGGTCAGTACAGACAGAAATAGGCTTCTAGGGGACAGAGAGAAGGGAGATGGAATTCCCATTGCTCACGACTCTCTATGGTTGTGACACAAAAACTGGTAAGAAACCAGGTTCTTGGAACAAGCATGTAGTTTGTGTGCCATTTTATGAATCACTCACAGCACTCTGTGTATGTTTCCAAGCAGCTTGGGACTAAAATTCCAAAGTTCAGATGATGCTCTGCTAGGAAAATATTTCAAAAGAACTAGCTCAACCATTATAAACTCATAATCAAAACAGTGTGGAGCTGCAACGGCTCTCTCTGCTCACCACAAAAAAGCCTGCAGAGGGCACCGCTAAATGCTGTCTGCATCTTAACACACTTAACACACTATTAGAGGTTATTTAATATGCATCTCAGTCCAAATAAGTACCTACAATGAAGAGACACAAAAGACAAGATAAGGTTAAGATCCACTAATATTATAGAAGAAAATCCCAGTGTTTTCTTTCTTCCTTTTACTTGTTCCTTATATCTGCTCAGGAAGATAATTGCGGATGTGTTTTACATCTTGTCACCTGAAAGTCAGGGCCCTGCTTCTTGGATATAGACTGTGTTCCATGCTGCAGATGATGTTCAACAGACTGCCAGATCAGACTCCCCCCTCCAGCATCTGTTGCCCTTTACTGTTCACCTTCAGACTGAAAACATTCAAATTCATCAGCAGAGCTGAGGCATGATCTATCGCAGGTAACGCTGTATAATGCATGTGTTATGGATAACTTGTATGGCTAAAATATGTATAGCGATGTAATTCAAGTGCACTTTCTTTGAATTTCAGATTTTGCAATAAAGCAGATGTTCACAAAATTCCAGAAACACCTACTCAAACCAGTAATTTAAATGTGTAATATATGACACGTTTAGGCCATCCTATCTACCAACGCCTCCACATGCAAGAGCTCCTATCTCTCCAACTCTTTTCGTCTGCTACTCCCATATCCATCTAATATACTCTCACTGTACCGTGTAGCCCATACTTCACGTACATGGTGCTACCTGGTAAAAACATGCAGTTATCACCCCAAGAAAGTTTTATTAATTTCTTTCCACACATGGCAGCTTGCATGGTTCTTTGGTCAGTTTTTTTTACAGTGAACAGAAAATGTCTTTCCAGCACTGGTTTATACCAGTGAAAATTATTTATGTTAGAAAATGTATACGAGAGTCAGTTAGCTCCTTCTATAATCCCTTTTTCCTCTTGGAAAGTCATATATAGTTTATATACAGACTCTTTATTGAGCAGAGGTGACCCAATGCAATTAAATGACCTGGAATTCATTATATTGGTGCTTTGCATAGGAGGCAGCACTGTGTGTTCCAGAATCTAAAAGAACTTAAGTATTTCCTAAAGCTGAGACTTCAAAAATGATCTGTGATTCTGGATGTTTTGTCTTCCTAGTATCAAAGATCAAAGACCTTCAAGGAACGCAGCTCTCTAGACATATTCATAAACCACAATGGCTTTTGGCAAAGTAATTGTCTGCACAAAGCAAATACTTCAGTGGTAAGCTATTCATGAAACTAAGAGCATACTCACCAGTCACTGAAACCCAGATAATGAAGTCTGAAAGAACAGACTGTATTTCTAAGGATATTTTCACTGATGTACAAGATTTTTTTTTTAAATATCCTCCACTGAACTTAAAGCAGTTATGAAAACCAAACTGAAGTCCTCAGGGCTGTATAATCTAAAGAACCTAGGTTTTCTGCAAATGTTGTGCTAGCCATGTTAAATCTGAGGGACCATGGTTTTGGCACTCCAAAACTTTGAAATATTTTTCTCTCTTTTTATCTGGCTTTATATATTGTGTATGGCTGTTAATGCATAGAAAGAGCTCTGTCATGATTTCCCTTTCTGTTTTCTCAGAGATAAGTAAACACAGGAAATTATTTTGGGCCCAGATTTCATAACCACAACCTTATTGTTGTATTTGTATCCACATACATTTCCACTCTAAAATTCACTAGTCAACTTATTTGCAAATTTTACCTTTAGGTTCTTAAAGCCACTTTTCAATAATACATACATTTAAGAAATTTAGAACAAAATCTATCAGTTGTTTGGTTCATCCACTGGGAAAAAAAACCCAAACCAAACCAAAACATTATTGCAACACACTGTTGAAAAACCTCAGGAAACTGGGTTCTAAACACTCCTGTTTTATCCTGATGGTCACACAAATTGTTCAGTCAGAAACTGAAATGGTACCATGTGATGTGTGCAAAAGGGTTAATATACTATAAAATGGATGGTGGTGTATTATATACAATCAGAGAATAATCTGAAACCTATCATTATTAATTGAATTAACTTATAAATGATCAAATGGTAAATAATGTTGCCAAATAAATTTGTGACCATCTGTGAGTGACTGATTGCTAGAAAAATCAGGCAGAATTTATCTAATTAATTTTAATACTTGTACATTCTTTTCTCAAAATTAGCTTTTTACTGTATTTAAATGTAGCTGAGTATAGCAAATATTTTTGAAAAATTGTCAGAAAGTAAATCTAAACATTAGGGTTAAGAACTGTACTGTACCCTGTTCCAGAATTATTGTTTTTGTCCCAGTACTTCAGGTCATCTACTGTACCTATGCACAAACTGCTGACATTGAGTAGTAACAATAGAATAAACTTTTCTTCCCCTTCTTCCTAACCGTCTCTTCACAGGAATACTCCTTCCATCTCTCTTGGCCAAATTCAGAAATTGTCTGAACAATCAGAGTGATTTTTCTTTTATTAATTGCAACTGACTAGCCTTAGCATCTAATCCACTGTTTGTTTGGTTTTCTTCCAAATTCTAAAATACATAAGATTTTCTTGTTACAAGAAATCACTTCCCTTTGGGGAACAAACCTTTGGTTGGTTTTGGAGTGTTTGGGGTTTTTAAAAATTTCTGATATTTTTATTTCAATACTTCTTTAGATTTCATCTTTAAGGATAGTAACAACCACTATAATTTACCCTCTGAGAACACCTCTGTGGATGGTCTGTGGAAAAATTATTTGAATATTTGTCCTACCTTGTCCTGTCTATATGGAACTGCTCTCAATGTAAATGTCCATTTCGGTGGATCATTGGATGACTAACAGCATGAGTAGTTTAAATTACAGGCTAATCTAAGGCCATCTTCACACTTCATCAGCAGAAAGCTGCAAGGTAAAAGACTCAGTTGTTCCACAACCAGTTTTACAAAGTGCAGATGACTTAGTAAAGCCATTTTTATGTACACAACACAGAGGCTCACTCACTGTCACACCATTTCTGTGTTTTATATGACACAATGCCTGCACGTGTAAGCAGCATGGCAAAAACTTCATGACACTGACTCTGACCGTGCCTCACTAACAGTGTTTCTGTGAGTTTACTTCTTGTACTTCGAGCTATATTGCTAGTAGTGACAATAGTGGGGGGACTTCATGCAGGAACTGACCATCTGTCACGGCTCATGCAACAGCTGCAGATACAGCATTAGGTGAGAGCTAGCTGCACAATCTAAAAGACAGCTCAGGGCAACAGCTGCACACCAACACCAGGAATCTTAACAGAGGCAACTACACAGAACAACTACCCTCATCCAACATCTTCAATCCAGACCTGCTTTGCCACCACCAGCGTTTCCTCCTTCCTTTCACTAGCCTGCTAATAACAAAACTTATGTACCTCGGCTTATGACATTTCAATGTCCCTGGATGTTCCCACAGCTCTGCGTGAGCTCTTCCTTTCCAGGTCACAACAATCTCAAGAGTGTGGTTTCCAAAACAACACAGGCTGTCACTGAATAGGCAGCTGCAATCCGGACTTATTTTCAACTTGGTGAACTTGATGACAAGTGGGCTTTCGTGTATAAAGGGCTTTCACAATTCTGTTGAGCTTTGTTATGATAGTGTTGCCACTATCTCCTGTAATTGTGTCTTGGCAGCCACTGCCAGAGATGTTCAAGAAACTCTCTGAGTTTGATCTACTGCACGCATTTAATTTCTAAACAACTTTTGCATCCCAAAGTATTATGAGTTACATTCCCATACCAAAACACCCAGAAATGCTTTTTTAGTCGAGTAGAAATAGCCTATTATCAGAAAAAGTCCATCATTACTGAATTACCATTCTAGGCATCTAGATGTTTTTGATTCAGCCTACAAAAATGTACCAAAACCATGACATACTTTGGATCACGTTTGTATTATTGATGTGAGGATTTCGACAGTCACACTTTTAATGACACACTGCCATCATCATTATTTCTAATTTCAAGTATGTGCCTCCTGTCTCTCCACAGAGAATGGCAGTAATCCAAAAATTGCAAAGGCTTCAGTCTCTACTTTTTGCCCAATGTACAGTTACCACAAAATCCTACCATGCAGCTGCTATTAAAAGCAGTAGCTGTTTCCTTCATTAATGCTGGTCTCAGCACACAACTTGGCCCTGATCCACACCCACGAACAGCATGACCTGGAAGTATGTTTGCTTCTTACACAAACATGTTAGGATGCTGCAGCATTAACTAAGGAAGCCAGAAACAAGTATGAAAAACATGCAGGTCCCTTACTAACTGTTCCATGGACTTCCTTTGACAAATTTGTCCTTATTTTCAAGTAAAATGAACTTGGCAAAATGTAATTAATCCAGAAGAAGGATGATTCTGAAGTTGTAACTATTCTTCAGGATGTAATTTGTGCCACTTATTTCATAATCTGAGGAATAGAGGGAGAGTCAATAAAATGAGATGATGCCACACTCCTAATACAATTTCCGTTTCCTAATTTAGAAGGCTAGCAGTCCAAAACACAGATCAAAAAGGATTCAGAGAAGAGATTATAGCAAGGAGGGTGTTTGTAGCATAAGCACTGGTTGGCATGTATTTGAAAGTGGGGAATTTGATGTTAAGGCATTTCCAATTTGCCCAGTTAAAAGCCTAAGGTATGAAATATCTGGGTATTTTGTTCCCTTATTGCTTTTTTCCCCAAGTGATATTATGGTTTTGTTAGGATTCTAATATATATGTCCTTTTAACTCATTTCTCTTTTAGTGCTTATGTTCAGATGAAAGTAATTCAGCCGGAACATGATATTCATATGGTAACAAAACCAGAAAGCTGTTAGGAGACAGAAGGCCTTAGGTGTGGGAACAGATGTTCTTTGAAGAGCACTGGCTAATTTGCCAGTGAGACCTGTTTCCAGACAGCTCCGTCCAGACGAACTCCTCTAACAGGCAGTGCGAGGGGACTGCTTCGTAAAATTCTTCTGATTACTTCTACCAATAGCTATTTCTTTCCAACACAGGCACTGCCCTTGCAATGGCACAGAGGCCTTACCTTTAATGCTCTTCAATTTCCTTTTATTTCCCAGTTACAGAAAAAAACTAACGAGCCTCATTTACTATCTGTAAAGCTATAGCTTCAGTTTCTACTTTTCATCCTTTGCACCACATGCTCCTGTTCTCGCCATAGCGTGTGAATAAAACCATTCGGGCAATCATGGAAACAAGATTAAGAACAGGTCTTGGGTAAAAATAACCCAGTGTGGATCCTTGATTCAACTCATCAGTTGGGAGAAATGTTTGTGCCAGCACCTGTCAGAAGGCTGATGCCAAACCCAAGACACAGCACACCCACTGTGTGAGCCACTGTGCCCTGCAGTCACCTTGTCCCCAAAACAGCCTCAGTGGCAATGTTCACACCAGGGACTCACAAGGCTTTCTCACATGGATTTCGTCACAAAACTACAGAATGGACTGGGTCAGAAGGAACTTGAAAGGTTATCTGGCTTTAAGCCCCCTGCTATGGGCAGGAACACCTTCCACTAGACCAGCTTGCTCAGAGCCCCATCCAATCTGGCCCTGAACACTTCCAGGGATGGGGAATCGACAGCTTCTCTGGGCAACCTGTGCCAGGGCCTCACCACCCTCACAGCTAAGAACTTCGTCCTCAGATCTACTCTAAATCTACTCTCTTTAAAGTTTGAATCTATTTCTCCTTATCCTGTCACCCCCGACTCTGACTCTCCCTCCCTCTAGTTCACTCTCCCCTTGCTCCTCTTCGTCCCGCCCCGGTCCGCTTCTCTCCCTTTCCTTTTCCCC
>VWZW01005302.1:86808-97954 GCA_013397115.1 Edolisoma coerulescens | reverse complement strand
GGGTGATTATGCGTGGTCGATAGCAGCGCGGACGCTGCTTCTCTCCTTCCGCTGATGCCCCCGCTGTCCCCCTGCCTAGGCTAGAGCAGGCTGAGCGCCAGCTCCTCTGGAAAACTTCAGCCATGTATTTCCTCAGCGGCTGGCCCAAGAGGCTCTTGTGTCCTCTGGAGTCCCTGGAGCAACCGCTTCACATCCAGACGGATCCCCAGAGGGCTTTCTTCGCAGTTTTGTTCCCATCTCAGCTAAGCATCTGGTACTGCAGAGTGAGTATCTATCGTCTTGTAAGCTCTCGGATCTGTTCTCCCAGCTGAAAAGACCTCTCGTCTGCTGATTTTTTTTTCTTCTTCCAGTAAACGGTTGTAAAATTTGACGCTAACTTTACAGGATATTTCAGTGTTTGTGAATCTGAGCGGTTATCCACCATGTTTAGTGGTAGGAGTATAGTTTTAAGAAAATATGCAACATCAATCTTCTTGCACTTAACACCGTTTTTTTCTAAAAAGTTAGACTTCCAAGCAACTTTTTTTTTGAAACTCGTACATACTGCCTGTGCTTAACATAAAGAGTATTTGTAGCAGTGGGTTTTTTTGCATATAATGCTTCATGTCTTTCACCTTTGTATTTTCTGTGTTTTATGTAAAAGAACATATGAATGTAGGAGATACGAAATACCCTTTGTAAAACACAGAACAAACTCTATCACTACCCAGAATATTATAACATAGAAGTTCGCAAACCTTTCTTTTTATGGAAAGTTTAAAAGTTTTGTGGCCCTAAGACAAGGCTACTCATGGCTTTTGCATGGAAGTTGCTGCTCTACCTATATCTAGTTTGAAACTGTGAATAACTGGCATTAAGTGCCTTGCTTTTAATTCACATTGTATTAGTGTGGTAACAATAATGCTGTTTGTCAGTTTGATTTGATGCAGTCAATGAAAACTGTGATACCGACTTTAAATTTTGATGCTGGATCCTTTTAAATACTGCCTAGATTAGACCCTAAATCTGTCTATAAATATCTCCAGATCCAGGTGGTTTATTGAGTTCATCTCAGATTACCAGAGAAAACCAACAATCCAGTTTTAGAAAGCTGATACTGAAAGATGTCAAATGGCAGTCATAGCCTTAAAAGCTCGTTTTAAGTTAAGCTGAGATTTCATCACGTTGTGTTTTATTATGCTCTGCAGGGTTGTTCACTAGTTCCTGGCTGGGGTGCTGACGCTGTTTTTTGAACCTTAGACAGGTATCCAGCTAACACATAGTCAGCCCAGTAACTTTGCTGTGTGAATTGTATCGTGTGGCCTCTTTTCTTAAGTTTACAGCACACAAGTGTATAAAGTATATGCTTAATAGCTTTTGCTAGTTGTTGAACCTGTAGTTGTAGTCTGTCAACACAGCAGAACTGATCTTTTCCCTGAAGAGACATAGAAAACAAGATGCTCATGAAATGTTTCACAAGATGTGCCCTGTTGTCTAGAATTTAGTTTACTGTATGGTCTCTTCTCTAGGAAGAGGTTCATTAGCTTGCATGCTTGGACTTGTTTTGAAATGTTAAACATTGTATGACTGGCTACAGACAGAGCACTAGAAGAATTAGCTTGGTGCAGAAGAGTTGACTAAACTCACAGGTCATTAATATTTTTAAACTAAATTTTGATTCAGTTTGTAATTAGTGCTTTTGAGGAAGGTGCTGACTTTGCCAGGCCTGACCTCTGACTGATCTTAAACTGAAGAACGTGTTACAGTCTCACGGCCTCTGCGGACAGCTGGCTGTTATCAAAAACCTGTAAGAATAAAGATTTTGGTCAAGGTCATTTTTAAAGATAATTTCTTGCATTATTTTTATGTATATAGCTGGGGTCTTGAATTTGGTTTGTTGTTTTTTTTTTTTTTCCCCAGGCTTTTCTTTTTTTCAGTTTTATGTTTGTTTTTGAAGGTGAAGCTTACAATCAGATATTTGAACTTCCAATAAAATAAAATTACTGCATTCTAGAAATTGTTTTCATTTGTTAGAAGTATATTCTTTGGAACAAGGATAAATTCTAGTCAGGTTGAACTAACTTGATTTCTTGTAGTAGAAGAGCCTTCAGGCTATTGTTCTTGTTAAGACTTGTTACTATCTCAACTATATTTCAAAGGTTTCATGTAAGAATGAGGTGGTGAGACTGGGAAAGTTCTGTTTTGAAATTTTTGAAAACTCTTTGAAATGCTTCCAAGTGTATGAGTTTACATTCAGTATGTGTATTTTTAAGATGTTACTAATGTTAAAACTCCTTTTCACTCACCGCGTGCTATGAACTAGTGGAACTCAGGAAAGTTTATCCCAAAGTGTTGATTGTTTCCTGTTTTGGAATCAGTATAGGTATTAAGACTCAAAACTGGGTAACTGGTGTTGGAAAAAAGCCAGATGGAATTCTGCTAGTGTTTTTAAACCAAAAAAGTCCTTGACTATTTTACATGTTAGGAGAGATTGGATTGTGGGTAGAGAAGACCACTCAGGTGAGTTATTCTGATCATGCACCAGTATTGGTGAAAGGTTGTTGAGCACGGTCCCCCAGTATGTTGACATTTATTTATGAATTATATGCATATGCTACTGTACTAGTACACACATTATCAAGCATACTCAACATAGTCTCTTCTATTCTACTCTAATTTTACTTCATCTATTCAGAAGGGACCTATGTTGGTCACCTAGTCCAACTGCCTGACCAATTCTGCGTGACCAGAAGTTTAATTATGTTATTAAGAACATTGTTCAAATGCTCTTGTACACTAGTAGACTCCAGGCATCAACCGCGTCTTTTGGATGCCTGCTCCAGAGTTTTAAAAGAGACGAAACAAACAAAAAAGAATGAGGTAATGCCAAAATAAACACATTTTTAAATTTTTACTTTAGTTTATTTTTTAATGGTACAAAAAATCCTTTCTTGCTCCCCACTGAATTCTGTTAAATACACCCCACTTGTGCTCCAAACATTTTCCTTAAATCAGAAGTTTTACGTCTAGATACCTTAGATAATTCCTTGACACTTAAGAGCCAGCATAACTATTTTCATTGACAGCACAGAAAAGCTTGTCAAACGTTTTCATTCTGGTTACGTTAAGTACTTGGATGCTTGAAATGAGAAACATCAATGAATGATAGAACCTTTCTGAAATGCTATAATGAGATAATTACTGTTTAGTAGGTTGACTTGGGAACTGAAGATGAGGTTTCACAACGCAGCTGTGCAGTCCTGTATGTCATCATCTTTCCTGCTTGCACCTCTATTTTAATGGGTCTTACGGTGAACTAGGGATGTCTTTTTACAGGGCTGTTAAGCTTAATGAAGAAATAGAAGCCTGTTTATTTAGTTGATGAAAGGATTAAAGGAACATTGTAGTTGAACCTCTGAAAGTATTACTCCTTTAACAGTTGTGGCTTTAATTTTAAATTGGTTTAGTTATCTCTTGAATTCTAGAAACTCACCTGTAGGGCTCTAGGTATTAAGGGACAAGGTATGCAGCTAAGGAAGAAAGTGTCATAGACAAGTGGAGTTCCCTGCCTAACCCTTGGCAAGTGAGTTGTGTGCAGCAAGAATAGCCTGCTGACGTGGTTGTACGTATAAATGTGGTTCAGCGTTTACTTTCTTTAGTATTAACAAACTTGTGACAGTGACAGGAATAAGTACTGGCCTTGAATATTTAATGAAAACTCCCACAGGTTGTTGGGACTATCTGCTATGACTCTGCCAGTCAAAACCAGTTTTGTGAGCCCTTTGAAACCAAGAGTAGCTTGTCCCATCTGCTTATTCAGGGGAGAATTTCTTGATTACCTATATGCTTCTCAGCTTATGATTTATATTTACTCTTGTTTTTTAAACTTGTGTTTTCGTTTCTTTTTTTTCTAATGATATGATATTGAGTCAGAACACTTAAATGAACTAAAATAAGCTTTTGGGAAAGCGTGCATGTCAGAATCCTAGGTTGTCAAATAGTTGGTATTCATTCTGAATGCTGAGTAAGTTGATTTTCAGACAGCTCTAACAGCTCTCTCATATGTGCTCTTTAGTCTCTAGCTGTTGCCGTATTAGAGTTGAAGTCAATGTGTGCTTTAAATCTAAGCATACAATAGGACAAAACAGGGGCTGTGCTTCTGTTGGGGAAGTGATCTCCGTATCCTGGAATTTTGCCACACTATGAAAGGAGTTACTTGTGACACAGTGCATAGAGTTCATAAGATATGTGAATAAATACATTAAAATTATCTGCAGTTGTTTCTGTAGTCTTTTTTAATAACAAGGACTGTCAAAAAGAAATGTTTTCACTATGCTTTCAAGATTATGTTTTCATCTCAGAACTGTAAGCAGAATAATTTACAGAATTATTGTGTGTGGCTTTTTCTTAATATAATTGGATACAACCTCTGTAAGCTTTTTATCTAGAATTTGATTGCAGAATGGGACAATAGATGTCTTGATATTGATATAAGTGGTTGTGTTGGCTGTGTATTGTGAACAATATGACACAGATAGCATCATTGCAAGTTTAGATATCCTACTGCTTCTGCTGTGTTTTCTTCCTTAGTAGTTTAACCCCTGAAATGCTCTTACTTACGCCCTTCAGACACTTGTCTGAGAAGGCTGTTTCTTTTTATTTGTCAGTAACAGGAGCAGTTGTGCTGTTGCTTCTATTAAAAAGATGCATTTGTGATTACCTAGTGAAACAAATGTTACACTGATGAATTTATCTGACGAAATGCAAAATTGTCATGTGGTTATTCAGTAGGACTTAGCAGGTTTTCAGTGTCTCCTGTATTAATATAAAATAGATGACCCCTGAAAGCTGTGTCATAATTACGTGCATGAGGGGAAAAGGCATTCTCAGTTACGACTTTTCAGTGTTCAGCCCTTAACAGAAAACCAAAGATGGATACAATATGCCTTTGCATTTTGGCAGCTTTTTTGAGCAGTAGGTTAACCGAAAACTTTCACGTGGGAGAGGTAGTGGTTGACAGTTCTGCACTTTGGTTTTCTGAATTATTTCACAATAGCCATGAAGCACACGGTTGGAAGCTGTGTCGGCTCTGTTTGTTGGATGGGCACTCTATTGATTCTAAGCTTTCCAAATACTTTCAAAATGAAATTAAAGGAGTTATGGTTTTATAATTAACCTTGCTTTTAGAAATTAATTTATCACCACCTTGTACCTCTGTTACTGACAAAGTGGCCTTTTGTGGTCTATTTATACGAATTTTTCTATTCCTTATGCACACATCCTTGCTTTTCTCCATGTAAACTTTCTGTTTTATTAGTTTATAATTTTACAAAGCTTCAGCATTTAAACTGGAGCACAGACCATATAGAGTGACAAAATAAAGTGCACAGTGTCACCAGGCTTTTGTTCTGTTCTGTTTTGTTCTGTTTTCTCCCAGCCTTCTCTTTGTCACTTAGATCATAAGCTCATCTGGAGAGCATTTTTGATTTTTGTCTTGTACCTACAGCCTAATGAAGCATTGAAGCATTTGTCATATAAAACTAAACAGAACATTTGTTTTTTTCAAAGAAATTGCCTCTTTATCCTGAATGAGATAGAGTTTTGATGTCTAGAATAATATATGGTCAGGGGATGAGAATATCAGGTTTTAACAGTTACCCACAGCCATGCAGGTTCTTGGAATGACATTACATTAAGAAACCCAAACCCGTACAGAAGACCATGTTGCATGTGTGCTGTCAGGTCATGTGTTCCTTTTTCAGACTTAGTCCAGTCATTTTCTATTGTATTTGCTGACCTACTTAACTTGTAAAATCAACAATATGCACAGTTTGTCATTAACCTGCAGTCAAACCAGAGAATCTGGTTTAAGGAAACAAATTTTTTCATTATTTTATGTTCTGTCAAATGATTGCACCTCTTTCCAGTTGGTTAATGTATCATTTTCCGTGACACTCTGTAAACATCTCAATTAGGACACTTGCTCATGGGAGGGCTTTTGTTCAAGTCTGTTCAAGGCTACTTGTCGTCTTTAAAGAGGGCCTTTGCAGAGCAACATTCACAGATTAGTTAAGGGTTTAAATGTCAACTTGATTTGCATTTACATCAAATGTAGTAGAATGCTTGTTTTTAGATAAGTAAACTGGTAATTTCCCATATCTAAGCTTGCTGAGAGAATTTACTGCAGCGTTTGTATACCTTAATAGATTTTTTCATAAAAACTGCATTATATATGGCTGAGTGTTCTGATGTGGCTTATGCTGCTAATACTTGGTAAATGGGCAAGATACTGTATTTAGTTAAGTAGAATTAAGTAAAACAGTAGCAAAAATTTGGGATTATTTCATCATGGGTTTGGCTATGGTGATTTGTGTTGTAGTTTTTTGAATTGTTTACATAGGTATTTTGTCCAATTGTTAAAACAGAGCTTGTTTTTCATAGTGGAAAATCTAGAGGGATTCTTAATGTACAACTGATAATGAAACAGCTGTGAGTTTTTAGGTAGTTTTAATTTAGGGGGTTTTGGTGATGTAGCTGTCTTTGTTGATGGAGCTGTCTTGCTACCTTACTGTTTTACAAGTAGTGCAATTCATTTCTGATAATCCAAACCAGATTTGCTTTGATGTTGTTGTAATCTCAGATCAGTAAAAAGAGGCACATTTAATGCTAGAAAAACATAGTTGTGAAGCATAAAAATGTCTCAGTAAGAACTGTGGAACCTGTTCTTGTGAAGAGATAGCCAAGGTAACTGACTGATGGAAGGAGATAAAGTTTAGCTGTAAGAGCAAGAAGTTTTGTTTCTTTTCAGTACTATTAACTAGTGCACTGGAGAGTTTTTGTTTTCGCTTTAGTAATAGTAGTGCTATATTCTTTTTAAGGTTACATTTCTTTTTCTTTTCACCGTTTTTATTATCCTGTAAGCATCCAGTGCCACAGTTCTATTTGTAAGTGAGTGGCAGCTTCTGTTTTGCCTGACCTGACCTCCCTCCTTAGGGACAAAATGTACTGTATCAAAACACTAGATTTTCTTTGCAGCAGATTATAAAATGCTAGATATACTTCTTAATCTATTTTGGGAAGCTTTTTTAAATGTTAAATTGCAATTTGAATTAAGACTTGCTTACTCAGTTCTTTCTTCCTTAATGACTGAAGGTGTTTACTTCCTCCTCAAGACAAATTTTTTACTTCTTTTTAAACAACTCTTTATTTGTTAGGCCCTTTGCTGTGTTTCTGGAATCCAGTTTCTCCTAAAGCCGTGGCTCTACCATTACTATTTCAGTGAGTGGATTTTAAGCATTTTAAAGAAGAAGGATGAATATATTGGCTTATTTGAGACAGTGGGCATAATTCATTATTTGAGCTTAACTATATTCCTTTATAATTTTAGTAGCTGCAAGCAGAACTGTGAAGATTAAAAACCATGGAGTTTTCATGAAGCTGATATGGAGATCTGGGGTTTTTTTAAAAGAGAAAAATTTAAAGATTTAGGGAAAATTCTAATTGATAGAATCTAAACCCCTACTATTTCTATACAGAGTTATGAATTAAATACGTAAAACCAACAAGAGGAAAGTATCTACCTAACTAGGCATGCCCCCCCCCAGGCCCCTTCTCCCCACTTTTTGGGTGTTTTTTGATGGGGTTTGTGTGTGTGTGTGTGGTTTTGGTGTTTCGTTTTGGTTTTTTGTTTGCTTTGATTTTGGTTTTATTTGTTAAAATGTATATTCAGTGGCTTGCTGTGCTTGGGTCGAGTAGTTAGGTTGATATATATTCCTGTTTACAGAAATATTCCTGTGCCATTATACATTTTCAGTCACTTTAGATATAATAAATGACTTTAAATGTAAAATTACCATTTCTCATGCGTAAACAGAGCAGGATCTTGAGCTGTCCTTCTATCTTTGTTAATCCAGAACATTCACGCATCTGTGGAAAGCTTTTAAACAGGGTAGTAAATTTGTATGTTAGTATTTTCCTCACATCTGAATTAATGCTTTTGAGCTGTGGAGTATATGGAAATGAATTCTATCAGTGTAATAATTCCTCATGTAACATCTAGTTAGATAACCTTTGTGACCTATTTAATTCAAAGTAGGTCTGCTTTCTAATAAGCTACTTAAACTACAAAAAGATAACATTATGAGAGCAAGCAATCACTTTTAACTCCTTCAATCCTCATCTGTAAGGCACAAAGCCTAGAAATCAATTTGTATAAATTTTGTAGCTGGCGTGTATGTGGAATGTTCTTCCAGCTTCTAAGGTGTAATAGCAACTTTCTTGTGAATCAGTGTCACAAGAATTCTACACGATAAATACTGTAATTATACTCTGTAAGAGTAGCAATATAGAAAGAAAATTGTTGTGTATTACTGAGTTTCTAATTTTGCCAGCTGCTAAAATGCTTCAGGCACAGAAGCGCTTTAAGAATGGTCTCCAAGTTTGCACTGATGATGCAGATTCCCAAGACACTACTTTTTCTCAGTATATCTAAGGCAGTTAGGGTGGTTCTAAGCCAATCAGTGAAAGGCTATGTAGTTCATGAGAACAATCAACAAGAATCTGTTAGTAAGAATAATTAGCTGTCTATTTAATGTAAGATAATCTGATGCAAAAGAAGCCACGCAAATTGAAAAAGCTGGTGTAAATAGTTCTCAGAGTAAAGATTAGTGTGTTTGTTATGCTTCATAAATGTTTAACTTTATTTTTGATAAATCAGTTCTGTGTGGGTGTGAAATTTAAGGAATAATGCTGTTAGCAGGACACCAAGTCATACTGTGAATTTACCAAGGCTAAGGCTGCCTGTGTGATACTAATTCAGCTTGTTATTTATGTGCATGGTGACAACATTTCATTGCTTTGTTTTATACTATTTTAAATTAATATTCGTACCTTAAAATTAGGTTGTTTGTAACTCTATTTCTTCTGAAAGGAAACTGAAGGAAGTGGTTCCAAATAGGATGGTAGTAGATACTCACCGAGTTCTGGAGTGATGGACACTCACAAGATTTCTGGGTAGAATTAATGTTTTTATGTTTGTTGTACTGCTTCTGCTGGTGCGTCAGGTAAGCCAAGAACAGCAGTAAATTTCCATCACCTGTGGTCCTAGTGGTAGTTGGGAAGCTTTGCCTAGTGGTATCATGGTTAATTTCAGCAAAATGAGTGATTACTCTGTACCCTCTTGGTTCCCTTTCAGTGTGCTTTTTCTGGTACAGTGTTTGATGCTCCAAATCTGAATGAAAACTGAAATTGATAAAGTTAGGACAACATATGGTATGAAGATGACGAGTAGCTTCTTTGACAAAACAAGAAGTGTGTCCTGCTTAATTTAACTTCCACCTCCCAGTGGTGGAGGATAACAGAAGGGGAAATACCCATCTAAGATGAAAACTATTATTGATTCAAGAGCAAGAAAATACAAACGGTTGTAGAATATATTTAAGGAGAATGAGCGTTTCTAAGCACTAGAGCAAGGAAGGGTAACTTTGCCTTAGGTTTTTGTGTTGCAGCTCTTGATGGCTTTCACGAAAGGGAATGAAGGCTTAGTGCTTATGGTAGCTTTGTCTGGTAACTTTATCTGGTCTTCATCACCCCAAAGCTTTTCTCCCTTCCTGGAAGGAAAGGTGCTAATGGGTAGACCTGATTACCTGCAAAATCCTTCCAGCTAATTGTAGAGATGGATTTTCAGCAGGTTCTGACAACCTGTTCTGGAAAACAAATTTTCTGATTATCATTCTCTTTAATACAATGGCCCACCCATTTAGTAGAAACTAAGCAAATGAATTGTACCAAATATTCTATAGAATATTTCATCCTAATTCATTTGACAATCCTCATCATTATAGGAGCCTGTTTAAGATGCTTCTGTTCATCTTAAGCATCAGTCACCCTTTATCTAACTTGAAACTACTTTGTATTCTGTAATGACTCCTTACTGTGCAATTAAGTATTTTATTTAAATGTCCTGGGTTTGAAAGAATGAGATGAGGAATGATAGTGTGGCAACAGTTCTCCATGAACTTTCTTTAAAAGCACAGTTTTGTAATGGATTGTCAAATACATATTAATTTTTNACAGGTATAGCACAATGTAAGAAGCATCCTATTCCTTCTAGATATGACATGTTAATTTTTTTTTTTTTCCTCCAGCCCAGTGTATTAATTGTAAGCTACAAGGAACTTTCAAAAGCAGCTTCTCAGTTTGGACCTTATAAACAAGCAGAATGGCGGCCTGACAGCACAATGATAGCTGTTTCAGTAAGTAGAATTTTTCCTTCTTACTCTGGTTAAACTATTGCAAACAGAATNTAATGCTGCCAAGGACTTTTTAAATGATAGAAGCTTTCTTTTGTAGTTTTCATTAATTCTTCCCTGTGAGAATGAACTACAGTTCTTTGTCTTAAAACAAGGGTTAGATGTATTGGCCAGGGGTGATACAGCATCTCATTACTTTAGTAATCTGGGAACAAATAATACGGTAATGTAAAGTTATGTGAATGAAAGAAATAGTTGTGGACTTAGGTGACATAATCATATTTAACTTGATAAATAGGGTTTAAAGGTGGATCTTAAGAGATGAAACTGGCCTTATTACAGGCTTTTGGTGATTAAAAAATACTGCAAGTCACTGAGAACATAGAAACAAGGGCAGTGATAAGTGATACATGAACTCTTCTGTTTAGAATCTTAGAGGTTACGTCTTGTCTCACATGGAAATGAAATCTTGTTTCATAGCTGGTGCTGTGCTCACATCACTTTGGACTATTTCAGCAGCAGTATTTAAAGTCTGAGGTGCCAGGTGAACACAAGAAAGGTGGGAGTACAGTTTGTAAGAGTCACAATTGGGATAATACTCTAGGTGTCTTTTGGTCATGTAGTGGTTTTCTCTACGACTTATTTTCCTTCTGTGAGATAGCGGGCTAATTAGGAGAAACTCAAAGCAGGCTCAAACTTTAAAGGATATAAAGAAGTTTATTACTAACAGAAGAAAAACTAGTAAGAAATAAACCCCCTTTCCTTCCAACACTTTCCCTTTTTACCCAACTCGCACCAAAGGATAACAAACATGATTTGGTCAGTGCTACCATTCTTAAAAGATCTCATTCTTATGCTTAGGGCAAAAGGCTTTCTTCTGCTCTGCTGCTGGAGTCTTTCACAACTCAGTAGTCCAC
>VWZW01005302.1:53687-85979 GCA_013397115.1 Edolisoma coerulescens | reverse complement strand
CGGGGGACCGGGGGGCGGTGGGGGGGGAGGGGAAGGAGAGAAAGAACTAAGGCCCCGGCCCGGGACGGGCACGGAGGCCACCCCCACCTCCTAGCAGGGAAGCTGGGGCCAAAGAGGAAGTTCTCGCGCTTCCACGGGTTAAAATATGCAAAAATCGCAGAAGCGCAATTGGACCAAAAGGCCCATCAATCAACTCCAACCCATTACAGGTCAGGTGTTACATTAGGACCAGATCTTAAATTAGATATTGTTTTCTTAGTGGAAAACACCAGATGATTTATGGAATATTTCATGTCTCTAGCAATACCATGATAATCATAAATCAGCTAAGCTTCCCATGGTCCCGTTTTCTTTTGTGTAATGCAAGTAGTTGGTCTAAAGTATTTTAATTGCCTAAAAGTATCTCTTGGAGTCAATGAAGTAAAGTATCTCTGTTAGTGCCAGATCATTTTCTCAGTGACTCCTAGTAATTATCAGTAAAGTCAGAAAGGAGATTTCTGTAATTTTTGCTATGAATCGAAAGGAATTCTTCAATTTTATATTGCAGCATGTATATCCAAACACATTTTAATTAAAACCTTATGTAGCAGTTCAGAAGAAACTTGAATTTTTATATTGAATTATTTTGCATATTGTGGGTTTTTTTTCTGAGATGTTGTGATCCATTTGCTCCAGAGACCTTGTGGTTTAGCTGACAGTCAGATAACCTTTAGTTTCTGCCATTTCGGTCACTGCACTTTAAAGTTTTTCAGCAACTAAATGTACTGTGGTTTTTTTTGGCAGGAGTGTCAGAATCTAAATGCCCATGAAGTCTTAGTTCATAAACTAAAGGTCTGTGAATTAAAATTCAAAATGGTCATCTCTTATAAAATACTGAGTGTAATAAGATTTCTAATATTCTTCATGTTTCTTAGGATGATATTTCGTCCCTGGGTGTATGTATACAAATGATGTAGTGAAGTATGTGTGTTATGGTAGTTCTAACATCAGTTATTTTGCAGTGTGCTTTTAAAATACATATATAGTTTAATTTGAAACAGTTAGTGAGTCCTACTGAAAGGCCACATTTACAATACTGCTGGTTTTGTTACAGTGAGACAGGGCAGAAAGTCAGTTTTTGGAGCTTGATGAAGGTGTTCCTGCAGATGTGTGATACTCTCATCCCCAAGGAGAGTTCTGTCCAAGTGAATAGTTTTCTTTTTTTTCTTAACTAACACATTCAAATGAAGGAACAATAGCAAAGCAAATTTTTAATGAAAAAACCCAATAATTTTGAGCTGAATTAGTTTCAGTTCATTGCTGATGTCCTGTGCAACAGCTAAAAATTTTAGTTTTAAAGCTGAATTAGGTGATGTTTCTCACTTGTTACTACCTGTGCTCACGAGCAGCTTGATTGTAGTAATTTTCTGTAATAAAACTTTTTTTTAAGAAGGTGAACAAAAGGCTTAGTATGTACTTACTAGCCAAGTGGTAGGTTTTTTTTAAATGGCATAATGATGGGGAGTGTAGTCTGGATTTTATGTCCACTAGAGCAGTGATATACCATGTCTTTTGTTTCTGACAGCCTGAATATTCAGAGTGTCTCTATGAAAATAAATCACTTTGCAGCATATGCTTTGAGGTAAATGTTACTTGCGTTGCAGGCAGAGTTTGGGCCAGCATGTTAGGCTTTATAAAAATCCCTGAAGAAGCTTTAAAGATATGCAGTTAAACAAGCTTAAGCAGTTCTCACACTGTCAGCATCCCCTAGCAATTCTAACTTCTTTTACTGCTAGTATCTTCTGTTGCTAAAGTGTTGGCACATTTCCTAGGCAGATCTTATTTTTTCCCCTTATATTTCATAGTTTCTTCTTTCATATTGCTGCCTTTGTAATTTTTCCAGTGTTACTGGGAAATACTGTTTCTTGTCTGTATTAGCACATATATCCAAGGTAGCTAATTCTAATAGTAAATCAAACTTAGGAATTGGGTCAAGATGCTTCAGTATGGAGAAATATAGGAGGCATTTTGGTGCTTCCTGTGTTACAAGCAGTCCTCTGATACAGACTGCTCTTCAGTGTGCATTTCCATAGCTAAGGCAGAGCTTTATTGAATGTGGTAGCATACAAGAAACCATGTTGAGAAACCCCTGGCAAGATACTCAGTGTTTCTACTTCTGACTGTCAAAGATTAAAATGATCAGGAAATGGATGGCAGTGATGGTTACTTATTTAATAAGTTTCACTCAGACATTTTTAAAAGCAATGAAAACTCTGTAAATGAATATGATCAATTTGCCAGAAGTCTGTGGTTGAATGCTTCTGCATTTCATCCCCCTCTTTGTGGAATTTGAGGTTCTATTTAGAAATGAACCTGTAACAATAGCAACTTTGTGCTTTGAATAGTGTTCAGTAAGGCCCTTTGTACCTTAATATCAGTATAAAGATACTTCACAGTATTGTTTTACTCTTCTTTCCAGGATAAGATAACTTACGGGTTAAATATTTAATGATGTAATGGAAAGAACCTGTAAAGATGTTACAAATGAACACGTTTCTTTACCACATAATACCTGAACATGATATTACAGCACACAGAAAAGCTTCCATTTATTGTCAGCCTGTCTCAGCTCACCATTATGGTTCAGAGTTTATTCTTTCTTGAAAAAGATTACTCGTTTTGAATGAGAATAATAGTGTTTCTTGGAATTCAAAGCCAAAACACGGATTTTCTAAAGCAAAATGTTTGACTGAGGAAAGCCATGGCATCTATGAAATGACGAACCAAGCTAACAAGAATGTTGCTTTATTCAAAGGAAAGGAAACCAATCTTGCAAAGCAATGTGAAACCATTAATTTCAGTGCTTTTTGTCTCCAGTGCTTTGGATACATGCCCAGCCCATATTAAAATAATTGGATGGAAACAGTATTTAACCAAAATGCATTTACCAGTTTGCCTGAAAAATAAATTCATGCTGTAAACAAATAACACTTCTTTGAACACATAAGCATGAGAGAAGCAAATGACCGATAATGTTATGCGAGCATCTTCTAGGTATGACTGGAACATCAGGTAACTAAATGATTTGTATTTGTTCCCTGTGTAGTGTCGTAATATGAAGTCATTCTTCCAGAATGACAGAATATGGCTTGGGATTGAATTATTACAGGTGTTGTGGTAGCTAAAGATAAGTGATGTGAGGATTTTTGGAAGCTACTTGGATGACCAACACTGAGAGGCGGTGCCTAAACTCTTTGCACTCTGTTGTGTCTGTATGTGTTCAAACACCTAGAGGGTTTATTCAAGTACTTGCCACCTTCTACTATGTTTTCCGCATTAATTCTTGTAGTTGGTATGAATTATGTGCCCAGGTTCTAAATGCCTGAAATAGTTGTCATGTTTTATAGATTTGTATGAATTAGAGGAAAATTTGTGCATAAACAGCATTGTTTTTCCATTTTTTGGCCTCCTGCCTAATCTATTCACTTGACTTTAAGGGTGGGTGTGGATTTTATCTGGAATTAATTTCAACACACTGTTTTTTAAAATGTCTGAATTAATGTATATTTGAGTTCAATATATGAGACATACATAGAAATCACATAAGACTAAATAGATTTTACTCATGCTGAGACTCGATATGTATCTTATCCGTATTTCTCTTTCAGACTGCAAATGGATACATCTTATTTTTTGAAATCCCATCAGCAAGAGACAAGTATCTTTATGAGCCAATATATCCCAAGTAAGTATTTTAAACTTTGCATCCTCACAGTGTGAAAAAATATGACTAGCCAACTCCTAAGCAGATTTTATGACAAAAAATATTTCCTTACAAAGTATGGAAACTCATTACTTGATGAGTATATGAACCATCATTCCTATGAGTTAGAGTCAGTGCAGGGGAGAAGCTGGGTTTAATTAGATTGCTGTGTGCTGGTATGATTCCTTAGGTCCATCTTACAAGCTCTCAAAATCCTTAATAGCAGGGTTAAAATTGTCTAATTTTATAATATGAAGAAGTCTGTTATATTCATGATCTGCAACAAGATTTAATAATTCCTTTTTGAATAACTCAGTTGAAAAAAACATGTTTCTTAGGAACTACTAAGATGCAATTCAAAAATAGATTCCTTTCTGCCCCCGATCTTTTAATAACTTAGAGATTTTTTGAAACAAATGGGGAATAAAATCCCAGTATTTTTGAAAGCAAATGGATACTTTAGTAAGAATGTACAAGTATTTTTGATGCAGTGTGTTATGTTGTCAGTTTCACCTTATTTTCCTTATTGTGAATGACAGAATACATCTTATGTGTTTAAAATGTGACTGTATTTTGGGTGCATTTGTAGTTGACTTAGTTGATTTGTGGATTTTGCAAAATCAGGAAGTGCTTAGGACAAATTAAAACTTCGAGGAGTAAATGTGTATGTGTCTGTGTTTTTAGATAGGCAGAATCTGTAGTCATGGGTTGGATTGCATTTGTCCATGCGAATAATAACAACAGACTCTTGATTTCTAATTGGCTAGAAACTTCTTTTTTTTTTTTAATAGATCCCTCTATATATCTTCATCATTATGATAATACTAGTCAGTTTATTTTTTTTTTTCACATTCATAAAAAGAGTTAAAGTTGAATTGTGGGTGTCTCACATGGTCATCTCTGAGGAGTATTGGATAACCTAGGATGTCATGTAAGAGGAAGACATTTCGATTTTTTTTTTCAATGTAACTGTTAAACCATGAACATTAGAAGAAAATAAATCGGGTTTTCACAAGCATTTAAACTTACTGTCTTCTTTCACAAATATGTGCAGGAAGAAGTGACTTAGCAGGTAGTAACTGATTTCAAAGTCTTTCACTGACTAGAAAATTTTTTGTGTGTTATGGCTATGATGCATCCTCTGACCTTTGAAATAGCCCTCAAAGCTCTGGAATTAACTGGAATTTATTGTTGCAATTTACTTTTCTGTTTTCCAAAAACTTAAGACTAATGTAGACAGGTTACATTACTTTACTTGCCTCTTTGGAGAACTGAATAGCAGTTTTCAAACTAACTCTTCACATCTGGCTTACTGTCATCAGAGGAAAAGGCAGACAAACCTGTTGCTGTAACTTGTCTAAAAAAATAAAGTGTATATTTATATCCTTAACTGTACATAGTGCAGAAAACTAAACAGTAGTTTATTGTGGGTTTTTCTTGTTCTTTTTGGAAAGTTGGAGGTTTTTTTAATTGGTAAAATCTGAAAACTTAATGGAAATATGTATAAAACACGTAGTAAAAGTTGAAAAAGAAGCTTTGGAAAATTTGCTTAGAATATCACTTGTAGGAAGGCTTGAAAATATCTATTAAGCTGTCAGTGACTAACCAGTCTAACTCTTATATAAAACTTCAGAAGCTGATATGAAAATTGTTGACCTGAAAATGCATGTTTTAGTTTTTAGTTGTGTGTTGAACAATCAGGGTTTTAAGATATATTAATGTAGCCCAAAAAGGGCTATAATGCAGATTCTGTAGATGAGTAAGACAAGGTGTTTGTTGCTAGTATATTTATAATAGGTTGCTCACAATCTCCCAAGACTAATGCATGTGCTTAACTTTAAGAAGATGAATGATCTCACTGAATTTACTGGGATTACTAGTCTGACTATACTTAGCCCTCAATTTTGAAAACCTACATAAAATTACTGCTGTTCTGATTGTATTAGATCAAAAGAAAGACACAGGTATTTGTGGGTGAATTGTGCCTCCTGTGATTAATGTCAAATGATTCTTTAAGTTATTAAAATGGAATGAACTCTTTTTGCGGATGCAGATACAGTGCACTGCCTGTAGGCAGTTTCACTAATTTGCATTGTAGAGCAAATACTTGGCAGGGGGTTAATCAAACAAAAAAACCTCCAATCTAAAATTAATAAACAGGCAAATGAGACCGAAAGCTAGAATTGAAACTTGTATCTTTCTTTTGGCATATGTTCGTTTTCCAAAGGCATTATTTCGTTGAAATGCTTGGATTTCACTTCTGTTCTTTGGCTGAACAATACCAAATTCGTTTTCTTCACTCTGAAGCCATCACAGATCAGTGAAGGGCCTTGTATGTGACTTGCCTTGTGCTTGAAAGGGGACATCTTACTGTTTTTCTCTCTGTAACAGGGTGTTCTTGGCTCCTTCCTCCATGTTGGCAGCAGTTATTATGCAGCTGTACCTTAAGTAAAGTCAGGTTGCTGACCTGATGGGGAAACTAAACCTGCCTATCTCCCTTTTTTACTTCTCCCTGTCCCCTGCCCTGGATTCCAGTAGCTTAGTTTGCAAGCTGGCATTTAATAAAAGGCTAGCATTAGAAAATGGTGACCTTGAAGTAGCACTGAGTACCTACACCGGGAAGTTGAAAAGCATGAAGTGACTATTCAGTGATACTTGTATAAATCTTCCAGTTCATGATAAAGCAATTGCTTGGAACATTTTAACTGTTATTAGTTAGATATTAATTAGGACTCTTCCAGCTCTGTCTTATGTGGTTATTTACCTATGCTAGGTGAAGTGAGAGAGAGGGTGATGATCTTTGCAAAAAGTATGAGGATGTCCTTGCATTAGCGAAGTGACAGACAGCTTCTGGAAACAAGTCAGTAAAAACTGAGATGGGTGTTCAGTTGTGTTCTACTTTTTAAGATACGACTAATTCTTAATGTTTATTAACTGCCCGTATCTACTAACTTTTTTTAAGCAGAATGAAACTTGTTCTTTAGTAGCCTTTCTTTAAGTAATAGTGGCCAGTTCAGGCAGAAATACAAAATTTCAATGTCATGACTACAAGGAGAAAGAAAAACCCTCTTAATACAACTTCTTGAACAGAATTCTTTAGCACTGCATGTCGATATAACAAGGTGGTCGTGCACAGGGGTCATGCGCCACTAACATCCTCAGCTGCGCCATAATACTGGTCTGGTGCAAGATTTCCTAGTTTAGTCAGTATCCTGAAGTTGAAATTGCAGCTAGGTTTGTTCACATGCAGGTGAAAATATTGAGAAAGGCTATGTTTAGATTCTCTTGTCAACTTAGCTCTCATTTAAACAAAATGTGCGTCTTTTACCATAAATAAAAGAAAAGGCAGGTAGTCAGAAAAACAGGTAATTTGGTATATGATAGACAGATAATTTCTTGACTTCAGTTTTTTTTTCAGTCTGCAAGATTGAGACACTGGTAACTGAAGTTAAGTAACTTCATGTGGTATTGGTACTTTTTTAATAACAGCTTTAACATTTGCTTGATAATGGTTTAGCTTTGATTTGAAGAAAAGGATCAAAAGAGTTGCTGAAAGTTAAAAGCACTCATTGTATGTCTGTATGGGAGAGGGATGTTTCTGGAGAAATATCCTTCCAGTTTATAGTTACTTTCATACGGGGTTGTTACTATATGTAGCTGTTGAGCAGAATGGTCCAGAAGAGCTTGTCTGTATTTGGTGTGTTAACAGAACTATTCTAGCGTACCGCTATTGTGTAAACTGTAATTGCACTTACAAAAGTTTTTTATTGATCCGATTTAAACAAAATGCTTCAAGGCAGAAAGCAAAACAAAACTGTATGAGAAGTGACAGAAACATTTGTGCTGTTTATAACTCAGTATGCATTGTAATATATCTAATCACAACATTATTTATTTTCAGGGCCAAGTCTCTCTTATTTTCTCAATCTCATTACCACACATTTGGTAGAAGAGCTAAAGCGTGAGTTGAGGCTAAGATGCCATCCTGTTTGAATGCCAGTCTTTGCTTTTCCTTATCTTTCAGTATTACAAAATAAAGAGATTTTGGAAAATAAGGTTGAGTGAACTTCCCCTGCACCCTGCTATTGTTTGTTTTAAACCAGACAGAATCAGAGCCTAGGAAAACTGATTTCCTGTTCAAAAATGCACATTTGGCATGATTTCCTCCTTTTCATGTCAACCAATTGTAATGGTCTGTATATTCTGAACTTCGGTGTTCTAATGGAAGTACTGAAATCCAAAATTAACATTTTGTGGCCCACAAAACTGTTGAAGTTTGTTGAATTAGTGACTGAGGACATAGCTCTTACAAAGTTTATTATATGTTAAGTACTATAAGAAGGTTTAGTGGGAAATAACTTTTTAAACACTATTTCATACCTTTAGAAATTTAATCTATTTAGAATCTCCTCATGCAGGTATGGTAAGAGTTTGTCAACAAACTTGTTCAATATTATGCATACTATATGTAAAAATCTGATACTAGATTTATATGATAAAACAAGTGGTCATGCCATAAGTGCAACATATGAATATTTATATGTAAAACAGGAAACATTTAATTTTTATTGCTGGAATCAATTGGTAGTTTTTTGTAAAATTGTGATGTTTTAGGAATGTAGTTTTTCTGTCAAAGGAAATGTTTCTGGCACTGTTGATATTTGGCTAGGAATTGCCAGTCTGTTCTTGGAGTGAACTGTCGTTCATGCTCAATGAAAACTTAGAGTATCCTGCTTAATTTGTGAGACTAAAAACAGGGGGAAAAAAAGCAGTAATTGTATGGTGTGTAGTTTTTTTTTAATCGAACCAGAGTAGTCTGCAGTTTCATTCCAGCTCTTGGATGCTTTGCTCCAGTTCAGAGCAGAGTTGGAAGAGAATCTGCATTGGCCATTAGCCCACATTCTGGGATTATTTTCCTGCGGTGAGCACAGGTACAAAGTCCTGCTTCAATTAGTTCAGTCTGGTTGTACCACCCAATTACTGAAGTAACTACAAGATAAAACATGAAAAATAATGCATGTGAGGTAAGATTGTATGTATTTTAACATATAAGATGTTAAAATAAAATTTATATCTGCCTGTGATACGCTTAAGGAAATGACAGTGCATACGAGCAAATTTGCAGCTTTGTACAGTGGTAATTTTTTGAGGAGTTTCTGAACAAATTTGTACAGCTATTCTTTTGTTTGACAGTGAAGAGATGAATAACACCATTGTAGTAGAGGCTTCTCTGTTCTGAACAGATCGTTACTTCTGTTTAGAGTTTTGCCAAGGAGAGTAACTGAAGTTTTTTCACTTGAAGATTATATGTAACTTAGTGCTGAGGATATTTTTTCATTTCAAAAAAGACAAAATTGAAAAACTTTACATGGCTAATTAACTAAATGTGGTAATTGGAGATTCTTTTGTGTCAGGTTTCTTCATATCCTCAAGTGGAGCCTGCATTTGGGGAGTGATAGGAATGTTGTGTAAATTTGGAATGAGACCTCAATGGTGTAGATTATTAAGTCCCTGAAAAAGCTTTAAAAATTAAAGTTCTAACCAGTATGAATATGTGAAGAAACTAGTTCATATGCTGGTTTACAGTGCTGTATTGTTGCTTATACACCTGGTTACTCTATTCATGTCCTACTCTTTCTGGCGTTTTTAAAAGCTATCTCCTTTTCTGTAGCGTGATGGTTTATAGGTGCCATAAATTACCTCATCAGTGGACATTTTTTCCTGATTCAACGGACTGAAGATTAGTATGTACAAAGGTTTTGAACTTCAGACTCTGCAAGGATAATCAGTGAGGTGTATAGTTAATTAACTCACTAGGTAAATTTTGCTCAGAATTAAGCTTCTGCTGAACTTTACCAGTGTGGTTTTCCCTGTAAGATTTTGGCGTTGTTTGGAAAAATGTATTTTTAAAACTAGATTAGCTGTAGAACTTTCATTAACCATTATGGCACTTGCAAACTCTTGATGTGGTGGTTCAAGAGGTTTTAACTGTTGTCAAGAAATCTTTGCAACTGAAATAATAATTTGGTAAACCATTTAGCTTTTTTATATGAATAGTTGATTAATATGCTAGCTAGTTGTTTCTTTTCTCAAACTGCAGAAATCTGCTACTACCTAATTGTGTAGTAAAGGCTATACTAAGAATTACTTTTCTAAGCACTTATTCATTCTTTACAGTTGTTACCATAAACTCACTTTAATTTTGTTGGTGCAGCTATTGCCAATCTGTATGAATACAGCGCTGCATCCAGCCAGACCTATTTCATCCTCAGCTGGTGGCTGCCTGCAGTGTCTGGTGGAGAGATGCAGGTTTAGGGGTGAGAAGATGCTAGTTGCATGAAAATCAAAGCTCACAGGTGATGATACAGGCTCTTTGAGTCAGGTATAAAAAAATTAAGTCGTCGGCTTTTCAGTGTGAATACTAACTGAAGTGTTCACATGAACCACTGAAATGGTTAGTAAACATTGTGTAATTGTGCTGATACAACGATAATGGCTGTTGTCAGTTTTTTGCCTTCTTGCCTTCAAGGAGAACAACTTGGAGTTCTCGGTGATGTAAATTATTTTAGAAACACTGCCCTGGTTTTGTCGTATAAATATTGCCATTAATAGCTGAAACATCAGGATTTTTAATCTTTTTGTCCCTTCCCTCCCACTCCAAGTACTACTCAAGAAGCCATTTTAGCAGGAACAACTAAGAATATCATAGCCCAAAAGTAGTATAAAAATGTTTTACTGTGTTTGTATCAAACAATTGTTCTAAAAATATTTTTTGGTAGTCTGAAGTCTTTAATATTTTTTTCAATGAAATGTCTCCATTACATCTCATTACTTTCATGGTTTAGCTAGTGAAAATGGATGTTACTGGCTTGTTTGTTTGGTTTTTTAAGTAATATATTGTCTGCCATTAGCCACAGTATTTTTTTTGAAGCACAATGTTTTTTGACTCTGAGAGCATTTATGAATTTTTCTGAACTATTACCCAGCCATAACTGCCACTTATATTACTATGTTTACCTGAAATAGTATAGTGGAAACTTAAATCTGAATTTAATGCTATTCTGTCTCCAGACTAGAATTCTCCATTACTAAGCAGAAAACAGCGGACATTATTTTTAATGTCTTAGAACAGACTTAAAAATAATATGTGTTATATACCTTAATTGCAATTATAAAGAAGTCCTTAAGTACATGCTTTCAGATTCTGCTGTAATTAACTTCTTAAGTATTTCTTATATGCTTTTGGTACCAGTGACAAATTATTTCTGAGTGGATTTTGTCTGTGGATCATGTTGTATGACTTAACTGCTGTGTAGTTAGTGGAGGGCGTAAATGCAGTGCTATGCACCTAGAAAAATTAGCTGGCTGGTGTCCTGTTTCTTCCATGAACTTCCCACCATTCCAGGTAACAAACTTCAAGGAAATTCTTCCTACCAATTGAGGAGTCTATCTGACTCTGCTTTTGCATGGCACTGCCTCTTTCTTGAATTCAGGATGCTCTAAGTTTGGTGTGGTGGGGTTTTTAAAAACAGCATCCAAAATCTTTCCATGTTTGTGGTTTTCTTGGATTGCAGATTTTTTTCTGTTCTGAGTTTTAAGAGATTTATTCACAGCCTTAGTTACATTAAGAGATGCCATGCAAATAGCAGTGATTATATTTGATTCAACATGCAGCTGGTTGGTCACTGGAATGTGTTTGTTCCTCTCAATTCTTGTGCAAAAGTGAATTACTTAAAGTTTGGCTGCAACCATAGCAGATGCTGATGTGGCAACCCAGACCAAGCATTCCTTCCTGCTTCAGTCAGCTGTGTGCATTCTTCGTTTAAAGGTCAGAGGAACTCAGCCAGTAAGGCTGACTCATGCAGATGTAGACTATATGAACACAGTGTACTTTTGGTAGCACCCACTTTGCACCCATACTAGGGGTTTCTTTTTGAATTGGTGAATTAGACATAATTACAAGCAATGAATTGAAATAGTGGCATTTTGGAGTTTCAGTCAAGGTGGTGTATCTCAGCTCTGAGTGTGGATTGGCCTCTTGCAAGTCAGATAAAAGAACCCTTTTTGGGACAGGAATTATAGTGCCCCAGTGGAAAAGATAAGACGCCACAGAGGGTGACAAATTTGCTAAAACTAGCTCGTGAAACTGAAAATATTCAAATATTCTTGCAAGCTATTTTTTATCAAAGGTGTTGAAAGAAAAAAAGCCAGCCCACATGGAGGCTTGAAATTTTTCTTCCTGCAAAAGATGCCTTTTAAACCATGTTACCATTTTGGCTTTGTAGTTTGTGCTGTGCAGAAACACTGAGTTTACACTTGGTTATGTACCTTGGTCAGTTACAATATGTTAAGACATGTTAAGTTGTGTCTTATACCTACCTAACAGTAATGTTTCTGCATTACTCAACCCCTTTGTCTCAGTTTTAGTTGTTTGCTTGCACAATTCAGTTGTAACACTGATTGTTGATAAACCAGAGTAATATCATCTAGTTTGGGAGTATACTCTCTGGAACTGTATGTCCACATGAATTGAAAAGCCTGTCTCCAAACACCTGGGGTTTTGCAAGTTTTAAAAAACACCACAATAACCCCACCATGCCAGTATTATTAAAAAAAGAAATTACTCTTTTTTTCAGGGTTCCTGTCAGTCCATGATAGCTAGTTTACATGAAGGACTATTCTTTTCTTAGACAGCTGCCTTTTGCAATTAATTTTCATTCAAAATGCAAACCAAACATTTTAATAATTTAATACAAATCTAATACAAATTACCATCTTTTGATGGCAGATTAACTAACCTTAAAGTAATTTTTCTCATTTTTCACTGTAATTTTTCACAGCCACCATCATTTAGTTCTGGAAAGATGATACTACTTCCATTTGCTAACTCCAGATTGTCAAAGGTTACCTTGGTCTTACCTTAGCTGGCATGTATCTTTGTCCTTGCTATGAAAGGAAAGGTTTAGTGCCTGTCAAAGAATAACAGATATGAATTCTGTGTTGCTATAAAATGTTAATGGAATTAAGGAACTTGATATCAACTGAGATAAACAAGACAGGAAAGAGATTGATGTATCCTTGTGGTATCAAACTTCTCTAAAGCTGCATCTGCTTTGGTTTCTGCCATGTCTTAGGCAGTTATATTTGCTATCCTGATGTAAATTAAAGGAAGTGTTTTGTCAATTAAAATACAGGTAAAGATTACATAGATTTGTGTACATATCTATTGTTTCAGACTATTGAAGTTACTCTACACTCTAACTTGTCTGAAGTGCCTGTTTTATTCATAGTTTGCTTTGCTTACAAACATAATGCTCATTAGATGGATGAGCTGGATGACGCGTTAAAATACTTATGACTGCAGGTCAATTTTCATTTAAAAAAAAAGTTAAAGAAGCACATGGCACATCTGATAACCCAGATAAATAAAGAATACTTTAGTGATGCTGTGTAGTTATGTATAGTGATGTTGTAAAGTAGTGAATGGAATGTGAAATCTAAAATGAGGAAGATAAAAATGAGAAGCTTTCTAAATCTAGAAGTTGATATTGTGTAATGGTCATTTTAAAGGGAGGGAATCAGTGTTCAGTCATCTCTTCTTACTAGATCTTAGGTTAAAAACTAGTTAATTTGCTGCAGGGAGAAATGTTCCTATGAAATACTGTAATAGATGTCTACTTGTATTATGCATGCTGAATTTATATTGTAAACATTGATCTGGCAAAAGGAATGGAAGAAACATAAACATTTTGCAGTCTGTAATATCTGTAATGCATCTTGAAAAAGAATGAATTGGAGATACTTAAGAGTTCAACTATTTAATTACTCTGAACAGTTGAGTAACAATTTATTGAATCAGATTTTTCACTGATACTTACCACTTACTTTAGGAGTATTAAGGCAGGCCATACAGCCATTGTAATGTTCATTCACTGTTCATTGTCTTATTTTGCCTACATACTCTAGACATAGAGGATGATGTGATAGACTAAACTTTTAGCACCAAGTCTACATCTTAGATATTCAGTGCTGCTTGTGACAGATTGCACATGACTGGTTGGTTGTGTGTATGTGTATATATATGTGTATGTACATATATATATATGGGGGAAAAAAGACCATGGGAATGTAAGTTAGTAACTCTTGCATCCTTTGAGGGACAACCTGTTTTAATTGTAATGTTTCTCTTGTATTTTAGAGGAAGCCCACATCTGAAGGGAACCCCTCATTATAAGGAAGAACAATGTGCTCCTTCGTTAAACCTAGAAATGAAGAAAGTGCTGGACTTGCAGGCCTCTATCACAAGGTATGCTCACTAATTGGGTCTTGAGAATTTTTCCCTATGTACCAGTACTTTCTAAAAAGTGAAGGGAAAACTGGATGAAAGAAAAGGCTTCTAGTAAGTTTTTAGGCTTATAAGTAGTAAGGACTTAGATTAGTAAGTTACTATTAGCAACTAGTAAGTCTGAGGAGGTGAAAAAGTGTTTAAGAATTCTGTGCTTGGCTATACTGATATTTTTGGCATATAAAAGTAGGTAGTATGCTCAGTATTACTGTGTATTACTATAAATGAGTTTGTCCTTCAGCTCGAAGTGTATATTAGAGATTTCATGGAGGCTTTGGTAGGTTAGCAGCATTTCAGCATTTCTCCAGATGCCTGCAGAGAGTCCACATTTGTCCTTTTTCTTTACCTCTTGCTTTTTTGTGGTGATTGCCTTTCCTTTAAAAAAATTTTGAACATGCTGAGTAAGTATGTGTGAAAAGTTGGTGAAACTTCATAGCATTGGGGTGACGTGGAAAAGTAACAAAGTGATGTTTGGGAAGAGGCTCCATAGGAGAAAATGGCTGTTGGAAGACATGCAGTATATACTGGAAAAAGCTTTGCATTCAAGTAGATTAACAGTAGTGAGGATTTTGGAGATGTTTGAGGAAGGATTTAGGAGGAGTCTAATTTCTCCTTCATCAGTTTGTTTCAACCACAGATTAAAATGTCTTGTGAATTGTTTACAGCGTAGGCAGTATTGTTAATTTTCTAGGATAGATGAATAATTGATTATTGGCAGCAATGTCTTATGATTAGTCAAAAGTATTGAAATGATCTTCAGCAGTTAGTATACCACTTAAGCAATTACTCTTAACTATAGAGACCTGTTCATGAACTGTGATTGCTGGAGAACAATTGAGGTGTATACCATATTTTGCCAGGGTGGTTGCTGATACAAGAGGCTGTAATATGGTGTTTATGACATTAATTGATATTTCTGTGACATTGATTTGAGATGCAGTTTTTTTAGGGATTAACAAATATCTCTTATTAGTTTGCAGTCCATGTTAGAGGATCTACTTGTTGCTACCACTGATGGATTTCTCCATCTCATTCACTGGGATGGTATGACCAATGGAAGGAAGGCGATCAACCTATGTACAGTTCCATTTTCTGTGGATCTGCAGTCTTCTCGAGGTAGGTTTTAGGGGTTATATTGCTTACAATAGTTACCTCTTAGTGACATACAATCTAATACAAAACACTATCTCTGTTCTTAAGCAGAGATGAGAAAATTTTGCCATTTGTAAATGGGAATGAAATAGCCTGTTTAAATTAGGATTTCTCTTTGAAGTAATAAGTAAACATCTGAAATGTCTGTTGGCTTGCAATATTTCTGTATTCAGATATTTTTAAATTACTGATATTTTCTCAGCAGGTTCACTTTTGGGCTTTGAAGATGTTTACATCAGAGATATGGAATACTGTGCCACGCTTGATGGCTTTGCTGTTGTTTTTAATGATGGCAGAGTTGGTTTCATTACACCAATGTCAAGTAGATTCACTGCTGAGGTATATTTCCTTTAGCACTTTTACCATGCACTATACAATAAATGTGTTTTCCTTGGTCTCTGCATTTCAGTTAGCTTTCTACTTTAAATTCTGTTCAGCTACAAAGAAACTAAAATTTAACATCTGCTTAAGAGATAACATAAGAATAAGACTGCATTTTGTAGCATAATTTGAGCTAGATTTTTATAGGGTTAGTACCACTGGGAGACTGTAATTGATAATAGATTTAACTGTCATTTATTTGTTCAAATTGTCATTATAGAAGTGGTCTTATTGTGTCAGACCAACAGAATTCCTGTTACAAGTGGAATGATAGGAAGTGATTTCTCCTATGGCTAAATATCATAAGTACTATGTTTAGGACTTAGTCCTAACGAAGTCTGTCTCTTTCTCATAGTGACAAGCATAGTTTAGAATTTGTTTTACAGGAATCTTTTCCAAGTTAGGTGTTTTCTTATCTTTAATTCAGCCTAAAAACAGAAAAATGAAAAGAATACATCTAATGTCCAGACTCCTTCACACGCTTAAAACATCTGTGATCTCAGCTGTTGCAGATGAGAACTTACTTTCCTGCTTTTCTCTTCATTCTTAGTATCATCTACTTTTTTTCTTTACTAGGCAGTGTTAGGGACTTTTTTGCCTTACAGGTATGGACTTGTTTTGTTATTAAGAGGTCTTAAAAACAGTTTTCTTATATACTGTAATTTATGTTAACAAGAATGAAACCAGTCTTGCATGTACTGGATTTTGTTTGTTTGAGCCCTGTCAGCTGATCTTGACATCAACAGAAATTTTATAAGATCATGAAAGTCAACTGACAGATGTGTAATATGGTGTACATGGATAGAAGCTGACTGTCATTAATAAAAGCACTATTTAACAAAAAGTCTTTTGAATTCCTTTCTTTACAGCAGCTCCATGGTGTTTGGGCACAAGATGTAGTTGATGGAACCTGTGTGGCAGTGAATAACAAATACAGGCTAATGGCGTTTGGATGTGCCAAGTAAGTTTTTTAAGGCTGGTTCAGAGCAGGGGGAGATTGTTTAACTATAAAGCTGAACTAGTAGTTACTTCTTACCAAGTCGCATTACAAGAACTGTAAAGACGAAAATGATCAGTCTGCCTAGAGATTGTATAATGTGCTCTGTCAAGATGGCAGGAGAGAGGTGGAAAGAAATGGTTGCCTGCTTGAACTGCAGTTGAAATTTATGCTTGCTGTTCCGCTCTGGGGAAAAAAAAAAGGTGACTGGGCCAGTTGCAAGGATTGGAAAGTGCTGCTATCCCAGCTAATCTCAAAGCAGGATTATAAGGTCAGTTTTAAGTAGTTAATCATAATAATATTGGACAACAATCAGCACTTCACACTCAACTGAGAAAATGCTCTGTGAAGTCATGATTTGGTAAAAAAAAATGTTGCCTGTTTGAGTAACTGTGAATGTTTGTAAATTAAATATTGCAGAAGTGCTTTTAGTTGTGGTATTTAGCTTACTGTTCCTTCAAGTCCCCTGTATAATACTGCTTTAGCTGGCCTCAGAGTGCAGCTTTTTATTTTCTTTGTGTTTTACTTGGGTTTTCTTTCAGAGCATTTAAAAAAGTGCGGTAGTTTATTTTTCAGCTGTCCTCTTAAGAACCAGTATTCTTGTTTGTAATAATAGTGTGGTGTGTTGGTATTTCCTCTGAAACAGGAATAGTTACTTTAATTTACTGATCTTAGTATGCCTTAGTACATCCCTGATGAAATTTTTAGCACTGAGTAAATATTGCCTTCCCTCATGGATTGTCTTGCAGTTGGAAGCCATAAATATATGTGGATTGTGCATACATATGTATTTTCAGAGAATGAAGTAGTTTCAGTGCATTGATTGTTCTAGGGCTGCTGTTTTGGGTCCTCTCATGCCTTCTGGAAAGTACCTTAGAAATTTGTTTCGTAAAATTCTTTGACTGTTACTTGATTCAACGTCTCTGTTCTAGATAAATTTGGTTATTGGTGAGAGAAAAAGCCGTTTTTGCTTAGTCTGTTGAAACTGATGAGAAATCCAAATGGTCTGTAGTCTAAAGCATGTGTAATGTCTTCCAGTGGCTCTGTGCAGGTTTATACGATAGATACCACCACTGGCGCCATGCAGTTTTCTCATAAATTGGAACTGACACCAAAACAATATCCTGGTGAGCTACTTTTATTGCTAGAATTGTCCAGCTGTTTTTAGGGTATAGTGTATTTTTTATACTTGGCTAGTTTATTTGTTTGTGTGATCACTGATGTGATTAGTATTTACTCCTGTCTGTTTGTAGTAATTAACTCTTGTGTCTTTGTACTTAGCTGCTTGCTTTTTAATTAATTTTTGGATGTGTTTCATATGTGATGGTTTGGGTGGGTGGTTTGTGGGTTTTGTTTGTGGCTTTTTTTAACTAATTCTTAATCTTGAAATTTTCAATTATCTGAGGAAATGAGAGGTTATTGTCAAAACTGATAATGAGTATAATAGAACTGTAAATTAACTTGAAACAACTGACACGTAGGGTACAGAAAAAATACTGAGGCAGCACCCTTCCTGTACTGCAGGGAATTTTTTTGTGTTTGAGAGTAAGGAACATACAAAGTGGATAAATTGCATCCTCAACTGAAAATGTGTGTATCTGTTGGTTTTCAGTTAAAAACAAATCTGTAAATGAGTTTTACAGTTGTATAAAGTGCCTCTTTTGTCTGAAAAATCGTTTTATCAGAATTGCGGTTCTTTGTTTCTGGCACATTTTCCTGTATTCTTAGTTTCTTATGAAACCAAGCATGCATTGGAAAGAAACCATTTTTGATTTGCTGCTTATTCATTTTGAGATGGTCAGTTTGAATGCATCAGTTAATTGAAAAATCAAATATTTACTTCCGTATATTTTTGTTTCTACTCTTACGGTGAAACCAGTTGAAGGACTTTGGATGTTTTTCACTTATTTTATTGTCTGCTTTTAAACAGATATTTGGAATAAAACAGGACCCGTTAAACTAATCAGATGGTCACCTGATAGCTGTGTTGTGATGGTGACTTGGGAATGTGGAGGTTTGTCCTTATGGAGTGTTTTTGGTGCTCAGCTTATCTGTACTTTAGGAGGTGATTTTGCGTGAGTATCTTTAATGACATGGTAAAGAGTTTATTAGAAGTCTTTATTTTTCTAGTTGAAAGCATCTAATTAAAAATTAACTCACCAAATTAGCTTTTTAAAAATCTCTTTTTCCCTTATGATTTCTTAGATACTGGTATATCATTGGGAAATATTTAGGAGGGGATCATTTGAATATAAACAAAAGTGTGTTATTTTCATTTTGTAGTGGTCTTTTTGTATGTAAAAGAAAATTACCCTAAAAGTAAGCTTGAGCAAGCAAATATGAAAATTCCCTCAGTGCCTGTATTCAAATAATTTATGCTAGACATCTGACAATTGCATTGCCTTTTTTGTAGTGTCATGGATCAAACAGGCTGTACCATTTGACATGAGATGCAGTATAGAACCATATGAAAATACAAAGATAGGAATTTAATTGATTATTCTGATGAAGTTATGAGCAAGCTCAGACTTGTTCTATTCTGTTTTTAAGGTATCGATCTGATGGTGCCAAAAAGGACCCTCTAAAAATCAGTTCCATGGTAAATATGAATGTAAAAATACTGTAATAGAATAGTTCTTAATGTTTTAAATTGTTTTTAGTATAACAGATTTTCAGAAAATCAAACTTTATTTTGCTTAATTACTTTTCATAGTAAGATGCCTTTACTACACTTCTTAACTCCAATGTTGCATTGAAGGAAAAAGGGGCAACTGATGAATTTTTTTTTTGTGTATAAACCTGATCATGAAGTATGCATGACATGCCTTTCCTCACCTTTGCTTTTAATATTAAGAATGAATGCTTTCGTTTTTTCTTAATTTTTTTTGTTGTCTGGTGCTGTATTTCAAAGTGCAATGAGACACAGATCAACACTAATTGTAAACTCCCTTATTTTTCTAAAATTACTAGCTGGCCTTTGACAGTTAAAGTAACTTTACTCAGATTATGAATTCCAGAGAAACTTAACTTCTTTTTTTTAATACAAAGTAGTTAACATTAAATCTAATCTTGCTGGTCTGTAAAATCAATAGATAAATACAATAAATGAGGGTAAATTTTAAATTAGAATAAATTTCAGACACATTCTACAAGGCCTCATACAAACCATGATGAATTTTTTGCAGTATTTCTAAAACAATTCGGTTTATTTATTATGATGTAGTTGCTATGAAGATTGACCATTCTAAACATGCATCCCAAGTTGAGGTACATATGTGCAATGACAGTACCTTTGTACCTTCTAAAAATTTTCAAAGATTAAAATTCTGATATCATTGAATTTGATGGACAACAGCAAGTGTAATTTTGGAAATCAGGATTGTTTCATATCTGACTCTGTGGAATTTTTGTTTGTTTCCTTAAACTGCAAACTAAACAGTCTTCATTACTTATGTGGGTGTCTTTGCTTAGGTACACTTCATTTAATCATTATTTTTTATGTAAGACAGGAAATAGTTCAAGCTAGATTCTTACTGTACCTTGTGAATTTTACTGTTTGATTCCTATAATGATACATTTTAGAACAACAAAATGTGTGGATTTTTTCCAGGCTCATGTCTATCGTAAGATCTGTTACAATAATATTCTGTATTTCTTGTTTTATGAGAATATATATTGTTATATTTATATATATGTATGTAATGTTGGCTTGGGGATTTTATTGTTGTTATTCTTTTACTTCAGACCTGGGGATCAGAAGGGTATCATCTCTGGGTTATTGATGGAAATTCTTCTTCAAAACCTGAAAGAAATGCAAATAGTGAAGCTCACCAGTTTGGTATTCTGCAGTTTCAGTTCATCAAGAGTGCACTCACTGTTAATCCTTGTATGGTAAGTTTTTTTGTTGATAAATATATCCTTATTTTAGATCATATTTCCAGTTTTAGGTGACCTCTGAATTATTCTCTCACATTTTAAGTCTGTTTTGCAGCCATTAGACTTGTCTTTCTTTTTTGTCGTAAAGTCTTTAGAATGGTACTGTGGAAGTATTGCTGTGCAATACTGCAACAGAAAACCAGCTAGTACATAGTGATACAAAAACTGAGAACTGCCTCAACACTTGTTAATAATAAAATAAACATATTGTTTACTTAGAACCTCCTAATATATTGATCATGTGTTTTCCTTTGTCTTTTGTATGTGTAATTCAAAGTTGCTTTTTTTGTTTTGTTTTGTTTTTAATATAGAGTAACCAGGAGCAAGTCCTCCTTCAAGGAGAAGATCGCTTATATTTGAACTGTGGAGATGCAGCACAGGCTCAGAGTCCCAGAAATACTTCGGCACACTCTGAACATAACCACAGCAGGGAAAGAGGCCCATTTTCAGATAGCAGTGTAGATTCTCAGGGTTTAAGCACTTTACTAGGACACCGGCATTGGCATGTTGTACAGGTAATTGATCCTGGTTGCCCATATGTGCTTCATGCTTGCAAGAGTTTGTAGGAGAATATGCAGCTGGACTCCTCACTCTCTGACATACCTTTTTCCTTCTGTGAGATCATTGCCTTTTTATTGTCTCTGGGGGTTTGCCATGGTACAGCTTTTTCTCATTGACAAAAGGTAAAGGAGCATTGGTCATATCAGCTTTGTGGTTATGAGTTTGCCTCCTAGCCAATAAAAAAAGTCTTCAAGGTCTTTTTGACTTTGGGAAGGGTAGTGAATGATTTTCCTGTGCTTTGCAAGGGAGAATAAGCGTAACATGCAAGAAATCATTTAGGTGTTTGTTTTGTTATTTATGCAAAATGCTTTAAAACGTACTCAGCTGATGAATACAGTCTTCAGACTCCAGCTGTGTTTTCAAGCATGAAAAATGGCATCTATTTAAGCATGTAATTAAAACTTCACAATATCAGGCTTTCAAAGAAGAAATTTTTTCCAGGGTAGTAATGGAACATCTTCTATTTTCCCTGTAATATAAAGAAAAAGTTAAATATCTTTTAATCAGTAATTCTAATGTGTGTTCTTCCGTGCTTGAGTTGGTGACACTTTTTTAAATAAAGGTTTCTGAAAGGTCCACAGTATTTTGTTCTTCATATAGCACATGAATCAGTAGTGTTAAAAAGTATTTGATTCTAGGCATGTAACGCAGGTTCTAGATCCTGTTGAATTTCCCCTTCAGCTGGGCAGGTAGCTCTTCTCTCTTCGGAAACTGGTGTAGGAGGGAGAGGTCTTTGTTCTGTGGTAAAAGTAAAGCTGAAACACAGAATTACTGTGGGAAACAACATATCCATGAAAACAGACAGTGGCTGAGTAACAAGAATACTTACCTGCCTTGTGTCAGACCAAAGACTGGAGTTTGAAGCTGGGTTTGTATCATCCCATATAACATGAAGAATCCGGCAAGTTCTCTCATAAGAAGGCTTTTGGATATGCTGGTGTGTGTTTGTGACAGGATGAGAAATTTCATCGCATTACTGAAAGTCCTGCCTGAAGGCTGTATTTATCAAAACCTTTATGTTCCTGTGAAAGATTCTCTTGGAGAGAGAAGTACCTAGGAAGAGAGATGAGCAAATTATGACTATTGATCTGCAATATAATATTAGCTGGTGTATGTTGTTAATGCATTTCGATACTTTGTGTATTGAAGGCAGGGTAACATTTGGGCATCAATAACAGTTGGTGTGGGGGGAGTAATTGTATTTAAAAACAAAATTCCAACATTAAATACCTTTACAATAGTGTTTTGAAAAAAACACTGACATTGTCCAAATTCTTTTAGGACATTATAATTAATCAGTATTGTAATTGTAGTTGGTATAGTGATGTGGTTTTGGTTTTCTCTCCTTTTTTTAGATTCATAGTACATATCTAGAGAGCAACTGGCCTATAAGGGTGAGTTATTTGAAGAATACATTCTTGCTTATTTGAAAATATTGGAGGGTTATAATTATCCATTAGGATTGGCTGAACTCTGAAAATGAAATCATTATTTTACATTACAGAAAGAAAATTGTGTTAGTAAAGTAAGAAACACGAAGATACTTTACAAGTTTTGAGTCTGATGTTATATTTCCTTGTGGTATTGTACTTGGATAGGATGTATCATTTAAATAAATTCCCTTCTGAGGTTCTGGAAACGTTTTTTTCTTTTTTACAGTTTTCAGCTATTGACAAGCTTGGACAGAATGTAGCTGTTGTTGGCAAGTTTGGTTTTGCACATTATTCTTTACTCACCAAAAAATGGAAGCTGTTTGGAAACATTACCCAGGTGAGAGGTTATGGAATTTTATTCTGGTGCACAGGGGAGATTTATTTGTTGGGATGTGAGACTTGGAGAAAATTAAAGAGTATCATTTTCAAGTAAACAGCCTGTAGACACACTTGGGGTTAGGGATGCTGGTTTTACATGTGTTTCTCATAAAATGTCTTTAAGAAACACGTATCTTGTGGTTTTGACACAGTAATTTGTGTCTGAGTATTAACAGGCTTCCACATTTGAGTGTGTATAGTCAGACACTTAATTGAGTTTATGTGATGTAGCTTTGGATGTAAAGCTTGTAAATTCTGGCCAGAAGCAGATTTGAGAGAGTTTAGGGATGCCAATAGCATGAAGAACTGTGGACCTGTGTTTTGTAGGATGGTGTTTGTCCTTCACATACTATTCTTTAGTACTTTGGTTTTTTAAATATTAAAAACTTCATATACATAGTCTTGCCACTATGAGTAAAGCTTATAGAGATTGTGCATAGCTTTCAGAAATTACCCATATAATGTACACGTCTGTGTGTGTAAGCATATAAAAATACATAACATATATGTAGTCTGCTTGCTTTTTTCTTTTCAGGAGCAAACTATGATGGTAACAGGTGGCTTAGCATGGTGGAATGACTTCATTGTTCTTGCATGTTATAATTTAAATGATCACCAGGAAGAGGTGAGGTACTTTTCTTCGAAGTAAACATACAATGATTAGAATATCTGATCTATATGACCAGTAGTATTATAAACATGAAAAGTACCATGGTATTATAAACATGTTTATACACTATAAACTTAGGTGGCTTTTGGTCATACGCAGAGTTTATTTATTAATATTTAAGTAATTCTTTGCAGAATTTTTTTTTGTTGCTATTAAATGCTGTTTTCTGTTGACTACAGTGAATCTACTCATTGTTCTGAAAACTTTGTGACGTTTTTGCATGTTAGCACAAAGCGTGTTCTGAGATACCTATTTATAGTGTTTTGGGACAATTTTGCAAGGTTTTTTGCAAGGGAAGAGGAAATTTACTTAGTCTTTGCTTTTTAAAACCGGTGAATAAATTCCTTCCATATGATTGTTGTTCGGTACCTCAGATTTGGCTGTACTGTGCTTTAACCACTTTGGATGCAATAATAAAATGCAATGGATAAAATACTTGATGAAACAAAAACTCAGTAACGTGTCTTGCTAGAAATTCTTGACAGCCATTCCACAATAAAGGAAATAATCAGAGGTGGAATTACTATTAGCTTGTTGGTAAACAGAACCTGTATTGAAGCTACTCGTTTCCTTGCAGCTGAGAATCTACCTGCGGACATCTAACCTTGACAACGCGTTTGCACACATCACCAAAGTGCAAGCACCCACATTACTACTGAGTGTCTTCCGGGACATTGTGATATTGTTCAGAGCCGATTGTTCCATTTGCCTTTACAGTATTGAGAGAAGGTCTGAGGGGTGAGTGTCACTGTTTGAATGCTTTTGCAGTAAGGTACCTGTGGATATGCTCTCAGTCTGAGTAAATTCTTAATGATAATAAAAAGGTGTTTGATCACTGGTGGAGCCAGATTTTTAAAAGGCAGAGGGGTAAGTGTTACCTGTATGCACAAGTTCATGAGTGTTGTCACTTGTGTGCATGCTAATAGGCACATTAGGTTTGGAGGTAGGTAGTGACTGATGCATGCACGTTTCCAGCTGCCTGAACAAACATGTTCCTAACTTACAGGAACTTGAGGACTGAATATAAATAGGAGAAAAAGGTACTAAAAGACACCCACATGCTTGAATATTTTAAAATAAAAACATGTTTCTAACATTAGAAGTAGGAATTAGTGAAGCGAAGGTAGCAGCAGGCTCACAGAGATGAAGAGAGAAAAGGTTTGGTCTTGGTGTGGTGGTGAGGAATTGTTTTAGTGCAAAAGAAATAGCAACATAAGATATGCCAGATACTTCAGACAGTTAAGATTAGTGAACCTAAGGAGGAGATAAAGATTCACAGGTAGGGAGTTTTTTCAAGTGCCTAAGTAGGTGATTTTTCTTTAAGTTATGGTATCTTCTTTTTAGCAAGAAGGGACCTTTTTGAGTTAGAAGAAAGCAAGTTTTTTGTGAACTTCAGAGAAAAATATTTTCAGTGCTTTAAAAAAAACCTGCCAACAGAATCCAAACCCACAACGGTCTCATTGAAGGGTCAATAAAGTCTTATTCTGAAGTATCTGATACTGTCTTCTACCCACTCATAGCTGTATTTCCCAAAGTATCAAGATAAGTAACCCAACTTAGGTTTGTTTGGTAACTTTATGTAGAGTAGATACGTGGGCATATCTACTGATTCCTGATTAAAGGAACATCATTTTGTTCTGTAGAGTAAACCATTTGTTAAGGATAAGTTGCTTATTTTCATTAGGTTTACTTCAAGATAGTAATTTCATGTTAAGTACTGTTGTAAAATTTCTAAATGTAGTAATTTTCCTTTCAGTCTTAATCCTACTGCCAGTATCCAAATTCTTCAAGAAGTGTCCATGTCTCGGTACATTCCTCATCCTTTTCTTGTAGTGTCTGTTACGTTGACATCAGTGAGAACAGAGACTGGCATCACCTTGAAGATGCCTCAGCAGGTAACAGGTCTCAAAATTTAGTAGAATTGGTACCTGGATTTGTTAGCTTACTCCTCAAAGGTTACCTGGTTGATAAATCAATCATAAATCGGTGGCTCTTCTATGTGGTAAAATCCAGAACATGGTTTTTTCTGATGTTCATTATATAGACATTTTATGTGGGAATTGGGGGTGAGGGGATGGAAGGAGAAGTAAGAGTTTAGATTTTATTTCATAGCTTCTCTTGTTATCTTGGAGAGTTTGGGGCCAAATCTTGGAGAACAAATTAAATTTAACTCTGTCAAGGGTGTGTTGCTCTATTGTGTATTAAAAGTTAAAAACCAGAGCAATCCATGGCATTAGGAATTACCTTTCTCGCTACAACTTGTCCATCACTCAAAGAATAAATAGAGAAAAGGAAAAGATGGCATATGACCCTATAAGGTTATTCTTTTTCAATTCCGACTACACTAAAATAATGCGATATAATCTCCCACACTAATTATGTCAGGAGATAGGTCAACAGCCAGACAATCTCTTAAGAGGTGAAGGTCCCCATCTTAAATTCAGAATTTAGTCAGGGCACTGAAAGCACATGCAAAGAGAACTTGGACTTTTGTTGTCTGAGTTGCAGAGTAGGCTTAACTGAGCAGCTGCAGTATGAAGTGTATTTTTTCATGAAAGCAGCTACCTTAAGGTAGTTCAGAAGTTGTGTTGTCTGTGGGGCAGTCTGAGAGACATGTAAAGGTGCATCATTTTCTCCACATACCAAAGGCACTGGCAGGTACAAAAGTGGTGGCACATATGGAAAATCCAAAGGTTTGTGCTTCCTTCCTTTACTTCATTCTAATTTAATGTCCCACGGTGCTGAACATGTGTCCAGAGACTTTGATATGATACTGGACAAGGGCATAAAATGCAATGTGCTTGTGGTTTTCTAGTCCATCTTAGCATGAGACAGCATCTGTGTTCCTGAGCTACCTAAACCGTGGTGTTTTCTAATTTTGAGAAAAAGCTACTGAAACTTATTACAGCACGAATAATATTTAGACTTTGCTTCAGATCGAATAGATACTACCTCTTTCTAACTAAGAGCACCTATCTTTAAACTCTGTTGATCCTCCTGATCAAAAGATAAATATTTAGGTTAGTACTAAATATGACACTGCACTAAAGACAAAGCAGTGTGTCTGACTTTGTGGAGTGTGTCAGCCTTTTCAGTGTTTTTACCTATTGGTGACCTTAACCCCTGATGCTGCAAATTTGCCATATAGATCCTCTATACATGTATTTTGAAACTAAGCTTCATGCATAGTAATAACTCCAGTGGCTTGGTTTAAAATTAACAGGAAACAGTTATGAAATAAATCTTTAGAAAGAATACTCTGCTTTCTTGATATACCTTACTGGAAAGATTTTTCTTTAACTGCAGCTGAATGAAGGTTCAATATGCTGTGCAAGTGTGGCTCAACTCTTTTTGGCTCAGCTCTTGGGTTGTGTACCGGTGTTAGTCTTTGCAGTCAGATACTGGCAGTCATACTGTGATGATATTGATAAGAATACAGAGCTGCATTTTTCTTAAAATACTGGTGAATTGCCCATTTTAAGACACATTGTTGGAAAAAGTCCATATTTAACACATGGAATGAGTCTAGTGAATAAGAAACCTTCCAGTATTTACTCCTTTGCACAAGAACGGCAGTACTTGGTTCTTCTTGATTTTTCTGTGTTCTTCTATGATGAATTCAGTTGTTAGTCATCTCTGTAAAGTGGCACATTTAATTTACACTTTTTATTCTGGGTTTTTATCGTGGTTATGAGTAAAATGATCATTCAAAGAGCTTAAATAATTTGCATAATATTCTTTCTATCCGTAGGCTTGTGAAGCTGAAAGTATTATGCTTAACTTAGCAGGACAACTCATCATGTTGCAAAGAGATCGATCTGGACCCCAGATACGAGATAAAGATAATAATCCTAATCAAAGAAAGCATGTGAGTAAATATATGTGGAGTATTGCATATGGCTTCAAAGATGTCAGTAATTGAAGAAGCTGTGGAAGAGAATGGTCCAGACATAAAGAAAATAGGGCTAGAAGCAAGGCAGTATCTACACTTATAGACTGAATTGTTAGCTGGAAGTACATTAGCATTTACTCATTGTGTTTGGTAGTTATATTGAAATGAAATAGACAAGCTTTAAGAGTAAAGATACTGCCCGAAATTTGGTATGCACCAATAACAGAAAACCTCTAATCCGTCTAAAATTGTTCTGTATGTTTATGGAACATTATCATTTTTTGCAGAGTATGTTTACAAAGTTCTTGGCAATTACAACAATAGAAATCAATTACTGAACTTTTCAATTCTGCTGGGATGATGAAAACCAATTCTTTGTGAAACAAGCACTTTGGGAGAGTGAAATCTGTAAAGTTCAGATAAAGATTTGTCAGTTCTAGGTTGGACTTGTGGGCTTACTGAAGAAGCAGAGAGCAGGTTTTTATTTTTCACCTTTATTCTCATCCCTCTGCTTCCTGACTAAGTATTAAGGAGGTTAAAAAAATTTAAGAAATGTCTAGAGTTAATGTGAGTATTAAGTGGTCTTTTGTCTCGTGGTAGGGTACAGTTAAGGGAGAAGCAGATTTGTTTCTTCTTTGTTAGAAGAATAACATGTTTGAAGAGAGTAGTCCTTAGCTGAAAAGTAGAGTTCTTGTGTACAGGGTAAAAATAAAAGGAGTAAAGGATACTGATTTTTTTTTTAAATTTTTTTTTTTCATTTTAAATAGCTGCCTTTTTGTGCTCCAGTTGTCCTAGCCCAGTCTGTTGAAAATGTATGGACTACTTGCAGAATTAACAAACAGAAACGCCACTTATTGGAGGCTCTGTGGCTCAGCTGTGGTGGGGCAGGTATGAAAGTCTGGCTTCCCCTGTTTCCCAGAGATCATCGAAAACCGCATTCCTTTCTGTCAAGACGGATCATGCTGCCTTTCCACATCAACATATACCCATTGGCTGTTTTGTTTGAAGATGCCTTGGTTCTTGGTGCTGTTAATGACACTGTGCTCTATGACTGTTTATACACTCAAACCAGTGCTAGAGAACACTTAGAGGTTCTCTTTCCTTTCTCCATTGTTGAGAGAACCTCTCAGATCTACCTCCATCACATTTTACGCCAGCTCTTGGTTAGGAACCTCGGTGAACAAGCCTTGCTTTTGGCCCACTCCTGTGCCACATTACCATACTTTCCTCATGTACTAGAACTGATGCTTCATGAAGTGCTGGAAGAAGAAGCTACCTCGCGGGAACCCATTCCCGACCCTCTCCTTCCCACTGTGGCGAAGTTCATTACAGAATTCCCCCTCTTCCTGCAGACAGTTGTTCATTGTGCTAGGAAGACAGAATATGCCCTGTGGAATTACCTTTTTGCTGCTGTTGGAAACCCAAAGGACTTATTTGAAGAGTGCTTGATGGCCCAGGACTTGGACACAGCTGCCTCTTACCTTATTATCCTACAGGTAATGGCACCAAATATATTGAAAGACTGCTGATATTTACTAACATTGCAGTATTTTAAAAATAATGTCCTATCAAAGTTGTGCATGTTGAACAGATTTTTAATTTAACAGTTTTCTGTTGATAATTATGCCCAGTTACGAATGGTGGTAAGATTATGCTGTGTAAGTAGTTAGTTACTGTTCTAAATAGGAAAATAATAGCAAGAAATTTGCTGTTTATAATCTTTCATATATTTCAATGTGACGCAGTGTGGCTTGACTTAATAGAACTTCTGATGGTCTACAGTAAAAGCAAATCACTTAATTATGCTTTGTTGCATGCAGAATATGGAAGTTCCAGCAGTAAGCAGACAACATGCTACTCTCCTGTTTAATACTGCCTTAGAGCAGGGGAAGTGGGATCTCTGTCGTCATATGATTAGATTTCTTAAAGCCATTGGCTCTGGAGAAACAGAAACACCCCCAGCTACACCAACAACTCAGGTTTGTGATAAGAAAAGTAAATAAATGTGCATCAAGCCTTGTATGATTAATCTTCATGTTATATAGCATGTTTGGTCCTTTGAGTGTATGTTTTTGTTTTCTTGGTTTTAGGAACCCAGTTCAAGTGGTGGGTTTGAGTTCTTCAGGCATCGCAGCATTAGTTTATCCCAATCAGCGGAGAATCTTCATAGCAAATTTAATTTGACAAAAACACTGAGTATGCCCTCTGGCCCATCTGGGAAAAGGTAATGTCCTCTCCTTCCCCACTTTGTTAGGTACAGAACTAACTTTCTTACCAATTTAAGTTATAGAAATAAATTATATGATAGATTTGTCGTAATCTCCTTTGTCTTTTGCATTTGTCATTTCACGACTTTTGTATTGTTTGTGTCTCAGAACATTCTTGGGAGAATATATTCTCACACATGTAAATATATTGTATGTATACACAAGCACACTTACAGAGATACTGCTGACCAAGAGACTGTGAAACCACTGGATGTGGTACACATTACATGTTTAGTAATTTAAGTAGCTAGTGAGACCACGTGCCTTACATTTAAAGGATCTGTTTTGCTGAAAAATACATTTTGAACAGCTCACAGCATCACAGTGTACAGTGTGCTGTGCTGCTATGCACATCTTGATCTAGCAATGTGTTTCCAAGCTACAAATAGAACCTTTTATGCCTTGGGGTAAGCCCCTCTAAAGCTGCTGTATGCAGACTTGATATGGATAGGTATTACAGTTCAGAAGTATATTGAACTAAAATTCATTATTATCTTTGCTTTGGCTTTTTTCCCCATGCAGATTTTTAAAACAATCCTAGTTTAAATTCAAATACTCTGAATTAGTAATTTTTAATAGAGAGTACTATCTTAAAGGTTTTGATAAGAAGGGTTCTAGACCAATACTGTACTAGTTCTCTAAACTTTTTAATGTCATCTGCCTTTTATGTCTCTTACTTCACTTTTTTCTGCATTGCTGATAGTTTAGTGCTCTATAAATACTGCTCCTGTTCTAACTTAAATCCATTATTTCACCTACCTGTTGAGGCAGTGGGATCTTTTAGAGAATATAAACAGCAAGAAATGATGGAAACTGCTTTTGCAGTTATATAGGAAGCCCCCCTTCTACTGCTCTGGTCACTCGAAGTTCTGCAGTTGTGGCCAACGGCCTTTGTGACTCTGCTTTATCAGTGTTCATATGGCTGTTCTGTGCTGTGTGTGCAGGTGGAGTAAAGACAGTGACTGTGCCGAGAACATGTACATTGACATGATGCTCTGGCGGCATGCTCGGCGTCTGCTGGAGGAGATCAAGCTGAAAGACCTTGGCTGCTTTGCTGCACAGTTAGGCTTTGAGCTGATCGGCTGGTTGTGCAAGGAGCGAGCCAGAGCTGCCCGCGTGGAGGATTTTGTGTGTGCTTTGAAAAAGCTACACAAGGATTTCCTCTGGCCATTTCCAGTTATACCAGCTTCATCCATTAATTCACCTTTCAAGAATGGAAAGTATAAGACAGGTACAGTAACATCTGAGTTTGATATGAGCTAGATTTCCCTCCTGCAGTGCTACATCTGTGAATCTCAATCTGTTCTGTTTCTGTTCAGTCAAGATAAGAACAGGCTGAGGCTTGCCACCTGCACAGCTTTCTCACAAAGGGTGTATTTTTTGAAGAGATTCTGTTTAGCATAGACAGTATCTCTTGTGTGATTACTATTTCTGTTGAAATCTCCTGCTTTCTCAGGTGCACTGAATTGGGTATCAGTTGTGCAGATGTTGAACTGAACGTGGAAATTGCTCCAGTGTAAATTCTGCTGCAGAAAATTACTAAAATCAATATTTTTATCTAGTCTCTAGATGACGTATTGATTCACTATTTTAAAATAAAAAAGCAGTGTTCCTAATATTTGAAATTCACATTATGTTAGAGGGTAAGAACTTTGAAGACTTTGCTGTAAACCTCCTTTATGATATTGATCTCTTCACCTTATCTCCTACAGCAAAGTTGACACTTGCTACCTTATCTCCATATGGCAAGCTTGACATTGGCTGCCAAGTCTCCCTCTTCTTAGTAGCAGCATCATTATTTACTTCTCTTGATGCTAACACTTTATCACATGATACTTCTTTTATGCCAGTGCTCACATAAAAAGCTGATCAGAAGTTCCTGAAATACCTAAACTTGCTGCATTCCCTTGTATTTCGTTGGTCCGCTGAATATTGACTTAGATACAAGTTTTAGCCTCCTGAAATACCTGGAGAGAACTGTCTAAATTTGCTTTCGGATACTAGCATGATTTTTCTATGATGTGTTTTTATTTTTTTTTAGCCATGGGGGAGCAGCTGCTAAAATCTCAGTCTGCAGACACCTTTGTAAACATGGAAATGGACACAGGGGTTTCAAACACACCTCGCAGTCGCAGCTGGCTTGGTACTATCAGCTCTTCTCAGAGAGAGATTGACACTGTTTCATCCCATGGACCACACATGCAAGATGCATTCCTTTCTCCTTTGCTAAGTAAAGGTTAGTCACTCTTCCTTCTATCTGCTCACTGGAAAAATGAGAAGTGTGTGCTTATATTTTGATACTTGCATGTCACTGCTGTATTGTTGCTTCTCAACTGCTGATAAGGAAAATTCAGGAAAAAAGAAAGGACTTAATGAAAAGTGAACTGAAATTTTTTCAACAGAAAGATAATGCCCGTGTTGTATATCTCTACGTACATGAAGTTGAATATGAAATAGATGCTTGGTCTGTGGTGATAACTTGAAGTTCAGTATTTTTGCAGTCTGGCTAGGAAGAGTGTCCTACATTGTAGGGTTGTT
>VWZW01005302.1:24633-53655 GCA_013397115.1 Edolisoma coerulescens | reverse complement strand
TCTTGCATGGATCAGCCTCTTGCAGGGGTTGGAACAGCTCTAATTGCATGAACTTTGTGCTTTTGGGTTTCTTAAGAATGATATTAGATACATTACCTAGTGAGGAAGTTGAGGAAATTAGAGACCCATATAATTGTATTTTTTCCTATGGCTTTATTCAAATTGCTTTTTAAAAGCTGTAATGTATGATCAGCTTATTAAAATAAAAAAAGAAGTTTTACTTTTTATATATTTTTTCTGAACACAGAAGGAGATGGGAAAAGTTTGTCAGACCATTCAAGTCTTTTTTTTAACTTAATTTTATTTTTAAAATTTTTTATACTTCCTCTTGTCCTTGAGTGTAGAGCAACATTTTCAATAGTATCTAAATCATGTGATTTCCCCTCTATTAGGGCAAAGACCTAAGTACCTGATGTGAGCTACAATCTCTTTGAGACTGTAGAGCCTTCTGTGAGATTCAGAGCTCTTGGAGGTCCTCTTTGTCAGCTTGGGCACTGTCTCATTTTATTTTCACTCTTGTTTCTCTTGTTTTTTAAATCTGGAGACTGCAAGAAAATTAGTACCTCTTTTCATTGCACTGATTTTACTGCTGTCTGCCACTACTGCTCTTTCTATAAACAAGTATATCTGGGATTTTTTCTGAGCTGGATGAAGACCTTTGAGTTCAATGGACTTTGGTACACATTTTGAAGCAGTTTATTTCTAAAGAAACTAAATTAATAGTCTTTAAAACATTGCAAGCTGAATTCTAATAACAATTTCACAAATTACTAATCCAGCGCTGGTATTCATGGGCAAGAAGATAATCAAATAACCTTTTGACTTCCTAAAAATTTTCCAAGAAAAGATGCATCTGCTTTAATATGGAAATGGTTCTCGAGGGTAGGTGCCTTCATGACTCACCACTGTTACAGTTTTAGCTTTGATGTTACTGTTCACTTGAAAATTTTGTTTTGTTTTGCATGTGCTCTTCATGTTTTTACTAGAAATACTTATTTTTGTAATATGTGCAGGTAAACATTTACATTACAAAGCATTCGAAATCTTCATGGTTTTGTGTGAAGAAGAGAATTTGATATTGAAACTTCATTTTAACAAAATTAAAGGTTAAGAAAGCAGAATTTTAGACAGACTCTAACCCTTCCTAGACTTAATTCTAGGACTGCAGTATGCAAGATACTGTATTGGTGCTTTTATGATGATTGCCAACACATATCTAGGATCCCTTACTGATACTAATTCTCCTGAATTATTTTTACTGGATAGAAAAGCTATTGCATTCCTGCCACAGTAGTTCTACCATTCAGTGTGACAAGAAGAATGCTGAAGCGGGATGGACAATATGCCTGAAGTAACTGTGATACACCGTAAAGCATTACTGTTTGTCAATTTTTATAGGAAGTAGCTCAGAAATTCTGAATCTTACTAAAGTAAGTAGTTTCTTTTTTCCCTTATGTTTCTGAGTGTTTTTGATAGGTGATGAATGCAGCATTGGTTCAGCAACCGACCTGACTGAAACAAGTTCTATGGTGGATGGAGACTGGACCATGGTGGATGAAAACTTCTCCAGTCTCAGTTTAACTCAGTCAGAGCTTGAGCAGCTCTCCCTAGAACTGGCCAGTAAAGGGCCACACAAGTCACAGGTGCAGCTGCGGTAAGTAATGACACGTGTGCCTCTGAGACTGAGAATTGCTGGCATGCAGCATTAGGAGAAAGAAACAATCTACACAATCACACTGCAACTTTTGTCTTTGGAGTAGAAAAATAAATAAACAGACTGGTTTTTTTTCCATATAGGTACTTGCTACACATCTTCATGGAAGCAGGATGTCTGGATTGGTGTGTTGTCATAGGCCTTATTCTCAGAGAATCTTCAGTTATCAACCAGGTTTTCAGTATCATGCAGTCCTCTGATATTGATGGAGAAATCTGTCAGAATATCAAGACTGGCCTAGATGCTGTTGAGAAGTGGGCTTCTACGGATTGGTAAGTGTTACTTTCTACCGTCATATTCACTCCAGCTGTAGATAGTTTGTTACTTAAAAAGTAACTATGAGTTATCTTAGCCTTAGCTGAAACCTCACTTAAGAGACTGGTAATCAAACTGGGAAAAAAAGAGCAAAACACAAACCAAACCAAATCAAGCCCAAAGCAACCAGCTTTCCAACTTTTATTGTTTGATTAGGATTGCCTTTTTCTCTTTATTTAAAAACATTTCGGCTTTTCAGGCATGTGACAGAAGTACTAATTTTAATTCACTCATGGTGTTCTATCCCATTCTCTTCCTAGCCCTGGGTACAAGCCATTTCTAAATATCATCAAACCACAGATCCAGAAACTAAATGAAATAGTAGAAGAGCAAGTACAACCTGAAGCATTTCAGCCAGTGAATCCTTCTAAGGTTCCCGAACAAGCGAACCCAAGAGCTGAGGAAAGCAGGACTTCATCTAGCCATGGCACTAATCCTCAGAGTGATGCTGGCAGCAGCAATGCCAGCAGACATGAAGAGGACAAGGCTAAGACAGAGGATGAGGATTCATTCCAAGAAGGCAGTTATGACTGTGTTGTGTCTTAAATGGAAGGTGAACAACTTCCCAAGCATCAGGTGTGAAAGGAAGCAAACCAGCTCTTAGATCTGCTTCCACATTTTGGATTTGAACTCTTTTTTTAGTTTTGTTTGTTTGTTTTGGTTTTTTAATACTTCAATCTTTGGAATTTTTAGTGGGGATAACTAAACATCAGTTTCATCTAATTTCAAAAGGAGGCATGATTCTTTTTTGATGCAATCGTCAGACTGCAGCTTTACATTTTGATACTTTAAATAGTGTTGGAGAGACAGTGAACACACATGGAAACAGATTCAGCCAATGTTCATCAGTACCTTTACATCACCAACACGTTCTGAAGAAACTACTTATATCTTGCTTGAGTTTAAAAGGCGAAGAGGGGATTAAATATAAAAACTGTTTTCTTTGCAGCTTGCCTGCCTAATAAATGTCTGATCAATGCAGTTCAGATTGGTTTGATACCGATATTTTGTATTAAAGGACTGTAAAATATATTGTATGTTTTTGTGAATAATCTTGTACAAATACTCAAGACTGTACCATATTTGGAGGTACCTATATGTATTTGCATGTTTCTAGATGACTAGTAAAGTTAAAGCAGAGTTGCACTTCTTTCTGGATGAGGCATACTTTACTGACCTAACATTGACACAAGGTGGCTTACCTGTTTTTTACTGCCACTTAACACATCTTGCAGTTGGGTTAAGGGACTGCTGAAGGTTATTTATTTCATTGTAAATTCTTTTCTGATAAATGGATTTTTAAAATGTAAATAATCATCATATACTCTTGCTAGGGAAAACTAGTTTAACAGCTCATACTTAAACATTTTTCAAACATTTTATAATATGCATACTTCTAACTAAGACATATTTAACTTTCATACAATGTTATGGAAAGCTGGCTGCAGAAGTCTGTTGCTTTGAGGTACTTACTTTTTCTAGCTGCTGTCCCTATGTAATAACTACCTGTAACAGTATTAATTTAGATATTAGCTTGTTTGTACTGTGCAATCTGAACAAAAATGCAACATTACTCATTTTATACACAATAAATTAGTTTATTTTTTATAACATCACTTGATTACTGACATGGACCAAACTAGTCATTGTAGGATAGTTACAGCATCTGTTGCTTTTCTAGTGTAGTTGCTAAAGGCACATCCATTTAAGCTCTGAAAATTAAGACTATTCACAATTAAGTTTTAAATAAATTGTGGTTTCCTCATCTTTATTTCATTTGTAGATAAGATCAAGTGCTTTAAAATGTACAAATATTAAACTGTTGCTTTAGAATGGCTTTACTAAGCCAATACAACCAGTACAAGTGCAATAATTGCGAGTATTACTTGGAAAGCTGGAGCTATTAATGAATGCAACTTGAACTTCATTTTAAGAGTTGAAACTGAGACTGAAGTTAGAGGAAAGAAACCTAGTCTGAGTCCCAGCATTAAGCTTATTTTGCATTGTAGCTACTGGTTACAGATAATGTCTATCATATCTACAAGCCTGTTGTGACCTGACGTCAAAATTCATTATTGTTTTAAGGGGATAATACTTAAAGCTTTTTTTATGATAAAGAAACCTGCTTAATCTATGTTAAAAGAAATAAAAACTGTGCTTCAAGTTAATATTTTTCTGTGGTTCTGTGGTAATGATGTAAGCCAAGACCATCCTGGTCAGCTTTCTGCTGTTCAGGTTTTGGATCTGTGCAAGTAAAACCATACATTAACTGATATATTAACATTCTTAATATTCGTATCTTACTACTGTGCTACTGTTGTTTAGCAGGTAAATCTTTTTAGTTGTGAAATTTTAGAAGTTTGTACTTCTTTAGTAGTAATTATCTCTATGCAAATCTTATGTGCTAATTTTGTATTTTGATTTCACTGCTGTTATACTTGTAATTAAAAGACAAATGTACTCAACTTTACTTGAAGTTACTCCTGTGAAAATTAACTATTTCTGACTTCAAGCTAGCCAGGTAGGCCATCTTAGAGAGACAAAGTTCTCAAAGAAACCACGTGATGAGGATTGTTTTTTATACTCCTGTGGCTTGTTTTTTACAGGATGAAGAATCAAACTTTTACCTTAGTAGTGCATTTTTGAAGTTACATCCACCTGCTGCTGGGGAAAGAGGTGTGCTGGGTTTAGGTGGCAGGGGTGTGGGAGCAAGGGGGGCTGTGTCAGACAGAGCCTGTTCCAGCAGACTCAGAGAAGCCTGTCAGCCAAGCCGGTGCCTCCTCTCTGTAATGTGTTTAACAAGGGATAAAAAATGCCCTTGGTGATGAGTGAGCAACAGTCCTGCAGGCAGCCAGGCCCATAAAAGGAGGAGCAGGAGGAGGTCTTCCAGGCACTGAACAGGGATTCCCTGCAGCCTGTGGCTCTGTGTAAGTAAACACACACATTAAATGATACACTAACACTCCTGCTGTTAGCGTCTTACTGCTGTGGAACTGCTCAGCCTTTAGACGAAGCTCAGTCCTTTTAGATGATGGGGAAGCAGGCTCTCCCCCTGCAACCCAGTGTGGAGCACGCTGAAGCAGATACCCGCAGTGGAAGCCTTGGAGCGCCCACGCTAAGCAGCTGGATGGAGGAGCCCTGAAGGAAGCTGCAGCCCGAAGAGCCCAAGCAAGAGCAGGTTTCTGGCAGGAACTATGGCCCACAGGGGCTCCATGGTGGAACAGTTTCTGAAGGACCATCCCAGCAAGAGGAGGATCCACTTCGAAGCAGTTTATGAGCAACTCTACCCCATGGAGCGGACCCCATGCTGGAGTAGGGCAATAGTGAGGAGAGGAAGGAAGCGGAGACAAAATGTTACAGACTGACCATGACCTGACCCTTAACTGACCATCCCCAGTCCTTCTACACCACTGTGGGAGAGAAAATAGAAGAGTTAGTCTGGGAAGGAATGGGAGGTTGGGGAAAAGTGTTTTAATTGTTATCATATTTTTACTTTAATTGGTAATAAATTAATTTTCCCAAGGCCAGTTTGTTTCACCTGTTGTGGGTACCAGTGAATAATGTCCCTGTCTCAACCCATGAATTTTCTCATCCTATTTTCTTCTCCTGGTCTGCTGTGGGGAGGGTGTCAGCGAGCAGTTTGGTAGGTACCCACCAGCCACCCAAGGCTAACCCACCACAAAAGGTTTAGTCATCTACAAATCTGCACTATTAAACTAAAGATAGGAAAAATGGGCCACTTAACCAGTTGAGGATCAGCATCTTTTTATGGAATTCCAACATGTTGACACTCTTCCCACTTTGTGTATCCAGCTCACACAAAACTGGCTGATGTCAGATTTCCTCCTTCACAACAATTTGCATATCATCAAGTTTTCTTATCTGTTTCTCATCCTGTGCAGAACTAATTGCCTCAGAAAAACAGCAACAATACTCTATATTCCTTGCTACCAATTTAACAGATCCTTTCACACTGGGTATACTTGCAAAACTGCTTGAATCAAGTCGCATTTCTGAAGATAATTTTTCATAATCACTTCTGTCAACCCAAGTAAGCTAGTTTTTTCTCAGCGTGTTTTAGGCCAAAGAAACCAGTTCAAATGGTTTTTAGAGCTGAAATGTCTGCAAGCTACAGGTTACAGACACACTGTTAAGTAAGCAGAAATACCTGAATTCATACTCTAGCCAGAACCTGTACACAGAGGTCCTTTTCATAATAAACTGAGGGGAGAAGTTGTGATACTATAAAGGATGATGGGTAATTTTTCTGAGGGTGGTAAGCTGGCTTCAACTAAAGGAAGGATTTCCCCCAAGTAAGGGGGTAAATAAAGGCTACAGACACAACGTACTGTCTCAGCTTATTTCCTATCCTAGAGCTGAAGTAATGCTGAAGTACTCTAGTAGGCAATGACAGGAATAGCAGCATAGGGTAAGTGGCCTAAGTCATCCCAGTGTTTAGCACAGAAATACGAACTTCTTGAGTATTCTATTTCTCACCTAGCCCCTGAAACAGGAAACTCCTTGGGCTTCCTTATTGAGAGAGCACTGAGAGACGACTTCACAAGTCCACAACTGGAGCCTGAAGCTACTACATAGCAGACACAAGGCACCCAACTAGTCTTTCCTAACTGTTTTCAAATTACTGTCTCCTATCCAAAAAATTCCAACCCCCCAAAAACACCCCAACAAACACAAAAGAATTTAAAAAAAAAAATTCCCAAATAATACAAAACAAAAACCTCAAAACAAACCAAAACCACCCAAACAGAACACACCACCACCCCCTCCCCTGAAAAGAACATCCCCAAATAAACTCTGCATGGGCAGCTTTCTAAGATAGTAACTCAAATTCACCTGTACAGTTACTGGCTTTGAAGCTTCTATTTGTTAAATTCTCAGAACAGGTTGAAAGAACTGTTCCTATTTAGATGAATTACTGCTTGTTTTTAAGACTGATTCTTTCAGCTTTCTGAAACTGAATTTTTTAAAAAGATGTTTGTTAAGGATGACTGATGCTTGACATCCTGCTTGCAATACAGACAGCAGTGTCTAGATCTCCCTAAATTGGTTTGTACTTCCTGCTCAAGACTCTCCTTTAATGCTTAGCCTGTTCTCAAGCTGCACCTAACAGCTTTGACAGAACCATAAAGTGCTGCAGCCCAAAAGAACCTCTTCTGCAGTGAACAGGGAAGCCTAGCTAATTTCAATTTATCCTCCAAGACCGGAAGGGATTTTCATGAAGGTTGAGAATGTGTGTTCTGTCTTCAAAATGGAAGGCAGAGTTACATAAATTGACACTAACCACAGAACGCAGGATTACTGATCTCACATTTTCCTGCCATTGTCCACCAAGACCACATACCAAGTTCTAAGACGGGTCATCCTGCAGGCCCCTTCCAGATAATTATCGAAAGTCAGATTAGGTTTAGCCCTCAAGGGAGAAAAGTATGGTACAGCTGTGACATGCAGACAAAATGTTCTTCAGCTATGTTCCACCTGCTACAACTAGCTCTGTATAGACTTGTTAGATCTTGTCTATTTGATTAGTGTTTTCCCAGGAGGACTGCAATCCAACCAAGATTGACAGACATTAAAGACAGGTCTTACTAGCACAGAACAGCCCCACTCAGCTCAACAGTCTGTTAGTTTGTACATGATAGCTGAAATTTTCCTGTTCATTGTACCTATCCCAACACTTTCTTCAAAGGCATACTTCTACTTGACAGGCAATCTTGAAGGTATGGTGAGACACTATAATGATGCACTAGATTGTATAACCATAACATGTAGAGGCCTCCTTTACTTAAATTGATAAAGTGCTTAGTACTCAGAGAGCTTCAGAAATACGTATTTTGAGATCATAGTAGATTCTCAAAGCCATCAAAACCAGGGAAGAACAGAAGAAGAAAGCAATTTAGAAACTGCTGTGGATGTAAATTATTTTGGATGAGCATAGGGTGATTCTAATCAACTGTTTACTACCTCCACTAAGAATAAATAATTTTTCTACTCTATGCCCTTGTATCCTTAAAGTTACCAGCTACTTGCATTTTATAAACTTTAAAGAGTAAGACACACAATGCTTTTTTATGAGGAATAATAACTCACAGTAGCAGAAGACAAATCTGCTTATACTTGAATGGGGAAGCAGATGGACACAAACAGCAGATTTTTCCATCCTGTTTTTCTCTCTGTGATCAACAATAATTCGGTCTCAACCATCAATTTTGCAAAGAATACTTAGCTTGGCTACCAGTGACTCCTCTGTATCACATCTTATTTCAAAAACCACCTTCCTCTCCAGGAAACTAGCCAGGACTCCCATTTGAACTTTTCTCAACTCAGATGATTTTTGCGTTCTTCGGCCAAGCTTATCTTCCACACAGCTCTAACACCAGCTGTCTAACCCAGCACCTCTTAGCAGTATTTCTACCCCAAGCTCAAATAAAACATTACTGCAATGAATGAAAACAACTCAAATATACCTTTAATCATGCTAAAAATCAAGTTTCACCAATCAAGTTTTGCTTTTATTTACAAAGACAGAAATTTGCAACAAACCAAACATACCTCATAATTAAATTATTTAACAAGGATTAAATCCTGAGACAGCAGAAGTTATTGCTTCGCTTAAAGTTTCAGAAATTGCCAACAGGCATTTTTATTTTTGGCTCCCAGTATGAATTCTTCACACAGCACTTCCAAAGCTTTAAATCAGAGGCAAAACACAAAAATCAAAACTGAGGAAGATGGTAAATATCAGTGCAACTTTAGTTAACTAGCTGTGTATCAGCTAGAGTACAGTACAACACATTTGTTGAGATTCAAGACACGGGAGTTTAGTTCATAACTCTGATTTCCAAATCACTAATAGCACTTTAAAATAATATAGGGATTGTAGTTTCAAATCAGATACAATCAAGTGAGTGATGATTAATGCACATTAATGTATAAACCCACAGGTTTTAAGATACTGATGGCCAGTTCATTATGATTACAGTAACTAAACCTCTAACCCTAGTCCATGAGTGAGCTGACAATCTTTGTGAATGTCCCTTGCAACCAATGACACTGGTTCTTTCCACTATTACACAAAATTACAGAACAATCCGAAGGAAAAATACCAGACTGGAGAGTTGTTACCCATCACAGCTCACACAAATTAACTGCCACATTATTTTCTTTCATGTGCTCTGCAAATTTACCAGCACTAGCATGTTTCTGCTCGAAATGATGATGCCTGCACAAAATCTGCTCTGCATGACATTAGGCAATACTCATGAGATGAAAAAACCAACTAAAATTTGTAGCATGGTATTGATATAGGGAAATGTTTTATAGGTAATTTGGAAAAAAGCATGAAGTTCCTTCAAATACACTGAGTTCTTTGAATTTCAGAAATTACCCTTAACTACTAACCACTGCACTAAAAAAACCCAAAAACCTGGTAAGTATAAAAAACGAGGTCAGTAGCTTCTGGTGTCAAAGCTTGTCAATTAAAATCGGAAGATACTTTAAAACACTCACAGTCATTTATAAAATCCATCCTGTGAAAATAAAAGAAGAGCAATCCAGACATACTAGACATCTTTTTAAGATTACTCTTTTAGGTACTTTTCCTTATGGAAAGCAAACCTTATTTTAAGAAATAGTAAAATGTATTAGCAAGTGCAATACTGTCACACTAGCAAAAATCTCTCCAGAGGAGATACCACAATTAGCCAATTCTAATAAATTGGAAGGTAACTTAAAATTTAGAATCGATTTATTGTAAGACATCCACATGAAGGAGTGGGGACTTAGCACTCTTACATATGAGGGAGCAAGTCACATGCTCATGTGCTGATAGTGAAAGATCCCAATAGGAACAAAACCACAAGACGGTAGGTAGGTTGAACTTAGCCACTCATGCTGTAATACCGAAGAGACCGGAAAAGGGGTATAAGTAAGTTTTTTAACAGAAACATACAATTTGGACAAACAATTACAACATTCCATCATAATATTGATTTCTCTCCATTGTGCATTTGCCAAGGACTCAATGCAACCTACAGGAGCACCACAGCTTTCAGTGACTTCATCCAGTGACAAAAGTAACACTCAGGATTTTGCCACCTCTGCCCTGCTCCCACAGAAAACAAGCTTCTTTTAGCTAGAGATCTGACTTGAATAGGACGGATAGGATTGGCAGGTGATACTCCACATATCTGTGAAGTACAGTTGTATTTCACATAGCATCAAAATAATTCCATGAAGCCCTTCCATTACAATTGCCACCATTTATTATGCTAATATTACCTCGTCAAGTGCAGTTTTCATTATAAGAAACCCACTAGCCAAACTGCCACTTCAGTGGAAGAGCCAAGGTGAACTGCATTCATGTTGACAGAAAAGTATCTTATATCCCCAAGACAGCAGTAGTCTTTAAATAGTCAAACTGCCAAAGAAACACCATTTGCTGAAGTATTTTAAATTCTTGCTGAAGTCTCTGGCATCTTGTTAGAAAGTGCTTGCCACAAGAGCATTCTGTGTCAGAGATAACCCTATCAGCCCTGCAGCATTGCTGTCAAAATTAAAAGACAAAAAGGTCATAAGTACAGGACCAGCCAGAAGAAAACGTCCAGTTTGGAAACCTCTCCAGTAAGGCATAGAGTTGAGGTGACTTTTGATCTTCCCCAAAAAAGTAATGTGCTGCTATGGCGAGGGAGACTATTCCGTCAGAATGCTTTTCTGGGGCCTGAAAGTGAGAAAAGGACAACACAGTCTTTATGATTGTTCATGACTTATCAACATGAGATCAATTCAGATGCACTTTTCTGCAGACAGTATCTATGCAACAAACTTCATCCTGCAGTTCTTTGTCCTCTGTGTTAAAAACTTCCTATCTTACACATATCAGTCCAATTACATGACGAGTTCAATTTGAAATGAACTGGCAAACAGATATTTAGATCACAGCGTCTCTGATGTGTTACACAGCTTCCATGTGCCCCAACTTCAATGTTTGTATCTGTTTTGCTGACAAATCAAGATATGGACACCAACACAGTATTTACACAGATCCTTCTACTGCAAGTCCTGAGGATAGATACAGCCCTTTCTGCCTAGCTTTGCCTCTATCAGTCTTGCAAGGCTTGTCACACTTGAGACTCCAGCCTGCCTTATTGAGTACCCTTTGAGGATTATTTGTGTTTAGACTGCCTGGTGCAGGAAGGAATAAGGGACTTTCTGAACTTGCAAAGATACTTGTAATATTTACTCGAAGGATAAGACACTGTTAAACCTATAGTAAAAACACACAGATCGGCAGAAAGTTATTCCTTTGCAAGCTAGAAGGGTGGTGAGGCAGATTATAAATCCCACTGAAATAGCAAGGCTGGAAGCCTTGCTTCCAACTGAAAACAGTGTAAAAGAAAAATTCAAGAACAAGGCTTTTACAACTCTCTTCAGCTTCAAGACCAGTAAATTTTCCACCAAAGACTGTGTAATTTTCCAAAACAAGCAAACAAGGGAAGAGAAAGGGAAAGGGAACTACTCATAATAATAAAAATCAACTCTGAAGTAACAATAGTAAAGATAAAACTTCAGGAACTGTGAGGTTAAGATGGGAGAAATCCAAACTTATGACCAAAGACCACGGAGACAAGAAAAATATTTTTCTCTTGGCTGTTTGTCAAGTTGGCGGTCTACTCATGGAAAATACATGGGAGCTGATCTATAAAGCTGACATATTAAAAGAGGGATATCAGAATTAAGATCTATCAAATAAAGCAAAGCTTTATTTACTATGACATTTTTCACATAAGAATGCAGCCATGGTGGGAAGAGGGCGGACGAAGGCATCGTCAGGTTTCCAGCAGCACTCACCGTCAGTTCTACCCAGAAGCGCCAGGGAGCCGCGTGCAGCCCGCGGGAGTAGAACACAAAGTAGTCTCCCCCCAGGCTGGCAACCGGCATTCCATCCCCGAGGGACCAGCGGGACAGTGCCGACCCCGCGTGCGGCCGCACATATAGGGACATGTGGCTCGGGCCTGCGGGGACAGAGATGTGTGTCCACATGGTCAACAGGAGAGGCAGGATAACCATCTGCTTTCCCACAGAATAGCATGTCATCCTTGTATTACTATTCACATCTTCCAAAGCATGATAAAAATGTCTTCTCTACAGAGGAAGCTTCAATTTTTGATAAGCACCGGGATAAGTGAGATGATGATGTAACAGAGGAATACAGGACATTTTGCAACATAAATATAATATAGTCCTATATATACTAACATATAAAATGCTACAAGATGCACTTTTAGAAAGGACCTGCTGTAAAACAATCAAGACTCAAGACAGATGAGGTTCGCAGCCCCAGAAGTAAGAACTGCAATACACCACTCACAGCTTCTAGTGTGCTATGAAACTGAATTAATTCACGCTAATCTTACAAGGCTTACTATCTTGGGAATGGCAATGGAACCTGCAGTACTGGAGTCAAAGCCTGTTTTATTATGGGCATAAAAATAAACACAAATCATAAACCAGAAGCTTCAGTCACTCACCAGATACTTCAAAGTTTAACCTCACAGAGTTCCTGGGCATCAGATCCTTGGACAGAAGTTTAAACTGAATGGGGCTTCTTGGCAAAATTTCTGGAGCGGGAAGATACCAGTTTTTCCTGTGGAGAAAAAAAAGTTTCAAGTTATTCTCAATGCAACACCCTGAGGTACTAAACATCAGAAGACAAGAAGTTTCTCTATAGTACAGCTGACTGTGCTGCTACTACATGAAATATTCAAAAGGTGTTGATTCTAGCAGAAGGCAGGTAAAATCAGCTTCTGGCCAGACAAATATTTAAAGGGCATATTAACAGAAAAACAGTCACCAGTGTATTCATTCATTACCTTCATCTGCCTTAATTTACAAAACAAATGAGTGAGAAAATTTTCACCTTCAAATGGCTACACTTTTGCTCACAAGATTCTTGAGGTGTGAAAAATAGCCACAGCAGCTGGTTTTCTTCTGTGGAGACCTGAGACTCTAGACATCCTCTCCTGTCAGCTAGGGTGAAGGAGGGAAGAAGGGAGGAGACATACATCCTCCTGCTCTGAACTGCCCTTTAGGAGGCCCCCCCTTCACCTTTTTCTCCACTGCTGCTTACATCTGTTTTCCACACATCAACTTCTACAGCTCCTGCAGCAGACCAATAAATCTCTTGCAGAGACTCTGGCAGAAGACACAGCATCTAGGCCAAAGTTTGTCTTCTGAAGAGGAAGGATTATTTCCTTTTAGACCAAGATTATCCTTAGTTTTCTTCCCTTACAGAAGTGAAATTGTGTAAATGACCACTATACTTTGCAGCAAAGTGCTCAAGTGAAGCAGAGTTCATACCAACCGGAACATGAAATGCACTGGCAGAATCCAAGGAAGGCCACAGAAGGGAGCCTGCTCCTCACATGGAGTTCTAATGGTGTCATTGATTTCAGGTACATGGGGAGTTATGTGAGATATTCCATTATAATCAAACCCATTAATCCATATACCAGAGTCACTTTTAACAACATTTCCATCTATATCATGAAATCTTCTGCTTGTATGCTAGAAGAAAAAAAAAAACAACACAGAAAGACGATGGAGCCTCTGGAGTTTGCAAGAGTTAGAGGTGATTCTGAAATATCCTCCATGTGAATCCTTAAGGTCTACTGCATTTTCAGTTTGCACTGAACACATATCTGAGTATTTATGAATACAAATGCAAGAATTACTCAGATAAGATACATACCATAAAAACACAATCAGAAAATGACTCTGACTGTTTTAGCCCACCTCAAAACACATTCTCTTTTTAAATTACCATCGCTTATGCAATTCGCCCACTTAAAACCCCCTAAAACACCCTGCTCTTCTGACACAGATGAGCTGAACGCTGAGATTGAACAAGGGAAACACTAGCAATCATTTCAAATCCAGGAATAATCATTAGAGCTTTTAAATCAAGAAAGAAAGGGAATATTACTCTTTCTGGGATGGAGGAGGTGGGGGAATTAAGCCTTGAAAAAACCAAACACTCCTGCAACCAAAAGAGGCAACACAACATGCAAAGCTTTTCTTACCTGGAGAAAGACTCGCTTGGGCTTTGGATTAGCTGCATCAGAACTGTAAGGAAAGAAGATTCCACTACAAACGAGAATCAGAGTGACTACAAACACAGTAGTTAAAGTTACTAGCGTCGTTTTTGTACTTTTGACAAGGTAAATGAAGTTAATCTAGAGAATAAAAAAACAATCCAGTTATAAAACTGCAACACTTAAGATACAAGACACTACTTGTATAACTGTAAAATTCAATTATGGAACTGAAGGTATGCTAAGATGACATAATTGCAAGTACCACCTCATACAAGACACTTCTTTTTAATCTCAGTATTTAAAATTGAGATTTTTAAAGCTGATTAATTTTATTAAAAAAGGAATAAAGTGAGTACTTCCTGGAGCTTTCAAAACTTTCCTGTTTTTAAAACATCTGCCAACCAAAAAACCCCCAGAACCTTTCCAGGTTCTATGGCAGCAGAAAAAAACCACAAACCTGAGTATTCTTTCTGAAGTTTGTACATGTATTGTTCAGTCATTCATTATACCTAAAATGAATCTCTGCTCAGAATTCAGCATTACATTTTGTATTTTACATCAGTCTTTACTTCATCATCACAGAGCAATATAAGCCCTGCTTCAATGACCTTTCTTTGACTAACACAAAACATGGAATCTTTGACTCATTTCCTAGAACTTTCCTGTAACGTTTAAGATATTGTCAAATTATCACTAACTTCTAATACTAATTAAAAAACCCTTCTTATTCGAAACTCTAGATAAAGTTTAAGGGTTTTAAACATTTACAAGTTCTACTTACAAAATAGGAAGACAGGATCACAGTGAAGATCACAATAAATCCTGCCAACACCATATCTGGTGGAATTTCTGAACCACTTCGTCCCATGACAGGTGTAAACATTTCAAATACAGTCCAACTAAGATACAGCATATACAGATAGGGAACAAACATCCCCAGCATGTACATCACAATAAACTTCATTGTGGCACCTACAGGGAACAGGTTAAAACAAAAGATGAAAGAAGTAAAAGCTTAAAAGGACATAAACACGCAGTTTTACTGATATATCCACAATATTGCTGCAAGGCCCGATACACAATACTGATGTGGACATGGAAAGGAGATCTCATTTTGCATAGCCAACACTACTGTAACTTTCAAAACCACAATCAAATTAATCTTGTTTTACAAAAAAAATTTAAACAGGTTTTCTGTCCCAAGCATTCTTTAAATATTACAGTATTTTTTATGAACCTTTACTGTTCATCAAAATTCTGATCACTTATTAATATACCCACATACTGTTCTTTTAGCCTGAAACATGGGATGTTTTTCAGTGTATTTTTTAAAGCTTCTCACACTTTTAAACTGTCTTTAGTTCAAGAACACTTTTTTTCATTACAAAAATGTGACTTAGTTAATTTGACTACTCAAAGTCAATGTTTGCAATTTCTTTTGCTTAAATAAGAGTATGAGTAGAAGTTTTGAAATACCATTTCCGCCCTTCAAAACCCATACCTTTTTGGCTGAATTCCTTGTGGATCATCAGCTTAGTGAGTAAAGGAAATGCTACCCACAATGTACAAACGAATGCTGAACAAAGGCCCATCTGAGTCATCACAGCCAATGCTATTGACCAAATCATCAATGAGGCATCAAAAAAAATATCTCCCAGGTACTGCTCATTCATATTCTGTAACAAAAAGTAGTAAATACGTTTAATTACTGTGCACATTCCATAGATCCCATCTCAAGAGAACACATAGGAAAATCCATACTCCTTGTTTATAATTGTTTTCCTTGGGCAAAACAATTTTGACAAGCATCATCTCACCATTCTCTTACCGTAGAGAACATATCCATGAATATCCATCATATTTTTTAATTAGTTTTCTAAATCTGCTGACATAACTTGAAAAAGAGATTACATAGGCTGGGGCAGAAGGAGGAAGTGAATGTACAAATGACAATACAAAAGAATACAAAAGGCTAGTGTTTCAGGCAAAGAGGGCCTTTTCAAAAAAATGTAACACAGCATAAATTACATAATACTTATGTGTGAAAAAGTTATCTGTACCTCCTGAGAATGTAAACTTGTTTTTGAACAGAAGCTCCTAACAGACTTCTTACACAAGCACTGTTACTAGTGCACAAATATTATACTGGTGCCTTTACAGGTCATGCCACAAGCCATCACTCCAGAAGTCTGCTTATTAAAAGACGTTATTTGTTTTGAATAAAAGACATTATAGGTGAGATAACACCAGACATGTTTCAGGGAAAAAAAAAAAAGAAATTTGACCACCAAAAATGTGATTTGCTATGGTTTTGGTTTTTTTAAGGTACATGAGCAATGCTGCAGTGTTTGCAGTGCAAGACTCCTAACTGCAAATCCTGCTAGTAGCAAGAAGGACTGCTTGCATGAACAATGGTTATCAGAAAGCATCTACTTCAGTTTTGGGGTGAGAAGAAAAAAAAGGAGGAGAGTGAAGAAACCTACAAATTGCCAAACCTATTTCAAAACACAAAGCTTATCAACTCACAAGCTGTTGAGCCATGAGTAGGCACTGCCTCTGATAGCCAAGGAAGAGACTGGCTTCCAAAATTTTTATGCAACTTTTAAGTAAAATGCAAGTTACAGAAACAACATTAACTGTACACTGTGGTGCAAGCTACAGCATGCCACACTTCTGATTTTGAGATGGCTGATCTGATGATTAGGCAATCAGTAGGCAAGTAGTAGATTCAGAGCCTGAAATGTCTTAACAGCTAATGAAAGTATCAGCCAGCATATCCAGAAGACCAGAAAATGGTAACATTGCATCTATTTTATAAATGGATCACCTTTTCCACAAAGGGACAACACCAAATACAGGTATTCGGTAACATACATGTACCAGTTAACACTCCCCTTCCCCAAAAAATTTTTAAAAACCCCACTTCCAGAGAAAGACATGATAGATCCTCTCAGAACTTTTCATACAATCAAATGTCACAAAGTTCTTAAAACTTTTTTAAACATTGGTATTTGGCTGTCAACTAAGGCTTCCTGAATTCCCTTGTCCAACACCCACACAAATGGCCAAGAAGACAAGTTACAGCAAGCTGAATGACTAAGTATTACTGCACCTAAAACCTCAGCCTAACAGGCCTGAGTAGTCAACTTCTGCCCTGGAAGACTGTCATCCATCAGATACCTCAAGACTATTTGTATTTAACACAAAACCATGTGGGATTGTGATCATTTATAATTATGAAATTATTACACAAGTTAAATCATATTGGTTAGCTCATGAAAAAAAAACCTAAGCAAAACAGGTAGACAGACAGTAACCATGACAAATGACAGCAACGGAAAAGTAACACACACCAAATCCTCACTGAGCCTTGCAGGGGCCTAAATGACTTCTACCTATTGCAGAGAAGAACACAGACAAACAAGAGCTCTGTTCCATCTCCAGTTGTGGTCAGAACAACTATAAATCAGAATAATCACAGAATTGTTTAGGTTGGAAAATACCTTTGAGATCATTTGAGTCCAAATTAGGCCTTGCACTGCCAAGGCCATTGGGAAACCATGCCTCTAAGTGCCACATCTAGACATCTTTTAAATACCTCCAGGGATGGCGACCCAGCCCCTTCCCTGGGCAGTCTGTTTTGGAGCTTGATAATCCTTTCCATTAAGAAATCTCTCTTAATACCTAACCTGAACATTCCATGGCATAACTTGAGGCCATTCCTCTTGCCCTGTCACCGGTTGCCTGGGAAAAGAGCCTGACCCCCACCTGGCTACACCCTCCTTTCAGGCAGCTGTAGAGAGTGATAAGGTCACACCTGAGCCTCCTCTTCTCCAGGCTAAACAAGCCCAGCTCCCTCAGACACTCTTCACAGGACTTGTGCTGCAGACCCTTCCCCAGCTCCACTGCCCTTCTCTGGACATGCTCCAGCACCTCAACATCCTTCTTGTAGTGAGGGGCCCAGAACTGAACACAGGATTTGAGGTGTGGCCTCACCAGTGCCAAAAACAGAGGAACAATCCCTGCCCTGGTCCTGCTGGCCACACTGCTGCTGATCCAAGCCAGGATGTAATTGTCCTTCTTGGCCACCTGTGCACAAGTTGGCTCATATTCAGCACTCCCAGGTCCTTTTCCCGTAGGCAGCTTTCCAGCCACTCTGTCCCAGCCTGTGGCACTGCCTGGGATTGTTGTGACCTAAATCACAAAGGCTCCTGCCTTTTCTCTGAAGCAGCTCCTAAAGGTCAAGACTGCCTTAAATCACATAGCTCTTACCTCTCTGATTTAGAAGAACAATCCCTTATGTTTAGAAGAAGCAATTTTTTACAGCAACATTTTAAATACTGAAAACTTTCTGCATTTTTTTAATCAGCTCAAAAGGTAGGTCTTCCACAGATTAAATGCCTCACTGCCCTTCAACAATAACAACAGAGTCTTGCCTACCTTGTAGAAGAACTTCTTGGCTAGCATGTGCACAAGAATGAGCTTAGCTGCAGCTGCAGTGCCGTAGAGAGAAACAGAAACATAGAAATGGGTGTACCAAGAAAGAGCCCGTCCAATGATGGAGACAAACACTGCCACCATAAGGACTGCCACCAGTGTGCACACCCAGCTCGTCAGGGTTAAGCTGAATGCAGTAAATAACTTCTTTAGGTTATCAACAGCTATGAAGAAGAAAAAAAGAAGTTTTATTCAACACTTGTGTATTCTACTGCAGACTATCATCAAAATTTTAATTAACCCATAGTGTAACTACTTTAATAACCAAAATAAACCATCTAAACAGCATGGTTTACATCACTTAGCCTACTTCTTTGCACGTCTCTTTGCACACATCCCCACTGCAAGGTTTATTCCCAAAATACTGGTGTATTTTGCAGATTACAGGTTTCGTGATAGCAACAGCTTTACTAGGGAACCGGTGGAGCCACAGTTCCATTTTTAAGTATACAAAAAAAACCAACAAAAAACGCAACAAAAACCCCAAACCAAAACAAGAACAACCCCCTCCACAAAAAAACCCCTAACACCAAACCAAACAAACCACCAAAAAAACCCACTCCAAAGACCCATCTCCCCCCAAAAACCCCAACAACAAAAAATTTGAGTTGTTTTTCTTGTAACTTTTTCTTACTCCAGAAATGTTTTCTGGATTTTCAGGAGGAGATCGGTGTGTTTTCTTAAGGTTTTTTAACAGGCATGCTCCTACACTAAAAAGGTCTAATTAGAAGATCTAAGTTGGTTTACGCTCTCTATTAAGCTTTGCTGTCATTTTCCCCATTTTTTGTTTTCTTACTTGGTCCTGTCTATAGGCAGGTGTTAAACGTGATTCTGACACCTTATCTGATTCAACAAAATAAAAAAATTATATGGATACTAGGCAATTTTTTTTCAATATCCAGATCTTTAAAAGATTTAATTTTAATCTTCGTGAAATGATGAGAGACAAAATCATGATTCATAAATGCTAGACATCTAGGCCTATCACACTCTTTCACTGTCATAAATATTCAGATGAAAGACTTAAACACAAAGCAACTCCTATGGCATGCTGCACACCTAAAATTTATTTCTGAAGTTCAACTGAAGAGATGCCGTAATGGCCTGAACACTTTTTCACCTACACTTTTTCATCTAGTAATTGCTATTCGCTAAAGAGTAAAGTAATTAAAAGGAAAAAAACAAAACAGAAAAAAACCCAACCTAGACTTACCTCTGGGTTTTGGCTGTAATACTTTTTTGCTTAAATAAAAAAAAGCAATTGCTGCTGTAATATAGTTCATAATTGTGCCAACACGAGCAGGATAAGCCAGGACAAATAAACCAAGTATATCAAAGAACACAACATTTCCATGTCGATACTCAAAAGATTTAGCCAACTTTTCTGACGTTGCTAGGTATTTTAGGACAGCTAGAATATTGTCACCTATTAAAACAGCAGATACACATTATATCAAGGTTGGTAAATTACCACACAGTATTTTTTTTTAACCATAACCATTCTGAAAAACTGTACAGAAATATCCTCAACAAAGACATGAAGACACAAATGATTATTCTCAAACTGGTATCTGACAGTACACATAGAATAGTGTTTTCATGAGTTAATCTATCCAGCTGTCAAAATAAGTATACTTGGGAATTCTCATGCACTCAGACACCATTGCAATGCAGGGAACAGTCAGGCTTTCAGCCCACAACCTCTTCTTCACTTCCGATATTCAGCACTGGACTTGAAGGCTAACTCACAGAAGAGTTTATAATTTCCCAATCTTCCTCCTCTTCTCATCACCAAGTGACCCCTCCAGGTTTCAATGTCTATGAATTACCTGCCTTTCTTTCCCTACATGACTGTAAAGACAAGGCCACTATTTTGCTTTGTAGCCTACAGGCACCAATCACCTTTTCCTTTCCCATAGTACAGCCAAAAGGTAACCAAATGAGAGCAATCATTCTCAACTTTTACTTAGCTTTTACTAGATCATTGGAAGTTCTTACTGGCTGTAAAGTGTCTTTTTTTTTTCTTTCTTTTAATCTGTGATATGCTTAGCAGGACCAGTTTACATAAAACCATCATGACTACTACAATCATCTTTCCAATAGGAATTTAAAAGCGTTACTTTCTGTCCTGCAGCTAAATTGGTGCAAGGAAGTGTTTAAAACCCTTGTTCGTGCTGGTCATCTAAGCTGGCTTGTACATAAGCTAAAGAATGAATGGTCAAAATCCTGGAGGCATTTAGGATTATGTTAGCTTTTCCTGGGAAATTAAAGGTCTTTGAAGAAAAGGTCTTCTTTACCGTAGTCTGTCTAATGAGCCCAACCTGTTGTAGAAAATAAATCCTGTTTAGCCAGTCTGTGTGCTACCACGTAAGTTTGACTGAGACCCATTCTAATATAAAAAACCTCTGTCGGCAGATCAGTCTCTATGCCACCAACTTACTCAAAGCTTCTGATGAGAAACATTAACCAATAATGGGACTTAGTGAGATAAAAGGAACACAAATGCTGAACAATCAGGTATCAACAGGTAGACAATAACCTCAATTTGAAAGCAACTGTGGAATCTAATTGACATCACTGGATGCTGATAAAGTTTATCTTCCCAAGTTGACCAAATATATTTCCTTTGTACTAAAAATATATGTATTCAGTTAATTCTTCATTCTTGAGAACACAACCAACATGTACTAAATGGATAATTAAAATTATTAATTTATCACTATAGCAGTCTTACAGCAAAATGAATAAGCTACAATACTACTCTTTGGTAAATTACTGAATTCTTAAAATACCAACCTGCTCTCTGAATGGAATCTGTCAAAATTCTGTCTGATGTGTCATACTCTGTATGATAAATGTAGCCATTTTCAATAAAAGCCAAATCGATTCCTACAGAAAGAGAAGCAGCATTTTTTAAATCTATGCAATCCTAAAACCCCAAAACAAATATGTGAAAGCCTCCCATATACTTCACAGAAAATGTTGCTCTACTTTGTAACCCAGTCCTTATCCTCAGAGATGAACAAAACAGTCTTCTTTGCAGAAGCAAAACTAACTGGACTTCCAGTGTCTTTAAAATAGAACAGCTTTAAAACATTTTAAAGCATCTGTCCTTTTGTACGTGCCGATTCCCATGACATCTGCTGCAACTGGAGAAACACATGAAAACACCAGATCATCTCAGCTTCAGAAAAGATGTACAAGGTGCTTGCCAAATGTTTACTTGCAAAACTTCAATAAATGTTCATGCTGAAAAGTAGTAAAAAACAGCACTGTGAAACTACAGAGCACCTTCTCAAAATACCAGGTGTGCTCTTTGTACTTCTAATGTGTAAACAGCTTTTCAGAGAGCCGGTCTGAAAACCCTTCATTTCAAAGTCCAAATAACTTGTTCAAACAAACAAAAGTATTTACCAAAACCCAAAGGTTATTCTGCTTCATTAGTTACACATTCAGTGTATCCCATTCACCTGTTCAGCTGCATATGCAAAAAGCTGCAATCTGCAATCTGAATTCTCACAATTTTTGGCAAAATAGGTCTCAATTCTGAGGAACAAACCAGTTTTTAACCTCAAAATTTTTTTTTATTTGTTTATTAAAAAAAACCCCAGAGGTCAGTGAGAAATCATTTACCATCCAGGTACGACTCTGAACAAAGAACACATTGTACAAAATCAGCTACTTTAGTTTCAGGGTAGAAGCGTACTTCAGAACAGTACAGAATATGCTAGAACAACTGCTTCGTGCCAACAATGAATTCAGAAATATCACTTTTCTTGAAAGTGACTCCAATGACAACCTATCCTGGACAAAAAGGACTTGAAAGAAGTTTACAGTCTTTTGATTTGTGTTCACACAGAGTGAACATTTCACATTTCTTTCCCACAGTTCATTCTCAACAGAAAGGACAGCAAACTGTAAACAGATCAGCAAAACTAAAAAGCTTCTGTCCTGTGCTTAATTATGGACAAAAACAAACAAAATCCACCAAAATCCCCCAAAAAACCAACCAACCAAATCCCTCAAAGAAAACACCACCACCAGTAAGAAAAAACCCCAAAAACACAACAATCAAACAGAAACAACAAAAACAAAAACCCCCAATCAAACAAAACCCAAGGGCACTATCTCTAAAAAAGATTATTTTGGTTTATCCATTAAATACAGACATTTCATTCCTACAAGCAGGTTATTAGCATCATGTACCAAAATGTTTCAAAACAGAATATTTAATAGAGTACTGTTAATTCCTGGAGTATTTTCCTAATTTTCAGGAAACTTTTCCACCATGTAGTCTCTTTCTGGAAAACACCAGTCATCTAAAAACCCCTAGCAAACTATAAGACAAACTCAATCTAAAAACTCTTTCCTTAGGAAAGGAGCAGAAAAATTCCCTCCCAGTGTGAGAGACAAACCAAATTTGAGGGCCTTCACACAGTCAACAACAGAACAGTGTCCTTGTTATAAATGTAATGTGTATTGACATGTCTTTTGATAACATACCTGGAACATGACCAAAATCCCTGTAGATACGGAAGTCTGTATCTGCTGGGATAATGCCACTCTGAAATATTTCCTGTGCCACCACAGAGGCAAAGGGATGTTTGGCTGCAACTACATATGCTTGTACCAACCAAGGGTTCTCAGGTCCTAACAAAAGATGAGCAGAAAGTTCACCGCAAATATTTTTTGAACTTCAGTTAGGATATGCATCCTCATGGTAACAAATAATGCAAAGTAACTCACTGGAGACTTAGCACTGTTGCCCCATAAGAGTATATAATAAGTACAATTGTGTTGGCTGAATGACTCACACTTCAGAGAAAGAATTAGCTACACTTGGGGAGAAAAAAACCAAGCTACTGTTGCCTCCCGTGTTCAGTGGCAGAGCAGATAAGCCACATCCCAAAAAGACCCAGCATTAACGAAGTCACAACCTTTAGCCGAGCTTCCAATCCATCACGTACGTATCACACATCAATACTGTTGTTGAGAAAAAAGTCTCTCCCCTAAAGCATTCAGTGCACATAAACAGCTAAGCAGCTTCAGCGGTACAAGAAAGTCTGCAGTCCAGCTAGGATGGAGCACAGGTCTAACCGTAGCCTACAAAAGACAGAACTTTTGCTGCTCCCTGAGCATGAGATGGAGTTCTAATGCCAACATCTCCCTGCAAAGATTTTGAAAGAATTGCTGTGAAAAATAAATAGAACATATGAAAGTGTGACTATTAAGATATATGTGCTATCCAAATGTTTTTCTCCTTTTTACCTTGATGTAAAAGGGAAACACAACTTCTGTTATTCTGCTCTACACAGGCTTCCCACTTTATGAGGCAACTTCTGTGGCAGTGCTTTAGCCTGTAAGTATCTAAAGGCTGAGAACAACTTAACTGTTGCAAAAGCCTGGGAAAAAGGCACAGGGGGTCTCTGGTCTTTTGCTTATGAGTCATTTTCAATATTCCTTCAAGTCTGCATCATTTATTATCAAATTATCCTTGTGTAGAAATTGGACACAATGCAAGCTCATACCTGTTTGAAAAACAAGTTCTTTTCCTCCTACACCTGCTGCCTCCAGGTTAATAAAAGCTCTGATTGACTTGGCCCACTCATGTTGTGTAATGAAGCCATGACTAGCCTTGATGAGAAAACAAAAAAATATAGGTCAAATATCTACCAGACAAGCCTAAATGTTATTTTCCATGATTCAAGATTGCATATAACTCAAGACTGCACAAGGCAGATAACACAAACAGATGCAGAGCATGCAAGTCTTCTACTTAAACTAATACAGACAATATTCTTAATCCAAGTGCGTTTTCCCCTTTGAAATCATACACATTTTCCTCAGAAAAGATGGGTAGTTAATGAATATTTCAAGAGATAAACACAAGCCATATGGTTCCTTTGTTAAGAGTTTTAATATACTGCTTTGATGTATAATTTACAATTCTGGCATATTCTCACCTGCAAAATATTTTCTTCTGCACCATTAAATAAGAATATGACAGCATGCTGCAGGGACTCTGATGATTTGGAAAGTGTGTTAAGTATTTCAAGCATCACTGCACAGCTAACAGCATCATCACTGGCACCTTAAAATAATCAGCAAAATAGTAAGGCTTACAACAAACACACAGATTTGCAACAAAGGCAAGAGAAGAAAAATGATTTATGCTATTTCAGTCACTTAATCTAACTGCAGTACAATCGTGTCAAGCTTTAGTATATTTTCTGGTACTGCTTGTACCCTCTGTCTACACTAGTTGAAAGCAACAGCTGAAAGAAAAATTACATCCAGAAGTTGAGCAAGCAAATTACAAGATATCAGATCCAATACTACTGTTCAAGAAAAGGAGACTAACCAGGTTACTAGGCAAGCAACGAGATCATTATCTACTTTCCTAAATACAACAGGAATAAATAAGGATGTAATTTTCATTGACAGCACATTTAAATTTTAAAAAATAACATTCCCACACAGGTCACCCTAAAGCATTCTACACTATCACAATGCATTTAATTAAGTGGACAAAACCTCAAAGTAACATAAAGCTAAGACTGCAAAATAAAGCTAAGGAAATACCAGAATTCACACCTTTAAAAGCCTCAGTAAGGTATATGTTACAATAAAAGAATTTTCATGACCAGATGCTTTTCACCACCCTTCCTTCTTTGCAGAAAGCCCTTTCACTCCAAGCACAGTAGTCTGTCCTCTTTGAGTTCCTCATCCAACACTACAATCTCACACCTTCTCCCACACCCCACTGGTTTTTTATCTTGATTAAGCATCCATCTTTTAGTCAAGGTCTCCCATTTTGCCATTTCCCTCACTTCAGTGCAGGCTGTAGCACCTCCCTGTCCCACTAAGTAAAATTTGGGAGAAAACAGAAATTAAGCCTCATTCCTTTGGGCCTGGGTTACACACATGATGCTGACATGCACTGAGATGCCGACAAGGGTGTGGTGAGGCCTCAGCACACTATTTAGGTACAGTTAGCTGCTCAAAATGTTCAATTTACACATAAAAGAAAAAGCAGCTTTTCCAAAGCTTGTCACCAGGCAAAACTTAAGACGTATCTGCTATGAAAAGGCCATATTCCCAATACAAACATAAATCTTAGTCTAGATTTTAGCTTTAGTTTATTGCATGGAATAAATAAATCTGAGATCTTTCCAATACACCATTCTCTACTCTATTTCTCAGAAATTATTGCCTTGTTCTGACAGGAGCTTTCCATAGATCACCACCCAAATACCTGATTTAAAGCCCTGACTGTCACAGATTTTCATTAATTTCACAGAATATCACAGAATATTCTGAGTTGGAATGGACCTTAATTATGCTACCCAAGTTTATCAGTAGTCTGCTCCCAGCCACACTGAGTTGTTTTACTTAAAATGCTGTACTGAAAACTCAGCAGAGGAGTATAGTTTCCAGTGAGGTTAGTCATTTACCTGCCTTGCTGTGAGGCTAAGAAAAATAAAAGTTATTGGCTTCAAGAGACATACAGATTTACATCTGATAAAAGCAGCCATGTAATCACAGACTCTAACGCAAACTTCAAGAGAAAATATCCCCCAATACTTCATACACAACAAAACTGACAGGAGGTTGTAACAGATTTTAGGGCAGATACCGGTAAGCTAAGAAAACCACATCATGTCTGCGATGATAATTTCAAGGATGCTTTTGCCATCGAGCTTACCAGAAAACAATCAAATAGGCCACACAAACTGAAGAGTAGTAGAATCAGAACAAGAGACACATTTTAGGACTTTACCATTTAGGTTTTTCCTTCACAAGGAACACAAGCTTTCTGAAACTAATGATTTACTGAGTTTTGCTTCACACATTTTGTACATATAAACACCACAAGCAGATCGTATTTTACCTGATTTTCAAATATATTACTCACTGATCTTCAAGACATGCTAATTCTAGTTAAAAGCCCACCCTTTTGGTAATGAAAAAAGGGCTGTAAGCAAATAGCTAAGAGAAATACAGGAGAATAGAAAACAGAAGGTTCTTGCTTAGTGGAAGAGGCATACTAAGAAAACAAAAGGCAGAGCAGCTCCTTGCTGCTGTAAAGGGCTAGGCTGCTTTGTGATTAAGAGCAAGCACACAGGCTGATTTCCAGCTCCTCTGCAGATTTCTGTAAAATCCTATACAAACCACTCTCATTTTTTTGGCACTTCTGTACAAGGTTGGTGAAGAATTTTAGTGTCTGAGTAACTGTAAAGAAAATAATTGATGTAAACATAATCCTGTTTTATAATCCACAGAAATCAACACACAATTTACATAGAGCATCAATTTGAAAACAATTTTTAATAATCATAGTACTATACTTGTGAAATATTCTAACTCTAGGTAGACACACACAGACTATACATACAGTAATTAGCACCTCTGCAGCTCCTCAATCACAGAGCATGTATAATTATCATGCATTTATTAACCTTAATTTAGAAACTCATGTTGCCCAAATATGATTGAGGAGAAAGAGAAGTTCTGCATACTATTTGTTGACAGAAAAAAGGCAGAAAGAATCCAGCAAAAGCTTTGCTTCTCTCGCTAATACTCAACTATTTCCTTAATAATGAAGACTAGTCTCATGTGCTAAAGAACAGAAGGCTCACCACCAAAAAAAAAAAAAATATTGTGTGGGATGTATATGAAGAAACTCCAGTAAAAGCTGTACTGTGGGTGAGTGACATCTGAGGGTGTTTTTCAACTGTAATAACAGGCACACACCTGTGGCTGAGTGTTACAACACATTTTGTGTTTCAGATCCATACCTTCCTGGCTCTGTTCAACCCACAAATTTACAAAGCAGTTTACACCCTTGCTGCAATAATAATTTAACAGGACTAGATTTTAAAAATGTAGAGGAACAAGACTAAGAGAGTACACAAAAGTGACAGTCAAACTAGCAGTGAAAGATATACACACTAGCAAGGCAACAGTACCGCAGCCTTTGATCACGACACTCTTTTGAGACAGGAGCTTTGAATGTGGAAAGAAAAGAAAAAAACCTGGCACATCTTAAGTATATCAGACTGAAAATCTGAGATACCAGCAAAAAGAGGGGAAAACAGACTGGTTAGTGGGGATGGGCATAGTCTCTGGCACAAAGCATCCTGTGAAAGGAAAGCCAGGGTTAAATCAGTACAGAAGAATGAAAAGACCTGGACGATGGGTGGAAGCACCACATGAACTATATGCACAAGCACTGAATTATAAGAAAGGCAGATATAACCAAACCTTCCAGAAATCTAAATATGCATCTGTAAATTGCTGCCTACAGAAAGTGAGAGTGAAATTCTGAGTTTAACAGGATCAACCTGTCACTCTAAGCAATGTGTTTCACTGAGACCAAATAGACTAGTTGACACATACAGTATTCTAGCGTGGCTACTTGGTATGAGAAATCCACGAGCCGAGCTCTGCGGCTCACATAACACACAGAAACACAGAACAAACACACGGACCTACCCGGGGTATTTGGTACGGAATCAAAGTGACAGTTGGATAACACTGCATGCTCGGCTCCACTGCGAGGTTCCAGCTTCACTACCACATTGGTTATGTTTGCATAGTAACTAGTAAAGCCTCCTAAAAAGTCAATGCTAAAGGAGCCTGTGGGTCTCTGTATGTCTATAGATATCTTATGAGCATCCGTGCTTTCTCTTTCTATTCCCCTAATTTGTTCTAAGAGGTAGTTAACTGCAAGAACTTCATTTTCTGGACTTCCAACTGTTCTGGGCCCAATTGCTGTAATGTTGTCAAGATATCCCCTGTAAGAAAAAATTAAAACTTCAGCATCAATACAGTCGACATTTAGTATGTAACTTATCTACAACTGTAACATTTTTGTACATCATTCTATTTCAAAACCCGAGGTAAGCAGAAGAGGCTAAAGCCAGGTAGACGGTAACTTGTAATAGGCATACAGGCCTGATCTTTACTCAGGACTCCTTATCTTAACTACCATGATATTAAGCCAACGTAGGGGTTTTCTGATCTGAACATATCAATTAAAAAAGAAACAGAAGGGTGAATGAAGAAGCCCAACATTTTATCTTTAGAGAGGTTCTGTACATGCATACATGCCCTTTCTTGAATGTCTGAATAAGCACACTTTTACCAAGACATACACGCGATGTCAACACTCTAAAACTGAATTTACAGGGATAGTTTTAGTCTTCCCGTCGTTTCAGTGATACAACAACTAAAAATTGGCAAAGAAGCTTTTCGAGAAGCTGAGCACTACAGGAGACTACTACAGAACTAAACTATGGGGGACGCGCTTTTTCATCAGCTCCGAGCTCTCGCCAGGGCAGAGCACGACACGACCCCTCTCCCAGGGACCGCCGCCCGCCC
>VWZW01005302.1:1235-24452 GCA_013397115.1 Edolisoma coerulescens | reverse complement strand
CATCCCAGAGCACATGGCACAAGATTTCTCCTTACTGTTCTTGAATATCCCCGGTGAGGGAGACTCCACAGCCTCTCTATTTCAGTGGTCACCCACGCAGTAAAGAAATTCTTCCTCACGTTCAGGTGGAAGTTCCTGTACATCAGTTTCTGCCCGTTGCCTCTTGTCCTGTTGCTCAGCGCCACTGAGCAGAGCCTGGTCCATCCTCTTGACACCCTCCCTTCAGACACTTACAGACATTGATGAGGTCCCATTGCAGCCATATCTTCTTGAGGCTGAACAGGCCCAGCTCTCTCAGCCTTTCCTCATAAGAGAAATGCTTCAATTCTTTAGTTATCTTTGTTGCTCTCCACTGGACCTGCTCCAGGAGCTCCATGTCTCTCCTCAGGAGCCTGTAACTGGGCACAGCCAGTGCAGCTTGGGCCTGTGTCTGGCTACACACTGAGGCAGTGGTTGCCTATGGAGAATGATGGCCCAGGAGCAGTGAAGCCTTTAGCCCTCTGTCCAGCCACAGCTCCAGGGTGAGCATCCACCTGACCCTGCATCTGACCAAGGACTGCCCCGTGCATTGAGTGCTGCATTGCCTCGCTTGCAAAGGTGTGCAAGGCTTTCCCTGGTTTCCTGCCTCTTTTAGTTGTTTTGTTTGGTTGGTTTGGTTTTCATTAAAACAGAAAGGAAAGTTCACAGAAGTAACAGTGGCGCCACTCAGGAGAGCAGCAGAGGGCCACAGGGCAGCACACAAGGTGCCTTGCAGACATGAAGTCACAGCACTGGTGGTTCTTGGAGGGTTTCCCCTCCACTGCATTATATCTTTGGCATTTCTGTAGCACTGCCCAGACTGGAGCTCAGTTAGGCTGGGGTGCAGAGCAATAGTGCCAGGAGGTGCTAGTGAATAGCGGCTTCCAGGGAACTCATGCCAAGGAGAGCACCTTCGAGGATGGGGCCCAAGCTGTGACAAGGACTGTCACTCATGCAGCGCTTCACACCATTCTCCTGGGGAGAGAACACCTTTGCCTGCTCTCACATTGCCTTTGAATGATGGCACAGACCTGTTTGGTGGTCATTTTCCCTATCTTTATCATATTGTTTTCAAATGTACTTCACCATTTTTGAAGATATCTTAAAAGATACTTATTTTTTGCTGCTTTGTGATGTAATCTGGAAACAAAATATATAATGATATGATCTAGAGAAATGGCAGTTTCAGTAAATCCAGTGATGCAGATAAACACTGAACACTGCTGCTTTCTACCCTGCCCTTGTTGCTACATGAAAACGAATAGGATTTGCAATACACTTTGGAATTAAAAAGTCTGAAAAAGTGGTGAACTGAAAGGTGATGACTGTGCTCTCTTCACACCCAAGGTACTTTAGGAAATTTCCATACTCAGGCTTAGTGAGTTTTCTCATTTGCTCCACTGCATCCTCAGTACAGACAAGATTATTCATGACAATTTGTGATTTACAGCTCCAGATTATGCTATGACCCAGTAACATAGTTCGAGGCTGAGAGATTTGGTTTATTCTGTTTTGTTCAGTTTTTCTTCCTTTCTGCTTTTGTCTCACTTACTTATGTTACCTCCCTCTTCACAAGCAGACAAACATACCTACAGATTAGGTTCTCTAAAGCAGATTTTACATTAGAAACTACTATGAAAAATTCCAGGATAAATTTTTTCTTAAAAATACCAGTGCATAATTAGTGCAATGAAAGGCTTGCAACACAAATAACAAAACAAAACAAAAAAATCAAATGTGATCCCCCAATATGTAATGGAACGGAAACTGCCCTTTGAAAATGTCATATTCATAATCTCTATAATGTTAAGGTAGTATTATAAATATATATAAGAAAATATGGTTTTAAAGGAAGATGGGCTTGCTATTGAGTATAGATCTCTATTTCTCCTTTGAAATTCTTCTGGAGGTCTTGAAGTTGTATAGAGAAGGCAATCAAGGAATCAAATATGGACTTTCACCCTTTATTTTGATTTCATGGATAGTATCATCAGTGCTAAAGTACAGGGAGCCACTGCTCCTGAAAGACTCACCTAAACAGCTTTATGAAGGGCCAGTTGCTCTCCAGCAACATATTTTGCTACATATGAATTTTACCATGCCTACATTATTGATCTGGAGCATTGTGCACAGTTTGAGAAATAGGAGCTACACATCATTTATTTCTTTTGGTTCTATGCTTACGTGAGGATTGGAACTGTAGAAAAATTTCATTGTTTTCTTAATGATCTTTTTCCTTTTATTCTTTGGGCAATATTTGAACATTAATCCACCCCCAGTTAAGAAAAAGACTTGACTATACTGATTTTGGTGACAGTCATACTCTATTGGTCAAAACAATTTTCAAAATTCTGTCAATTCAAAATTCAGAACTAATTTTCTGCTTTAGATCAGAAAGACTTCCCATGTTTGAAAGACTGACAGCCCTTTTATCATCTGTTCTGAGCACAGAATTTGGGAGGGTACTGTGAGATATAAATTAAGCTGGAATTATAGTGCGTACATGTTTTGACATGATTGTAACATCAGGGTCAAGTACATCAACAAACACAGTGCCCTTTTTTGCTCTGTTAGTCTGGAATGACCAATTTAAGATAATTGGATCTAATTTCCAATCAAATTATTCAGCTTAAATTCAGTTTGACTTTATGTCAAGAAGGCTGATGTTTAACCTAGTGTCTTGCAATCCAAGCTAGTTCATTTTGTCAGCTCACAAAAGAGGAAAATCCCATGTTCACTGAACATAAATTATACTTGTAAACCTTGTTTTAAGCAGAAAAAGTAAAAAGGCAATTCCTTATCCATAAGGACTACAGGTTGGATTTGTTTTCTAATTTGGTAGCAGAAGCAAGTTTAGTCATAGCAGGTTAGCATTCTGGCTTAACAGAAAAGTACAGATATGAATGTTTTATATGCTAAGGCCACCATCAGCTGTTTAGGGCAAGAGAACTAGAACACTATCTTCAAAAGACCATTCAGTTTTGATTAAAAATAAACAGTGATGAAGCAACACTTAAATTGTTCCCATTGTCACCTTTCTTATTCAAATGTGACTTACTTGTGGTATTAATTTCTTAGCTTCCATTTCCTATCCATCAAATTCTCTTACATCATTGATCAATAAATTGAAAATCCCTTTGTTACAAGATTTCTAGTCCACTGGAGGTATTAACACATCGTGATCAAGACCCCTCTTACATTAATCTTCAAGCTTGAGTTTTATAAACTGTTGATTTTCCAACCCTTTCATCCTCCTACTAACCATTCTGATGATTTCAAGTTTTCTAGTAACTTTCCTGCATTGCTAAACCAAAAGAAGTAGTGTTGCAGCACCTACACCAGTGACAAATACAAATGTAAAATTTTGCTACTCTGCAGGGTAGCAGAGATGTTTATTTGCTTTAACATAAACGTGTTGCCACAGCTTTGAAGTGACAGTTCTGTCCAGCTGTCTTGGGAATCTGGTTCTGTCACTGCAGCATGTTCCAGCCATCCACTTAGTGTCTCTCAGCTTCTCTGACAGACCAGCTTGCAATGAAATTTGGACTCAGCAGGAAACCCTGTGAGGAAGAAGAATCAGATTTTACATTCTGAGTTTCCAGGGCCTATTATGTTTCTTTAGCCTTTCTTTAGTGACACATGTGGGCTTGGAAAAATCTTGCTTCCCTGCACAGAAGGTGGTGTTGGATCACTGAGCCTTCCTGCCATGATGGAGCTTGATCTTCACTCCTCCCTCAGGCACGGATCTATCATCTCTTCAACCATATATCCGTCAATTACCTCACTCCTGTAGCCACAGTGTTGTAACTAGAAGCTCGTATTAAATCAATTTCCTGCCCTGTCTTCAAGGTGGGTTTTTTGGTCACTACTACTGACAGTCCAGTTCCCATCCCTTAATTGTGGCCTGGCTCTCATTCCGTGTACTGCAAGCTTGCAAATGTTTGCCTTGCAAACTTGGTAAGCATTCAGTATTGCTCTGAGTCAACAGGCATTCTTCTTCATTATCTGTTGCCATCCTAGTGTTAAAAATGAAACTTGGAAGAATATTTTAAGACCTCGATGCAAGAATCCATCCTTGTAGAAATACAGGGCAGTCTTGTGTAGCCTTGTATTCAGTTCAATACAAGCAGCTGTTCACTCTGAAAACTCTCCTATACAGGCACATTTCATGCTGTCAAGGAACTTTGCATTTCTTCTTCTTGGACTTTATTTCCTCACTTTATGATAACTCCACAATACAGCATCTAGCCATGGATAGCACAGTGTGTCGCAGGCTAGTTTAAGAAAATAGCACAGGAAGTCTAATGAGCTTATATCCCTTAATGTCTGTGCTCTCAGCTGACCCCTTGTAAAAATCCTTCCCAGACATCAACCAGAGGGCATTTAGGGCTCATTTAGCCAAACACATCCATCTCTTTCCTAAGGTACAAGCACAGAAAATGCCTCATTGACACTCCTGACATACCCAAGAATTGGGTATTTTCACCTTCATCCTGTAATTAAAGCAGAATGATTAAACCCTGGTCACTTACTTCAGAACAGGGAGTGGAAGAAGCCACCCACAGATGCTAGATTGATAGGGGACAGAGAGACTCCTGTTTGCATCAGCACTGTACTTAACCATTTTGTTTTGATAAGCTTAAGCAGTGCCTTTCCCTCTTCCCTGGTTAGCAGTACTCATTTTCTGTGCCCCCTCTCCTTCTTACCCTATTATTTTGTAATGGAAGCTATAATCACAACCAAGAATTACACAGAGAAAATGAACTGATTATTGCTTGTTGAAAAACAAAACAAACAACCTTTGTTCAGATAAGTTTACCCTCCCTTTGCAGCCAATTCAGGAGGCTCTATGTCACCGTCTTCCATATAGATACTCTGCCTGCCTGTCGTCCCCCCCCCCCTTTCCATGCAGGCTGAGCATTCCCTTTGTTATAAAGGAAGGCCAGGTATTGATGTTGCCCTGGAGAGGGGAGCAATCAGCACACCTGACTGTAATTTCAGGACAGAAGGCTTTTTCTTCATTTGCTCCAAGCCTGTAAAGCTTCAGTGAATCTTAAACTAGTAAGAATTTGTTAAACTGATGATAGGATAGCCAGAACCCAGTCCAAAAATGAGCCACTTATTCTCCCATTATCTATTAAATAGCTCACTTTTTACAGTCTGACAGCTTCTGACGAACCCTAATCACTCGCTTGTTTCCTACCTCTTTCTGCTCGTTAGCCCCTCTGGTATCTGCCAGCTATCACTGCCGGCTATCCTATCTCCATAAAACACTAGCAAAGAAATCAACTCCTTCGTCATCCTAATTTTGTGCAACTGAATCACCACTCTGGTTCTTCTCTAATCACATCAAGATGAAACTCTTTTTTTCCTTCAAGACCTTGAGTACCTCCACACTCATTCACATTCCTTACCCAGGTTCATTTAGCATCCCATGTCATCTATTTTGGCAGTAATGTCAGCCTGTTTATTTCTTACATAATAGTTTTCCAATCCTTTCATATGCTATCTCTCCTGCATACAGTCCTCAGAATATTTATGTTCAGGCTACTCATATTACATCAGTAATCACTTAACACCACAAATTGAACATAGTCATTTTGATTTTGTCATTTCAATCCATATTCTCTTAGTCAACAAATCATATGACCTGGTAATGTTTTATCTTGGCTTACTATCTGTTTGTCAATGCTGTTAGAAGGTTTTGGTCAGGAAAAAAAAAAAGAGGATATATGTGATAAGAGCTGGTAGTTCCAGGTAGAGGGACAAGCATGATTACCACCAAGGACTGATGGATGCAGGAGGCATGGTTTCGTAAGCTCTCTGCCTTTCCATCTGAGCACACCTGACTACAAGGACACTCTACCAGGATCTGTGTGTATTTATGCCAGGCTGGCTTTCTACATTTTTGCAGTTTATTTAAATAAGAATTACATTTCAGAGACTTGTTTTCCACATTTTATATATACACTACAGTAATAATAATGAACAGGCAATAGATAGAGATGTTGTATCTTCTTCAAAGGCAGCCCTGTTCCAATTGAGAAATCTGTGAAGAAATTCTCTGGTGGTGAAACGGGTGAAGTAAATTTGAAATCAGTGGAGCTGAAATAATTTACAGCAGCAGAGAACACAGTCACTACTTTCAGTGTTGAGAACTGAGAAAAAGGCGTTTTAGAAATGCATGGATACGCAGCCTCTGTTTAAACCATTGCCAATTTCATTCTATAAGCCTAGTAATAAAAGCCAAGACCCACTAACTCCTGAATGGTTAAATATTTCTTTATTACTTGACTGGACAGCATGTAAGCATAATCTCTTCATAATCATGAATCACTGTTGTTATCTGAAGTACAGATGTTCCAGGGACATTCTCATTTCACTCTACACCAAATATTGCGTGAAGCAGTCTACCTGTGAACATATTTTGTGCTTACTCAAGCACTTAAAGTGGAAGCTGACCCTTGGAATTACTGAAAGCTGAGCTGACAAACTAGATCTGACCAGAAGTGACTCTTCTTGCCACCTGGAGTAAACGTTTTTTCCTTCAATGTATGAATGGAAATCTGAAAGTTCTCATAAGAGTTTTCTAAAATGCTTAAATGTTGAACAAGAAATAATGTAAGTGGTATTAATACAAGTGCAGTCTTCTACAGTTTTTTTATTTCTTAAGTAGAAATAAGAGATACTTAAATTTTATTTGTAAATTTAACATGTGGAGAAAAACAACCGATGATTAAGGAGTACTGTACACAGGTATAGCATAAAGATTCCATGTGTTGCCAGAAAATCGTGAAAATATTTTAGCCTGATCAGATGAGCAAAATCTGCTATGGTATTAATTCATAGCAGTAGTTCTGGATAACCCAAACTAAATGGTATGAGTAAAGACTAAATGTATTTAGTAGGAAGGACTGTAGAAAATGTGCATTCAGTGTTGTCCCACTAAGACCATTCTGGTTTTAAGCCAGAGTCATGACAGGCCATGATGATATTCCTTTGCACATAATCTCCAGTAATTTCAGTGAATATAATGTTAAAAATAATCTGATGGACTGACCAGTGAAATATTCCAGACTTTATTATTTTGTCTATAGACTTGAACTCCCATGACTATAATATAATATTCAAGGGCCACCTTGCAAGCATCCCAGCAATGAGGATGTCAGGCAAAAACCCAGGAGGCTTGTCTGGATGAGCTGCGGGTTCTGAGGGAATGGGCAGGGGAAGTGGCTAAGCCACGATTTCGTGTTTGAGAGGTAAGTCGTGGCAGTCTGGTGAAGTTGTCAATGACTGGCAAAGGGGAAGCATAACCACTGTTTTTAGAGAAGCAATCAGGAATTCTGGGGGAACTGTAGGCCAGTCAGTCACACCCCTGTGCCCAGCAACATCATGGGTCAGAATCTGGTCGGCTCACAGGGCATGTGGATACACTAATTGTATACAACTGCCATGTGAATTTCTCCTCTGGATTAAGCAGTCTCATCTGCCAAATTTCATTCCTAGCTACTTTTTTTCTGCCTTCTGCATTGTAAAAATACACAGTGAATTTCTCCCAATCAGGAAACAGTCCCAGTGTAGTGACTGGCAGGGTCAGTTCATCAGTCTAGTTCACTGCGTGGAAACCCACATGGTAGCAGGAGGGTGTAGTAGGAGTGGCAGCAACTTTTCTATCAAGACTGCACACTAATTCCACTTCAAAAACTACCCCATAATTTTCCTTTGCCATGATTTTGACTTCTCCAGCCCTAAAAAATATCTCTAGAGAATTTTCCCAGCAAAAGAAAATTAGAATGTCACCACAAAAACTTGCTGGCTTCCCATTCAAATATGCCAAAAAAATGAAATATATCTGTTTCTTAGTTATGCAGGTCAACTGCATATTTATACTTCCCCTTAGCACACACAAACTACACAGATTACTGATCAAGTCAATAAGTAAGTACACAGACATGTAAATAAAAATACTACAAAAAGCAACAAGCTACTGCAACAACCCACCCTGCCTCCCCAATTATTACAAAAGCAGTATAGCCACCACAACCTTAGTGCAAGGTAAATTAGTAGGAAAGGGAATAAGTTTCAATAAACTAGCAGTGAGAGCTGGGAGAGGAAAGTTTTCCGAGGTCCAGCAGTATTTAATTGTGGGCCCTTAAATCACAGAACTAAGGCACTGCTCTGGTGTGGTAAAGGTTCTGAACATGCATGTATCGTGCTCAGGAGAGCACATTCAAGCTTCCTATAACTTCTTTAGTTGCTGCAGGCTATGTGATGCTCACTGTAGCCAACATCTGCCCAACAGCATAACCATAGGGAGTCCACAAATGAATTTCAAAGTTGAATAAACCTTTGCAGTAAATGCCGCAGAACACAGGGGAGTTTGAAGTCAGCTGATACATCTGAACTTTCTGGTTGATCCAACAGTTGAGTTCAATAAAAAACATGGACAGCAGTCCAAGGCTAGTATAAGTACAGGGCAGATATATAACAAAATCTGCCTTCCTCCTCTAGTTTCCTCCACATATTCCTGATTTTGTTTCTCTGATCTCTAGTCAGGACAGAACTTTGTTTTTCTGAATATAGGTGGAGTCAAATGACTTTTGAGGAGAGGAGGAGGGGATTCTTATAAAATCCGATGCTTACACATCCTGAAGGAGACAGATTGGTTTGTTCAGATAGCCAGATGGTAGTTCAGGTGAGAAAGATGACCTGGTGGTTTGCAGCACAACTCAAGAACTTACATAAAACTGGAAGGTGAAGGAAGAGCTTTGTATCCCATACAAATGAATGGCTACCTGAATAAGGTAATTTCTTGATGCAATACTTGATTTTTGTTACTTCTAAATGGTTGCTCAGAGCATTCAATCCTTCTTTTCCATCCTTATATACTTTTTCAATAAACTGTTATAGATCATATTCGTTAGACTGACTCCTAAAATGATGATCTGAAGTTAGAAAGGAAGTGAAGAGTTAATGAAGAGTTCCTCCTGAATTTGTGTCTGAGGAGCAGTAATTAGTACTACTCTATTGTAGTTGAGGCTCTGGTGATAGGTGAGCATCAGCAGAGCCAGTCTGAGTGTTAGATGAAAATTATAGGGTATCTGAATGTGATACAGTGTCTGTTCCTTGCCTGTGTACCAAGGCACAAGCATGGAGTAAGTTTCAGCACAAATTACAATTGATTTCCTTGTTTCCTTCCATCTAATTTCTAATACAACCAATAAAACAAGACTATATTATTTAATCTGTTGTTAATTAATTAAAGATCTATTTCATATTTAGTTTTATATAATTCCTGTTTCAAGGTATCAGCCTTTGGTAAAAGTAGTTTTGTGTCTGTGTATATTAAATATGTTTTTCTTCCTTTTCTATTCTTTTGGTAAGTCCAAATCCAATGTAAAGTACAATACTTGTACTGGAAACCCAAACCAAGTACCCATTACCAAGTCACATTTCTTTATCTAAGTGTAGAAAAACTTAATACTTGCCTTTTTTTGTCTTCTTGGGGAACCTATATCTGTAAAGTATCACCAGCTCACAAGAAGCCCACTCAGCCTCCATTCAGAGAGACTGAATACACCTATTGGGGGAGTGTTATGTATGAGTTGCATTAAAACAAGAAGTTTAAGATTCATACTAAAAACAGTCTTTTCTTGATTCCACCACCAAGTTGTTTGGCAATGTGCAGCAAATGTATTCAACTCATTTGCTCTTTTGTAAAAAGTAAATTAGAACATGGAGCACAAGACAATCAAGTACAACAAGTATCCGTCTTCACAAGTTTATGTGGCACCCTAAAATGCAAGCCATGAGATAAGCATTTTATAATTTATTTTTATTATTGTCTGATAAGCTTTTCGAATCATTGACATGAATCAAAGCAGAAATAGCTCGGAGAACTTGTAGAGCATGAATAGAAGAACAGTCCCAGTGCCTCAGAATGTGCCTTTGTAGCTATCCAGGTGCAAAGGTAAAGTTTGCTCTCTTGCCCGCGTGTTCTTGCTGGCAAATTTCGCCGTGAGCATAATGACACTACTAACAGAGCTGCCTGCTCTTGCTGATGGACACAAAAAGCACAGGCTTTCCTGATTTAAGCCCCTGTCTCACAGGACATGTGTTCCAGCTGCCAGGAGAAATCTTGGAGGTAGGAGTCAGTGGGATGCCAGACAGAATGCTTATACTTCCAGGCACAGCTTTACATTTTTGAGGGATCATTTGTATGGCCAGGCACAACAGAAGGAGCAGTTTCCCTACAGGTCTTTACTCCTTTTTATTTAGAAGGTTAGCTTCAGGGACAAAATGAGTAAGTGAAGATATTAATACCTTACTGTTTACCATTACTCAATAGCTAAGAGCAAAAGGACATCCTATGTAGGTTTTTTTCAGCTTAGAGTGTTTGCAATTACATCATCTTATAATAAACTTTCTCTTGCAAGTGAAGGAGGATGAAAGCAAAGCATGGTGTGAGAGCCATGTTCCCTTATTGTAACATCTATGCTTTCTTCTACCCTCTTCAGGCATTCCAACAATTCCCTATAGTATGTAGCTGCACTGCTTTCAAATCTGTAGGGCTGCTGGAAAATAACAACCTCATAAATTAATCATGCAACTGAAACAGTAATTTCATTTTGGAGTTACATGTAACATTAAAAAGAACTGAAGGTTGAATTCTGAGCTGTGACATAAAAGATGTATTTGTCGTAAGGAAACATGCTGTTCATTTAAGTTTTGTGAGCAGTCAGGCCCAATTTATACTCCTCCTGGAACAGAGTATGCCTAATGAAAGTGAAGGGTGCTGGGTGGTGTCAGGAAGTAGATTTTATCATGCCTGTTTTAGTCTGGGTGCTGCCTGGTAAGTAGCAGGATTTCTTCTATCTGACTTGTGGCACAGATCATAATCCCTTGCCCAGGCACGTCCATGCAGAATGCAGAAATACCAGTATCATACTGCCTAGGCAGGCTCATTTAGCTTGAGTGTTGCATCCTTTTTATGTTCTGCCGGGCTTCAAACAAAATTATGACCATGCTGCTTGAATTGTCAGAAGACATGGCTACAGCTTGATATAATTTCTGTATATTCTTATAGTAACTGAACACTAATACAAGTATTAATGCTTCCAATGCTACAAAATGTATGACCTTTGAAAGTATTAGCTGCATTTGACCACTGAGAAAACAGGCACAGCAAGATCAAACAACTTGCTTAAGGTCACTCAGAAACTGTGGGAATGAAAACCTGTATGATTTTTTCATATAGACCTCAACACAAGGCAGTCTCTCCCTCTCTTGTGGCTGTTCTAAGATTTTTTTTAGGACATGCAAATGTGTCCAGTGCCACATCAGTCCACACCCATGGCAGAAGAATGATCTTGCTTCTGATCCCTACAAGGCTTTGATGGTTTTTTTTCCCCACCTGCTGCAGTGAGATCATGTCCCTCAATGGAGCAAATCATAGGACTAGTGACTGCTCCTTTGATAATTTCCAGTGGAATGGATTCCCTCATGCAGCTCATTTTTCCCAGCTGCACAGAGGGAAAAATAATTTAAAGTATAGTACATCTTCAGCTTTCTCAAGTTCCTGTTCTCCTCCTGAGATAGGTCTTTTTTGGTCTTCTGTATCTTGCACAATATGCCTGCTCAGAATTTAGTATCCATGAAGAAACCTGTATCCTCCATGCACTGCATGATTACTGCAAGTTTGTCACAAAAAATTTAAGGGGAAATATGCTTTTTCAATTCTGTGTCTAGTAAGATGTTCTTGCCTATACCTTCACAAGGATGGATGTGCATCACTTTGGCAAAAATGCTTGGTGGTGCAGGAACAATTAATGTTTATAAATGCTAAAATTTTGAGGACCCAAAAATTCTTCTGTCTTTGAAAATCTTCATGTCTGAATCTTTTCCCATTGTCTTCTCTCATTTGTTCACACCTGCATGCTTCTTTTGTTTTCTTCACTCTGTACTTGATTTTTTTTTTTTTTTTTAAATTTCTTTATTCAGTCTTCAGTCTCTTGGGGCATCTGTTGCCCAGGTAATATTTTCAGTCAAACCACTGTAACACATGTTGTATTTTAACTTGGTAATTACTTGTGTAAGCCATTCCTAGAATATTTTCATTAATTTCTTTAACAATGGGCCTTCTACCAATTTGCAGATCTGTTAAAAAAACCTCATCACCATCACTACCACGCCAGGGAAAAAAAAAAAAAAAAGAATAAAACAGCTCAAACCCAGAGAAGATCTGAGAATTAGAAAAGATGCAAGCTAAAGACAGCAATCCACCAGATGGTGGCTATGGATGGGTTGTGGTAGTGTCAGCCTTTGTGGTGATGGGCCTCACTGTTGCTGTCCTCAAGACGTTTGGTCTATTCTTTGTTGAAATCCAGCAGCACTTTGATGAACATGCAAGCACCACTTCCTGGATCACATCAATAACTATTGCCGTCTTTCATTTAGGAGGTAGGTAGTAGTGCTCCTCTAGCATTTTACTTTAATGTATTAAATACCTGAGCAAGTTTGGAAATCTTCCTTAAAAAAACCCAAACCCAGAAACATGTAAGGTCTAGACTTCCTTCTTCTGTCTCTACAGAAAACACAGAAAATTTCCTTATAGAAAATTGGCATTTGCTGCCTCAGAGATGGAACGGGTTAATAACAGAACTCTATGGACACAGGAATCTGATTGCCTGAAAAAACATCATGTACCTAAACTCTTGATTAAGTTTTGCTTCAGGCTTTGAGTTAAACTCATTAGAGATAATTCTAATAGCCACAGAGCTTGGTGAATCAAGCTCTTAAACCAGTTTGTGCAAGTTCACTGATCTCTGAGTGACTGTCACTTTTTCAAAGTACTTTAAAACATAAGGACTGTGACCCTGTTTAGCAGGTAAGCCATCTGCTACCAAAATGATTCTCAGTCCTGCTTTTTCCCACTTCTCCTTTTTATCTTCACCAAGATCCCCTTTCTTTGCATGTATTACCAATTCTGTGTCTTCTTTACCCCTGTTAGTAGGATTCCAAGTTATTGATCTACCAGAAGACTCAAAGGGTTAAAAAGAAAAAAAGAAATCAGTTCACTCAGAGAGAGCTCAATAAAGACATGACTACACAAGTAGAGAGTAGGAGAAGAGAGAGTGAACTATCCCAGTCAAAGGCAGTGAGCTATGGGAACAGTTCAAATACCACATCTCACCAAATGAAGGAGGGAAAAATAGGAAACATACTGCGTTTGACCCAATTTGGTTGTTGAGAGAGTCCTTAGTGCCCCTGTAAACTGGATGATCCTTCACATGATGGTGAGGATTCCAAACATGTGTAGGCTTGAACTGTACAGAATGTGTGAAGTCCACTCTGCATATTCTCATAGAGATATATGGTTGCAATAGGTAAATATCCTTACATAATAAATGCTAGCATAATTTTGTTTATGAAGACATTTCATTGCATAGACACTGCATAATTACATGCATCCTACTCAGTCCACTATCAGTACTTCCAAATACCAAGAGCAACTGATCTTTCTTTGAAAAATTATTCAGAAGGAAAGAAGAGCAACCCAAAGTCAAAGTAAAAAGATAAAGTCATGAGTTGAAAAGATTTTATCAGTTCCATAAACTGCTATCCTTGATGCCTGCTTTGCAGTGACAGATGTAATTAACTGAAAAAAAAAAATCATTGAAAAACCTGCTTCACAGACCACAGAAATGAATAAATGGTAATCTATCTATTTGGTTTTCAAATTAGATATATCATTGACATATTGTGATACTATTTTGTCCTTCAGGCATTTGAACTTCATGAGAAGAAAAAGCCAGCATAGGAGGAAAAAACTCAAAAGTCCTGTTTTAGTTAGGTCTTATTTTGTTATAACATATTTGCATTATATGGGAATATATCAAGGAATAGAGCATAGGACACGTTAATGTCAAGTATAAACCAGCAAAAATGTATTTGCCTAGCCAGGTGTGAGGCTGGCCTACTTCAAAAAAGGCAGCTATAATTTTCAGCAGAAATTGTGTTTCATCCTTTGAAATACTTGGAAAATAATCCTCTTTCAGTGAATAAAGCTTGATGGCCAAACATTCTAAACCCCTTCTGTATAGTAGTTTATAAATGTCTTAGGTCAGTACATAATTGTCCTCATCTTCTCCTTCCTTTGCTTCATTTATAGGGACCACAAGACTTCCTGATGAAGATCACCTGAGCCTCCAGTTCTTTGATCATGTTTCCGTGCCTGGCTTAGTCTTTCTTAATATGTATCTCTGGGAAACCTTAAATGTCATTTGGCTCAGTATGAAGGATGATCACTGAATTATTATTTTTTCCTATTTGGATCCTTTCAACAGCAGGTCTATTTCTTGAGTTGAAGGAGAGCATGTGTTTCCACTCCCAAGGTCTGCACTTGCAACAGGCTGTTCAGTTTACTACAGCAAGGATTCTCCCCATCACCTTCACCAGCCTTCTCTTGGTACTGATGTACACCTCCCAACACCTTTCTCTTCACACTCTGGTTGTCATCCCTTTCCATTGCTTGTACATTTTCTGTGTGTTGCCCTTAGCCTTTCAGACTCTGGAGTCTAGCTATTTTACCCATTTCCAGTTCTGTGGCTAGCTTCTTTCTTTCTCTTGCTACCCCATGTTTAATTTCTGCCTGTTTATTCTCCTTATTTGCTACTTAAAATTTGAGTTTTGGTAGTATTTCTGCTCCAACTGCACATCGTTTTCTTGTCTTCAAGCACTTTCATGGAAGTTATCTGTGTCTACTTTTTTTTTCTTTTTTTGTCATAATGTTTGATTCACCAATGTATGTACTTTATCATGTCTCATCGACTACATCTTAAGATAATGACTGAATTTCAGTATCATTTTTACATGCTTATAAAATCATCAGATTTCTGCTGTAAAAACTGATGAGACATTTGAGAGATGAGAGGTTTGTATAACTCCTGCCAGGTCTTTCTGCTGTCAGACAATGTACATCCTGCAGATTTTAAACAGCAAGTACCCTGTCAAGTTTATTTCACTCATCTTAGCTTACAAATTCTCTTAATTCTGATCTTAACACAGGTGAATGTAGAACAACTTGCCCCTACAAACTACTATGAAACCTTCCTTGCTAGCTGCTCTCTCTTAATCATTGTCTTCCTACTTATTTCAATTTAGAAGCCTGGTCCTCGTTAACCGAATTCCGTTTTATGCACGAACTACAGTTCCCAGGGTATTTAACTGATTGTAGGGAGCTGGTTCATGCCAGGTGGTACTTGGGAACCCCCTAGTGGCCATGGCTATTTAAAGAAATCCTACGGCCTTGACCTCAACTCTACCATGCTGATGGAAAAACAGCCAGGCAGTAAAACTGATCCTTAATTAAGCAAAAATATCCCTGACATTTCAGGTGTTTCGAGACAGCGACTGGACACCAAAGCAGTGGCTGCGCCATCAGATCTGTACCACCTGCACCTTTGCAGGTTTTGTGTTGAAGAGTCCCTGCAGTCTGTTGAGAGAAACTGTGCCACTAAAATAAAGATTTAAGAAATGAGCTGCCAATTTTCTGTAAAAAGAATAACCACAAAATGAACAAGAATTTTTGGTCCTTTATAAACTTTTAAAATTCCATTAAGGGTTGAGCTTTGCAAAATTCTAGAAAACAAAAGTTAGTTTTCTCCAGAAAGTTTTCATGCCACCCATATCAATAATATATTCTCAATAATACAATTTTTATAGATGAACCTATAGATTCTATGGCTGAAGTTTCACTTTCTGCTAAAACAGTCCATGAGGTTCTGTCATGTTGGTAGTTGTATCCTTACATGAAAATCAGTAGAACTGTCCTACTACAAGGAAGGCACTAAAATGTTCTTTCCCTTTAAAAGAGTCCACATACGTTGAATATATTTTCAAATCTCTGCCTCAGGGACAGTCATTTCTCTATCAGCAAGGATACAATTTTGAAATTTTGATTGACCTCCTACCCCATCCAGCAGAGTTAAGTCTGTTTGTGTCAAGCATTATAAGGCTAGTCCTCCTCCAAATGTTTTATTTATTTGGTTGTGTTAATCAGATTAATGTTCCTAATGTATTTTTCTTTCTCTGATTTTGCTGCTGATCCAGCCCCTGTTGCCAGTTCACTATGTGTGCAATACACCCATCGGACAGTTGTGATCACTGGAGGACTTCTGGCTTTTTCAGGAATGGCACTGGGATTTTTTGGACTCAACATGGTCTGGATGTATGCAACAACTGGCTTCCTACAGGGTATGAATCTATGGCTTTATGGCTTTCTTCCACCAGCAACTTATTTGAGGGTGCTAGTGGTAGGAGTTTTAAAATCTGGTATCTATCTTGATTTTATGAGCAGCTAGAACCAGCAATGCTCTTTAAAAGAGATTTCCCTCCCATCCCACTCTGGAAATAAGAATTTGTACAGGAAACCTGCAACAACAAAGAACACAAATATTTAGATGCCAGTAATTTGCACCTGCAAATTACTTGCAAGCATAAAATTAAGTGTTTTATTTTTCATTCAGAGATAAGAGCTTTGTGAAGGTTTAAAGAGTCTTCATAAAGGATGCTGAAGTAAAAAGACATGGAGATCCCAAATTTTGTACTTTCTATCAACTTATGTTTTGAACAGAGTCCCAGGCTTTCATTTGATTCCAATCCTTTCCTTTACTCCAGGCAAAACCAGGCCAGAAAATTGTCTCCAACAGCTAGCAGATTTTCCTGGAACAGGAAGCAAAGCTAGCAGGGAATAAAATAAACCATTCTGAATTCCGCACTGGATGCCTGAGAAAATGTCTGGAATTTGAGCCCTTTGGCAGTCGTGGGCTGCGAAAGAGTCTAGGGAGCCATCAAAATAACTCTAACTTAGAGCAGGTTTTAAGTTTGCTCAAAGCAGTCAAGCAGGAAAATGAAGAGCAAACAGGCTTCCTTCACGTCCTGCCTTGCTTTCTACCCTGAACACAGCTCAGCTTAACCTGCTGCTCTGACCTAGTACCAACCTTGGTGCAGACAGCATGGACACTGAGATCCATCTAGCTTCAACTCCATGACCATGTGATTTCTCATGCACTGACAAAGCTGTGAAACCAACTTCTTTTATTTATTTTTTTTAAGTGAGAATGTAATAATATATTTACTTCATGTTCCTGCTTTTTTGCTTGAATACATACAACTTACAGAATACAACGTCACAAATATACTCCTACATCTACTCCAGCTAAGCTCATGCTTCTGCTAGGTAAAAATGTTTTCCTTCTAACACTTTTTAACTTTGCAAATGTAGGAGCACTGACTGCTTTAATGTCCACCTCCACAAAATACCTCAGTGGTGTCTAACCAGTCCTATTTCTATTGGTGTTTTTCAGGTCTTGGCATTTCCTTTTCATGGACACCAGCCATTAGCATTGTTAGCCACTATTTCTCCAAGAAAAGGGCTTTGGCCAATGCTATTGCCAGTGCTGGAGAATGTGCCTTTGCATTCACATTTGGGCCATTCTTCCAGTGGTTGATTAGTCAATATGGATGGAAAGGTGCCCTCTTGATCATAGGTGGCATCCAGCTCAATATTTGTGTCTGTGGAGCCCTGATGCGACCCCTGGCAAGCAGCTGCCTCGAGGCCAGCCATTGCAAAACTGAAACAACACCTGGCAGCAGTGCATCCTGGAGAGACAAAGAAGATAAGTCTCCTATCATGCACAAAACCTTCAACTGGATGCTTGTGAGGCGACCAGAATTTGTACTTTATGCCATTTTTGGCATATTAGCTGCTATGAGTTTTTTTGTTCCTCCATTATTTTTAGTTCCACTTAGCTACAGCCTGGGAATAGATGAATCATGGACTGCATCCCTCCTATCCATTTTGGCTATGGTGGACTTTGGAGGGAGATTGCTGTGTGGCTGGTATGCCAACCTCCATGTTACCAAAACCATTCATTTGCTGGCAATGACGATTACATTGATCAGTACTTCCCTGATGCTGTTGCCACTGGCTAACAATTACCTTTCCTTGGCAATATTCACTGGCTTCTACGGATTCTTCTTTGGTACAACAGTCGCTATTCACATTACAGTGCTGGCAGATGTTGTAGGCATGCCAGAATTTGACAGTGCTCTAGGGCTTTTCATGCTCATTCGAAGCACTGGAGGTTTTGTGGGGCCTCCTCTTGCAGGTAAGTTAAGACAACTCCCTGCCAAATACAGTTTACAAGAAGAAAGAGGAATGGTAATCCAAACTGAAAAAATGTGGATCTGCACTCAAATTTCCCCCTTTTTTAGCTCAGGGGTATCCAAGCCAAGAAGTATATAAGTCAGTTTAAATCCTCTCCAAAATATCTTGCTCCCTCTTTTCTCTGTGATTTCAGAGACCTTTTCAACAAGAAAACAGGAATGAAAGGCAGGGTTCGCATGGTGGTGTTCCTGCTTCCTGAATCCCACATAATGCCACTTGGTGCCCTCCAACTATCTTGCTATGAAAGTGTGCCTCTGGGACAAGCAGCAGACCCACACTTTCAGAGAAAAAACTGAAATTTGAGACTAGTGATGTTGCACAAATGCTGGCATTGTTGGGAGGGTTTCTACAGAATTTCAAATTGAACAGCCTGAAACATTAGGCTATGCAAACCTCAAGGAAATATTCAGAGAGATGCCTGCTGTTTTTAGACAGCATTTGAGCCAACTAGTATAATAAATGGAGAAGGCAGCACATTAAGAACAGTGGGAAGAGAGACCAGACAATGAGACAGCACATGGATTTATGGGCTGTCAACGAGATATAGTCATCTTGGAAAAATGCAAGACAAAGGAACATGCAAGCTGTAGAGACTTTAAAAAGTGATAAAACCAAATTGACCTGTGTGTCTTGTACAATGCAGATCTGATTCCTCATCCAAATACCATTGCTCACACACTACAAGTAACTTTCATGGTAATGACATCGCTAATAAGTTGCAAATGAGTCAGACTGAATACTGGCACATTTTAATTCACTTTTGAAAACACAGGAAGATTTGTAGAGGGTTTGAAACAGAACAGTATCAAAAGCGTGTTGGAAAGATCTGAATAAAATACAGATTATAGTGGCTGGTCACCAGTACTGATACCTGTGGAGCAGTGTGGCCGCTTTTTGTCTATTTAGTAATCTACAAAGTAGGTATGGAATAGCAGGGAACCCTAAGTGCCTCTGAAGTTCTCCTCTCCTCCTTGGAGTGTAAAATCTAAAAGATTCGAGTTCATGGTTCCTGGGCTGATGTGAGTTTAGAATGTGGGCTAGGGAGTACCCTAAACATGGACAGACTTCCCACAAGCAAGCAGCCTTCATCAGCCCACAAAGGAATGTGTCATCATACCCACAGGGCAGCTGACACACTGCTGCAGTGCTACTGCTATACTAGAGATTTTTCAGTACAGTACACAATGGCGTTACATATTTTGGTTGGCTTAAAGCTCCCTGAAAACCAAAGTCTTTTTGTTAACATCTGTGACTCTTTGTAAAATGATGAACCGGAAACCCATAACAAGTCAGACAAATTCTCCAACTCTGTCTCCAGCAGACGAAGCTCCTTTCCTCCTTTAAACTCACTTGTGCTGTAGTTATGGTCCAAATTACAGCAACAGCTACACCACAGAACATGGAGCTATTCAGATACACAGCTGCATGGTCTGTCTTTTTTTTCTGCCAGTACCTGCACTGTCTGCCACACTTCAGGTGGGAAAGTGCTTCAAACTGTGTAGTATATTGTTTCACTAGTAATGCACATATACAAAGCAATGAGATGTGAATTGTGTTTCAAAAATGCTGTAGTGGGGTGATGTTCCATGTGCTCGTGATGTAGAACTCTGCAAGACAAGTACGTAGCCAGTACGCTGTCTTTGTGAGAGGATGTATTCACACTGCTGAGCTAATTCACATTAGCCTGTTCTCCATCAATCACGTTGCTGTCATTTGTTTCTCTCCAGGTCTGATTGTGGACATGGCTGGAGATTACAGAGCAGGCTTCTACATGGCAGGAGCCACTCTTGTCCTATCAGCTGGATTTTTAGGTATTTTAGATCGACTCCAACAGAGAAAAAAAAGAGGAAGCAAGATTAGAACTAAACCAGAAAAGACAACATTACCCTACCCTTCCCTCCATCTCCTGGAACATCAAACCAGAAGGTATTGAGAGCACAGTGTAGTGATATGACTACATGAGACCTCTGACAGCATTTCAGGACATATGGAAATGTTTTATTTTTGCCAAACTCACTATTAGTACAAAACAACAGAAATTTCAGGTAGGAATGTTTAAAACAAAGAAAGAAACTAATTAATTTACATGCAAACTAGAGCAGTAACCATTACCATATTATTTTGATACTGAAGTTGCATTTTGACTATGCAAGTCTTCAGCAAAGTCCCACAGGACCATGCTAAATGAACTAGAGAAACCATGGTCTAAATTAAATTGCCATGAAGCGTGTATGCAGCAGATAGAAACTCTACCCCCAAATTCAGACTGCAGCTATCACTAAAAAAGAGGAAGAGGCATCAGCTCACAGACATTTACTTGGGGAAGTAGTGCCCAGTATTTTCAGTAAACAAGTTGGATATGAAAGCACAAGTAAATGAGTACAGTTTTGAGCTAAAGGGTTTGCAGGTACTCTACAGAGCAGGGCTGGAATAAGATAACTAAGTAAACCTGATAAAAGGTAAAAGTTACATGAGTAATAGAATACAGTACAGAGAAACGCAGTCCTAGATATCAGAAGTGAAAAGCAAAATACACCCACATAAAATGGAGAAAGATTGATGAGTACTAGAGAAGACTTAAGGCCACAGTGGACTTCAAACTGAGTAAGAATTCCAAATGTAACCCTGTATCAAAAATAGTAAATGTCTTTGTGTGTTATGGTAATATAGAGGAGATAATGATGCTTGCAAGGCTTTAACTGGAAGAATTATATGAGTTGCAAAGAATTAAGTGGAACATAAATGAGAAGATCAAGAAAACACAGTCAAAGGAAGAAGAGTAAGAAATAAAGTTTGTCTGGTTTAGAAGACAAAAATGTTTACAGGGCATGAGAACAGCCTTCAAATCCATAATAGGCTGAGATAAAGAAGACACAATTAATTCCTTTCCTTGTTACGACAACTGGTAATTGATATCATTCACAGAAAGGCAGAGTTATGTAACAGGGAAAAAGCTTCATGTAGCCTGTTAAGCTACAATGCAGACTATGGGGAGAATATGAACACACAGAAATATCAGAGAATAGGTAACACACAATCAAGAATCTAAACAGATGTGCTTCAGAGTACTTCAGAGATGGACTAGATGACTTCCTGAGGTGCCCTTCAGTCCCACATTCCAATTATCCTAAGGCAAATACTTTGAGTAAATACTCTATTTGTAAGAATATAAAAGAGTCTGTATCCAAACAACTGGTTCTTTTGTAATTTTATTTTATCAGGGGGAAGACAGAACTTAAGGGAGAAAAGGCTGAATCACATTTAGAAAGAAACATTAAAAGGAAAAAAACATAGCAACTGTTTAAAACTTTCAAACTATTATGAATATCATATCTGCCCTACTTATAAACTTCAGAAATTTTTACCATTGAAACACTTCCTCTGTGAAGCCAAGTTTACATAAATCTCTCATCTGAAATAATTACTTCTTGTCTCATAAGAACAAGTATTTCAAAAATTTAATTTAATTTACAGGGAATCAGCTGAACCATTAATAAATCAACTACCTGTGAGGGCTTGATTGCAGAACATGTATTGGAAGGAACACACCTGGGTGGGCGAAGTCTTGTAGTAAGGCTCTGAAATACCTGACAAAATCCTTTTCAAACTTATCAATCGAAAAATCTGGATTTTTCTAGGAGTATTATTCTTCAGTCTTCTGCAGTGTTCCGCTACTTAATGTAACTTTCTATTTTATGAAATGAAAATGGTACTGCTGGAGGTAGGAAGAATGGGGAAATGTTTAATAGATGCAGTTTCCACCTCTGACATTCTGTTAAAATTCTGTATTTTATTTACAAAGCCCTGTCACCAATTTATTTTGACATGTCCTGATGTTTGACACGGGCAGTAAAGAAGGCATTTAGTGGCATGCTGTGCTGGATGAACAGGGGCACAAGGAGTAGATCAAGGGAGGTGATTGTTCCCCTCTGCTCTACAGTTGTGCATATATTTTGGAGCACCAAGCACAAGAAAAAAGTTGACAAAGACAACTGAATTCAGCACAGGATCACTGAGAGGCTGTGGAACCAGGGCTAGTTCAGCCAGGGGGAGCAGCAGCTTTAGGGCACCAAACAGCATCCCCAGCACAGGGGAGGGATAGAGGAGGTGCAGCTGGGCTGTTCACAGCAGTGCATGGTGTGAGGGTGAGGCAGCAGCAAAGCTGAACATGAGGAGCTCAGGCTGAAGCCATGAGGACAGCCTGGCAGCAGGGACATGGTCCAGCGTGGTTGTGCTGATGCCATCCTTGGGGCTTTCATGGCCCGACTGAGTGAAGTCCTGAGCAGCCCAGTCTGAGCTGAGAACTGGCTCTGTCAGGGCTCAGGCTGGAGATTTCCCCAGGTTCCCACCAGCCTGAACAGCATCTTGCAAGAAATGAGAAGTCATACTTAAATTTTCTGTGCTAAATGCATTAAATAGTACTAGTCACTTGGACAGTCTGTCGTCTTGTTGCTATGTATCTGTTTAATGGCACAAAAGAAGTCAAATAATAGAATCATAGGATATACTGAATTGGAAAGGCTCAATCAGGATCATCGAAGTTCAACTCCTGACCACCCCAAGAGTCACACCATGTACCTGGGAGTGTTTTCTGAAAGCTTCTTGAACTCTTGTCAGGCTGGTGCTGTGACCACTTCCCTGGGGAGCCCATTCCAGTGCTCAGCCACCCTCTGGGTGAAGAACTACTTCCTGATATCCAGCCTAAACCTCCCCTGACACAGCTTCATGCCATTCCCTCAGGTCCTGTCACTGGTCACCAGAGTAAAGAGATCAGTGCCGGTCCCTCCTCTTCCCCCCATGAGGATGATGAAGACTACAACAAGGTCTCCCCTCTGTCTCCTCATCTCCAGGCTGAACAGACCAAGTGACCTCAGCCACTGCTCACACAGCTTCCCCTCCAGACCCCTCACCATCCTCATTGCCCTCCTTTGGGCAATAGTTTAATGTCTCTCTTACCCTGTGGCACCCAA
>VWZW01005297.1:4295-20258 GCA_013397115.1 Edolisoma coerulescens | reverse complement strand
CGCCGTGCCGGGGCTGAGCGTGCCGCCCCGCAGGAGAAGGACCTCATCCACAAGCTGTTCAAGGTGCTGGCGCCCCGCTTCCAGCCGCACCCCGGCAGCTACACGCGCCTGCTGCAGATCCCCAACCGGGACGGGCTGGACCGCGCTAAGATGGCGGTGATCGAGCTGAAGGGGAACCCCCTCCCGCCGCTCGTCCGCCCGCGCCGCGACTCCGACAAGACGCTGCTGAACCAGCTGCTCAAGGGATACCGGCAGGACGCGCAGCGGGCGGCCGCCTCCCGGGGCACGCCTGTCTAGGGTCCCCCCGTGCCCCGAGCGGGCTCCGGGGGAGCTGCCCACGCTGTCCTGGGGCACAAGAAGGGAAGGTGTGTCAGGAGGGCTGGAGGGGGATGGAAGTTGCCGTGGCGAGGTCTGAGTTTACTGGCTGCTTCCAGTGGTTTGAATAGAGACTCAGCAGGAGGAGGAAATCCAGCTGGGAGCCCTGATGGTTTATATTCTCTGTGTAAATAAACTTTGTTCAGAAAGTTAGTTTGCTTGTATTTGAATTGTATTCAGAGAATCATTTGAGTTGGAAAAGACCTCTGAAGTTACCAAGTCCAACCTATGACCAAACACCACTGTGACAACCAGACCATGGCACTGAGTGCCACATCCAGTCTCTCTTTTTACAGCTCCAGGGACAGTGACTGCACCACCTCCTGGGCAGCCCATTCATGTCTATTCACCCTTTCTGTGAAGAAATTCCTCCTAAAATCCAACATAAACCTCTCCTGGCACAGCTTAATTCCTGTGCTTGCAAGTTAGTAACTTATTCCAGAAAAAAATGGGTATGTTACAGTCTCTGGTCCCACATCCCTGCTCTGGGGCATCACCACTGTCAGAGCTACAAGTGTGTTCTAGGAGCCAGTGTTCAGCATGTCAGGGCAGAAAGTTTGGTGAAAAATAAGATACTTCTGCTGTTTAAAAAGCACTGAATGCAAATAAGATGGTAACACTGAGCTAAGTCCTATAATGAGACAACCAAAGGAACTTGTCTTATAATAAGGTGGTAACATAGGCAGGAGTCATAGTAATCTCTAGCAAGAGCTTGACAGACATGCCAACTTCAAGTGCAGGATTGTAATAAATCTCTCTATTACTCTGTTAGAACAAAAAGGCAGAGTAGCAGAACTTTTTCAGAGTGATACAACTACTGAGCAATAAGAATCTGAAGTTGTTAGCTTTGTCTTTGATTTCAAGCATGGCTAGTACTTGAAAGTCCTACCTGTAACTTTGAAGTGAAAAAACCCAAAAAACCAGCCCAAACGTAAAATCACAGGATAGAATACCAGGTTGGAAGAGACTTCAAGAACACCTGGCCCATCCTTTCTTGGCAAAGCACAGTGGAACCAGTGTGGCTTCCAAAACCCTGTTGCATTTCTTCCTCCCAAGTTTCACAAACTTAAGGCATTTAAATGAGTGATCCCATGTAGCAAGTTTATTGTATAGAAAGACAAAAAGAACCCCATTCTCTCTTTGGGATATTTATCTCACACAGTACCAGTTCTGTTTTAATAAACCCCAGTGAGAAATTAAAGATGGGTGGTACTGCTCAGGGAAGAAGAAAAAGCAGTCTTTACTGGTAAAAGGTCAGTGTTCAGACAGACCTTAATCTTTACATTTCTGATAAGCTCGAAATTGTTCTCTTTCAAGTTGACCATATTCAAATAGATGTTTTCTGAACCAAACTGATGCAAAACTCTGACAGAAGTCCATGTTGAGGCTTTAACAAAATACAGAAATATCTTTAAAAAAGCATTTAATGAGCAAAAACAAGTCACACTCGTATCAGCTTGACCTTAAGTTAATAATCTAAAGTTTACTAAAGTGTAGAAAAGCTAGAAGTTTCTAAGCTGAAGTGGAGAAAAATCCTTGATACAGATTTTTTTTATATACAAATGCTTTTTTTTTTGCAGTATCTATGAACATTAGGGCAGCTAACAAGGCATTCATCATCTCACAAACACAGTGTGTAGTCCCTCTCAAGGCAGTGCTGCTCTATGTCCCTGAACATTTTCTAAGATTGTGGAAGCTTCTGCCACAAAAGTGGTTGTCCTGCCAGTCTGTCTTGTACTCGGGTGGGTCAGGCTTTCATCTGCCTGTGGAGGAAAACAAAGGGGAATTTCACAGTTGATATGGGAAATCTGTCCTTTCTATTCCCTTGTATCCTGGCTGCCAGCATCAGGCTGCCTCCATCACCCTTATAACCACAAAGAGGTCCATATGGTCATTTTTATGTCCTGTCCCCTTCCACCTCTGGAAAATAGATGCCTACCTGACTGCAGCTGTGAGACTCCGGTACCAGTCATGGATCTCTTGTTGGTTGCTGGACATCAACAGCAGTGTCTTGTGAGGAAAGGAAAGCTGAAAGGCAAACAGAATCTGTGGCATTCCTTACCAAGGCAGCAACTCCAATAAAAGGAGGGTCATCACCACTGAATTCAGTCCCTGCATGCTGATTTTCACCCTTTTCCTTCCCAGATAGAAAAATTTAGCCTTAATATTGGGCAAAATCAGAGGCTGTACAGTACAGAACAAGTGCCAGTCTTCTCCATTGTTTCCAGTTGCAGTTGATAGCTCACTTTGACCTGTTTGGAGGTGAGCAATTACAATTCTCAGCAGCTCATCATCCAATTTTCTACCATATTCCAGGCTGTGCCTAGGGGTCCTTCCACTACCGTCAGCCTACAAGCCTGTGACTACAGGTCACAGCTTGCTCCAAGAGCTCTTTGTCATAGCTCACAAAGAAAGCTAACAAAGCCCCAGGTGCAGCCTTGGAAGAACTGACCTTGAAACCCCTACAGAAGACTCTGGCCGCTCTCAAGGAATCTGCAGCCCTCAGGAGTTAGATAAAACATCTGTTGTAATAACACCCACATCTTCTTCACTCTCTGTTTTTCTACATGTTCAGTCTGTGGTCAGTGTAATGCTACGTATTCATTGTCGTGTGACTGTGGGGCTGCCCCCCAAACCTGTGGCTCTGATGAGGGCATGTCAGAGTCCTAGTGGAGCCTCCTTACCTGAGCTAAGAGAAGCAACCCGTGGTCTGTAACCCCAGAATGTGCAGGAAATGTTCTATGCCATGAAAGGAAAAGTACTTGGATCACTCAAGAAGGGAAGGGTTGCCCTAACTCAGACTCGTTCACTGCATTTTGTCACCACTCTCGTCATCTCGGTCCTGCTTCTGCTGAGACAGCTGGAGACCTGCTTCCAGGTCTGACTCCGCTGGCACTTCTGCCTGGCACAGGTGGGAAGACTTACACTGAGGAGCCCTCCCTGGCTCTGCGTGTGGCCGAACACTTTATCCACTGAGCACTGGTGGAGCGGGTAGACAGCCTGGCAGGACAGTTTGTTCGAGTTCAGCAGGTGCAGTGGGTGGCAGGGCTTCGCTGCGATGAGGATATCAGAGAACAAGAAGAACATCCTGCGCTTCAGTTCTTCTCCCTTTGAAGGCACCACCAAAAGCCAGCCTTCCCGGATATACCAGCGCCCTGGGCATGCAGGGGAAACAGAGACAGCTGTGAGATCTGGGGAAGTGCGGGCGGGAACAAAAAGTAAAGGATGTAGTGAGACAAACAGGAATAGAGTGTGAGCCACCCTTGTAGGTTGCCGTGTTCTGCATCAATTCCAGCCACTAGAAGGCACTGGGTGTCAGCTGGATCCAGTCCACCAGCGTGGATAACACCAGTGCAGAAGCAGTAACCAGCCCAAAATGCTTAGTATATGAGGAACAGCTGAAGTTCTTATAAATCTGCTATGTTAATTAAGAGTATATTATCATATGCAAGTCTGTTTAAAGTGATCAGAACAAAAGCATGGCTTGAAAATGGTATGCATACTTCTAAATTAACATAAGCCTTCAGAAAACACAATATGAACTATCTTAAATTGTGTTGCCCAGTTGTTTGTCATTAGTGGTAAAACAGAAGCTAGCTTCAGCTTTGAAAATTTATTATTTTTTCCTTGTTTTGTGTGTGCTAATTAAATAAATAAACTCCCCCCCCAAACCAAAACAAAACCATGTTTCACAGGTCATCTAACTAAGTACAGACCTACAGTAGGCAAGAGATTACAGATTGCTGTTCTAAAGAGAAGGCATCAAAGGAGATACAAAACGAGAAAGGTCTGAGTAGGCAACCTTATCAGCCTCTCTTGCAGAACAGTGTCCAGTGTCATCCACCTGTGAAATGAATTGTGATAACACAAGAGGAAAAGAAAGCAGCAGGAAAATAATCAAAACAATTTGATAAGCCTAGCTCTAAGCAGCAATTTTAAAAAATGAATAGTGAAATAAATGAAATAATTAAAGCAGGACTTCTTACTAGGATTATTGTGGAAGATAGCTATAAACTCACCGGAATTATGAAGACATCTGCCAGTAAGATTACTTATAAAAATGTAAAGCCATAACAAGGTATTGCCACCTGGTCTTGTCTAGGAAACATCTGCCAGGGAGTTTCAGCCACTCTTTCATGCCCTAGCTTCTGCATGAGCTATTAAGAACCTTTTAGAAAAAAAACTCTCAGTTTGTTTTTATTATGGATTGTGTCTTATTAGCACACTACAGTCACAAAACAAAGAGGCAAGTGAATTCCTGCTTAGCTTACTCCACAGGAACCACTCCTCTTATCTGAATAAGAAACTAAGGAAGAGAAGGGTGAGGTGCAGGAATCAATCCAGGTTTGAAAAAACAAATGGGAGGAAGGTGTCAGCAGCATGGGGCTGGAGTGGGAGCTGTTTCCCTCAGGCTATGCTGTGATCAGATTCACAGGCATCCAATCTGACCTAGACTGTACTGGAAGTCTTGGAATATAGATCCATGTCCAGGATCCCCAGGTGTACAAGTTCTAAGAAACTGTTGTGAAAGAAGGGCAAGAAAATATCCCCAGGGAAGCTCTGGATGACAGAACAATGTGCTCAGTTAAGGAAGCAGTTCTGGCTGATACAGTAGTTGTCCAAAATATGGAAGGCAGCAAGAAAAGCAGGATGTCCTCACTGGGAGCAGGACCTCCCAGAGACACTGGCAAATGTGAGGCACCCATCTCCAACACTCCTCCTTTTCTCTGAATCTACAGCATTTTGTTTTCTCTCCTGTTCCCTCCTGGTAACAGAACACAATCTTGTCCTGCAAAAGCTATCTTGTTTCTGGAAAGCTGGCCCAAAACTAGCAAGCCCCAGCTGCCTTTTACCTTTCTGCTTCTAATATCCAATGATAACTATGTAACTCCAGCCAATGGAAAACATGACTGTAAGAATTCTCTGTCCTAGATAATGGAAATGCCTTTACTGACTCTCAACACTCGTCCTACTACATCTCAGAATTTTCAGAGACCAAAAAAATCAGTGGACCAAACACTTTCAAACAATGGCCATATCTGGTCTAGTTGTACTGTTTTGGGGTGTTAGGGGTTTTTTTGTCATGGTGTTACCTCATTAGTTCTGATATTCAGGATAACTTATTGACATTTTTACGCTTTTTACACCTTTTTACACGCTACACCAAGTGTGTCCAGGCACCCCCACACGTGCTGCTGCTCAGCTGCTCAGTATAAGCAGAGCATGCCTGTGTTAGCTCCCTTTCACCTGGCATCACCAAAAGGATTCTAAGAACAGGAAATAGAATTGTAAATTAACCTGCCCATTGACTGAGCATCTTTGAGAATAACCTCAAAGGTTACTAACCTTTGTTCTACCTGTGCTGCTTTGGCTAGGATAGAGTTAATTTTTCCTATGATAGCTGGTATGTGGCTGGTTTGGATTTGCACTGAGAACACCATTCACAACACAGGGATCTTTTGTTTATTGCTGTGTAAGCACTGCTCAGTATCAAGCTCTTTCCTGCTCCTCATCCCACGGGTGATAAGGCTGGGAATGCTCACGAATTTGAGAAAGGTCACAGCTGGGACACCTGATCTGGTCTTCCCAAAGGGACATTCTGTATCATATGGCATCATGTTCAGCCTGTCATGCTGGGGAAAGATGGACGGAAGGGGAAAGTTTTAAAGTGATGGCTCTTGTCTTGCCAGGTGACCACTGTGTGGTAGAGCCCTGCTTTCCTGGGAGTAGCTGAACACATGCCTGCCCACCCGTGGGAAGTGGTGGATGAATTCCTTGTGTTGCATTGTTTGCATGAACAGCTTTTACTTTACTTGTTAAACTGTCTTTATCTCAGCCCATGAGCTTTCTCAGTTTTACCCTTCCAAGTCTTTCCCCATCCCACTGGGGAAGGTTTTTTTCAGCCAAAGATCCACAGGTATGAATTTCAACCACATTCACAAGTACCTGGAGGTACTTGTCTTAGACACCTTCCCACACAGTGCCTTTAACACTCCTCTCCAGCTGCAGCACTGTGCCTGGATAACCTCTGCAATAGCAGAGGTGAATGAGGCTACAGGTGAAGCCCCAAGTGACTATTTCATAATTGCCTAGACTGGGCACATTTCTCACAATATTTCATACATAGCTTGGAGTGTGGTCTGAGCATGGAGAGCACCCACTCACATAAGAGACCTGTTATCCATTTAAACGTTCTTACATGCCAGTGACTGTGGCTTTATCTATCTCAGCTATCACTGATATGCTGATTTCTGTCACAGTTTAACATGCAGATAAAAGAACATTCTCCATATGAAGAGTGTGAGAAGAATTCCATTAATCTTGTAGCTTAAGGTAAACAACAGCACAGTCCCTGGGCCCTCAACGCTCAGAAATCTATGGTCCCTGCCATGGAGTAGGGACAATACCACTACTTACACTCTGCCAAAGAAATTTAGTGTCTCTTTCATTCCCACCCAGGACTTACACTCCTGACCTTCTTGTGTTCCTAACTTCCTATCCACATGTCATCAGCTTCTCCTACCTGAATATCAGGCAATTAAGCTGTTGCTTATCCTTACTCAAAAATCGTTAACTTATAAAAAAAAAAAGTGTTTGAATTAGTAGTCATATTCCTTTACCACCTGTCTCTGGAATTTGGGCAGTAGGGGAATGTAAATGCTGAAAGCTGAGTTGCAGAGAGATTTTCCAGCTTTCTGCCTCTGTCTGTGAGAAAGTCTTTACTTTCTCACAGACACTGGCTAAAAGGCAGTTAAGAGTTTCTGTAAACTATCTTCCTTATCTTGCAAGTGCAAGTTGTTGTCATACTGACCAGAAAAATGTTTTTGAAGTGAGTCCTGTAAAATCTAACCATTCTAAGGAGCTAGATGGTCAGAGACCAATAGCCTTGTGCCACTCTAGAAAACTAACATATAAACCAGTTTGTAAAATTAAATAAAAATGCCTTTTCTCCTAAAACTAAAGTCCATGTCGTTTCTCACCAATCTTGCTACAAGCAGCAACAGGGGAAAACTGGTTAATGTGAGTTGAGTCAAGATGAAGGAGAGCTTATCTCCATGTATCTCAGCATGACAGAAGAAAAACAGAGCTGTCAGTAAGACCCACCTGGAGTCAAAACCTGAGTCTTTTGTCCTTTGAGCAGTTTCTGAACCCGAAGTATTTGCAAGGAATTCTCTCTCTTATCAAAGATGTCTTGGACCCACTGAGATACCTCAGAAACAGATTTCACAGCCTCTGAAATTATAGCAGCGTACTCTGAAGTTATCACAAATGAATGCTTATTTCACCTTATACATCTTGCTAAGAAAAGATAGTATGAAATTAAGAAGCAACGTTTTAAACCAAATATCAACAACAGCTTTATTCAGGAATTTCTGCAAGAGATTGGACTAGATGACCTCCAGAAGCCTCTTTCCGACCAAGAATTCTGCAGTTCTAGAAAACGTTTGCCAATGAAACATTAGAGAGAGGAATAATTTCCTGGACTTGGAAGCATAAACAGGAAAAATGCCATACAAGTGGTGTTAAATGCTTGTGAAAATCACAGAATCATTTAGGTTGGAAAAGACTGCTGAGATCACCAAGTTCAACCTTTGACTGAACACTACCTTGTCAGGTAGACCATGGCATTGAGTGTCATTTCCTGAACATTTTCAGAGATGGTGACTCTACCACTTCCGTGGGCAGTCCATTCCAATATTTAACAACCCTTTCCCTGAAGAAATGCCTCCCAATGTCCATCCTGGGAGAAGGATGTCCAACTTCCCCTGGCACAGCTTGAGGCCATTTCCTCTCGTCCTGTTGCTTGTTACCCGGGAGAAGAGGCCGATCCACAACTGGCCNTGCCTGAGGCGGTTGTGACCCAAGGGCAGGACCTGGCACTTTACCTCCAGCAGATCAGCACTCCCACCCAACCTGGTGCCCTCTGCAAACTGGCTGAGGGTGCTCTCAATTCCCTCATCCAGATCATCAATAAAGATATTAAACAGGACTGACCCTTATGCTGGGCCCTGGGGGGCACCTCTAGTGACTGGATATAGCATGAAGGACATGAATTATCCAAGAAAATTGAGGCATGTGACCAAGAGAGTCAGAGAATGGTTTGGGTTGGAAGGGACCTTAAAGACCATCTTGTTTTAACCTGCTGGCCATGGGCAGGGACACGTTCAAATATATGACGTTGCTCAGGACCACATCCAGCCCGGCCTTGAACACTTCCAGGAATGAGGCATCAACAAATTCCTTGAGCTACCTGTTCCAGTGCCTCACAAGCAGCAGAGTTTAAAAAAAAAAGAGAGCTGCCATTTCTCTAACCCAACTATTAGGCCATTTTCACAGGCAGTTACTCTATATTTTTATTCCTAATGTGTTCTCAGGGACATCTTGATCAAGACGGAGAAGGAAAATAGTAATCCACTAGAACCCCAGAGAGAGAGAGGAAGATTTTTCTTCCTGTGGAATAAGGCAGGAGGTGTTAGTCAAAATATTCTTAGCAAGGAGTCTATCATGGATCAAAGTGCCAGCATTTAGAGGTGGAATCATACTTGTGAGTTTCTGGTACTCAGCCGTGTCTGGGCTGGTGTTCTCCAGCAGGTCTCTGAAGAAGTGCTTGTACCTGAGTTGGAGAGAGCAGGTTTAATTCACAAGGTACCAGCAACAGCAGGAGCACCTTCTGTTAATGACAGCACGGTGAAAAACACTCAACCAGGAGACAGAGTAAGCCTAACCAAGCAGTTTTGGTCACGCTTCAATCACATTCATTGTATCATCAGATGTCTCAACTAAAACAACCCAAGTATTTTGTACATCTGCAAACCTTTGGCTTTTCCTGGGGATCCAATAAAAGCAGCCTCACAAATCACTTAAGTTCATGAGGCTCTTTCAGAATTCACATGAACATGCCTTCAATAAGCGACAAATTTCTCTTTGAACTATCTATTTTTAATAGTATCTGAATGGTGGCATTCATACCATGTTTCCTGCCCACACAAGAAAATAAAGGCCTTTCTATAAGAACTAGGACCCGTCTTTTTTGTTTTTCCTTTCCAGTCTTTACTGGAGAGGATATGATCTCTGCAAATGCTTTCTCCCAGTAAAGTCAAACAGAAGGAATTTAACAGATTCACAAACTGGCAGAACTCATATGACCTAGTACATATGTTAAGAGAGTTTTAAAGAAACTTGAACATGATAGAGCTGATTAATGAAAAAATTAGACTTTCTGTTAAAAATCTCACATTTTTCCAAATAGTTGGACGGCAACAAATATACTGCTGTTTTGCAAATTTAAAGGAATTCAAAGAATTATTATAAATTCAAAGAATTATAATAAAAACCCACCAATCAGCTTAATGTTTACTTCTGCCAAGCTGATTAAAAACATTACATAAAGCTATATGAAAGACTGTGGTATGATCTCTCCAAGTTATTTTCAGAGAAATGAGGTGCTCAATCTCTCAAATTTGCTTTAGTGTAGATAAGATCATGGTTGAAAAACAGCTACTGGATCAATAGCAGCAGAATCTCGGTTCCCAGAAAACCACCTTTATTACCCACACACCCTCCCCAAGAAAGGGCTGCCCATGAGTGCATGCAGCACTCTCCTCATGCAGACAGTTTGCCTCTTCAAAGGGGAGATGATCATAGAATATTCTGAGCTGGAAGGGATCCACAGGGATCATCAAGTCCAGTTCATGCCTCTGCACAGGATAACCCTGAAAATCACACCATGTGTCCTAGGGTGCTGTCTAAAAACTTCCTGAAATCTGGAAGGCTTGTTGCCTTGAGAGGGAAAAGCAGCAATCCACAGTGGATCTGTCCAGGCTCAGACAAATGTGATAGGCATCTAATCTGAGGAAAGCATAAGGCCCTGATAACCAGAGAGGAAAGAGAAGCTCTCCTCTGTTCATTAATCTAATTTCTCTCCAAAAGCAACCATCTGTAAGAGCCACAATGCTGCTCCAGGTCAGCAATCTGCATAAAAATGGAGCAAAAGCATCTCTGGCAGAGAGCACCACTTCTGCAGCATTTCAGTCAGCTTGCTTTCATTCAGGGCCAAACTTCAGCAGCTTACTGAGATGGCAGAAAGCCTCTAATTCCACCCAAGAGCTACAGGAAGGGCATAGGAGCCAGGGCTAAACACACCAACCTTCCTGCATCATCTCCCATCCATGTGCATGGATTCCACTCTGCAGGCACATCCTCAGGTCTGTTTCATTGCTGTCTCAATGCTCTGATTTTGAGACAAATTAGGCAACCTTACCTCTCATAACAACAAAGACAAAGTTACATACCTTTTTCCCTTCCCATGCTAATCCTTTGAAGACCTGCAATTGCTTACTTACTGGTGCAGCCTCTGCAGGGGCAAAGGAAGCAGATCCTCTAGCTCCCTCCCTTGAAACTGAGGTCGAGTCTCCTGGAGTTTCTTAAACCGCCGGAACGACTTATTTATCCTCAGTTGCTCCTGTGTGCAGCAGAAAAGGGATATAGCTTTGAAACTACGAAAAGAACTACATGCTCTAGTCTGCACCAGAGCTTGGAATTCTTCACCTTGGAGTTTATGACTCCAGTCCCACAAGCATCAACTTCTTTTGCAGCTATGGGCAAGCCATTGCCTTTCTCCTGACCATTCATTCCAGTGGGTAATGGAGGCAATATCCCCCTTCCATACATGCACAGCAAATGGAAATAAAGAAAAAGAGGAGGTTGAACCAGTTAGGAAAACAGGGAGGACCCTTGTGGCTTTGTGCCACGCCTTTCAAGAAAAAGCAATGCAGATCTGCACTCCCATCACCTCAAGACAAGTATCCAAAATGGCTTTTTCCCTTGGAAAATCAAAAGTGTGAATATATGCATGCAAAGACAAGAGAAGGGAAACATGCCAGTACATTTTGCATCTGGGAACAAGCATGGACAAAAACTGGAAGTTGGGTGGTTTAAATTCCAGGTACAACTGTCAGGACTTTGGAATAAATATGTATCCTGCCGAAATTTCTTGAAAACAGGTTGTATTTGGAGACATAAGTGGGAAGAAAAAAATTTCTTCAACCATAGAAAAAAAACTGTGAAGGAAAAGGAAATCCCACTGCTAGGATACAGTTGGTAGTAGTGGGAAAGACTAGGAGACATGGCAATTCCTAGAAAGAGATCTCTGTATCGTAGTGAAAGCCTGGAAACTCTCTAGGCTTGCCAGCTAGGAAGGAGTGGGAGTAAATACAGAACTCTCTTTGAGAAAGCTGTGCTCACCATATGCACATACATACACAAACACCTGAAAAAACATCAGAAATTCGAAGCTCTAAATAAGTAGAGAGGTTTTCACCATTTTATTGTGGAAGAAAACCTGAATTTCATTAGCCCAGAAAAAGTAAGAACACTGATCACTCCAGAAACAGAAGATAAATGGAAGGATGTGGCATTTTCACAGAATGGAAAAAGAGAAATAATATGAAGACTAAAGCAGATATTTACCTTCAAGGTTTTATTTGCCTGCTCCAAATTCTCAGCATAGTGGCCATAAAGATCCAGACTCTGACAAAAATTTTCCAGTCCTGGTCCCAAATTCCCTTTCTCCAGGTGAAGTGACAGAACGCTGTGCACAAGGAGCAATGAGCTTGTGAAGGATACATTACTGATGGCATTTTCAAAGCTCCTTCTGATTCATTCCTTTGCTGACCTTCCTTTACCATTCTCCACCTCACATCCAGTTTCTATGCCAAATTTGCTTGGAGGTCAGAGAGTAAGCCACAGAACATATTGTGGAGCAGACTTACTGAGCTTAAACCACTGTCTAGTAACTGGGTACCCAGATACGTGGTACAGATCAGGACTTCCCTGGGGACACCTCCAAGTACCACCAAGGCTAGCAGTGCTAGGAGTGAATGCCTCTTTTACAAGGTGTTAGCCTTATTTCCCCAAATCTTACTTTCTCATCAACATAGAGTCCTCCCAATATAATTACAGGAATTGCATCCTGCGTCCACTTACTGGCTGGCTGAATATAAGGATTCCAGGGGTCCAAATATAGTTTCCAACACAGCAGGTTTCAGCGTCCCTTTGGCTTTTAAAATTGTCACAAAGTACTAAGTAGAAAAGAAAAAGAATTTCAAACAGGTAGAATTCACAAATCATCATAGAATCACTGAATGATTTGTGTTGGAAAGGATTTTAAAGACCATCTAGTTCCAACTTGGTCAGGGACACCTTCCAAGTCCCATGAAACCTGGCCCATCACTTCCGGGGACGGGGCATCCACAGCTTGTCTGGACAACCTGTGCCAGTGCCTCACCACCCTCACAGTAAAGAAGTTCTTTCTAATATCTAATCTAAACCTACTGTCTTTCAGTTTAAAACCATTCCTCCTTGTCCTATTACTATATGCCTGGGTAAAAAAATCACTCTTCCTCTTTTTTATAACCCCCCCAAAAGTACCAGAAGGCTGCAAAGGTTATTAACCTCTGAGGTCACTCAAAGGTTATTTGTGGCACAGAGCAGAAGCCAGAAGCTGCAGCCTGAACACTCTTTGGCTCAGAAGGATATCAAACCTTGTGAATGTCTACCTAAGATATGCACCATCAGATAGATGTAAGCCTTACTTGTAGCTTTGACCATAACTGCAAACACATGGAACAGTACTAAAGCTCTAAAAAGATTCTATTTCAGTGTCCTCAGATGCATCTGTTTTTCACTCTCTTGTCCATAATTTTTGTCTTGTCTGTGTCCCTACATCATGCATCTCAGTTCACACATCTCAGGCATCTTAAGGTGAGCCCCTTATTCAATCAAAGCTTGAAAGATTTATGTCTGTGTACAGAACAAAGCCAAAAGGACAAACCCATGAGCTACTGAATATTACAGAGGAGGTAAAAGAAAAACAACAAAAAACCCTTTCAGCCACAGCAGGTGTCCCAGGCATTAGGGATGTATCGAAGTCTTCCTCTTGACCCTTCCCCATGACAACATGAATAAGTATGTGCTGTCTGAAGACACCCACATATCAGAAGGGGCAGAAATACTCACTGTGAGCACCAAATCTAGCTGCTCAAGGTATTTGTGTTCTGTTTCCAGCAGTTCCTTGGCTGTCCGGCTGCGCTTTCTCTCCCAGCGAGCCCTCTGGTCTTCCACAGTGTTTGCTCCAACCACAAACGGCAGGGATGAGGCACTCATGGCAGAGTCAGGGTTGATATACAGGGATGTAAAGGATCCTGAAGAGCCAAGCCAGATGGACACATTACAAAAGAATAACCCATGTCACAGGGTAGGATTTTGAGCAAAAAACTCTACACTTTCCTATGAAATAAGGGAAGTCAGTTGCCACAATCCTTATTAACAGTTTCCTTCTGCATTCCCTCGTGTGGACACAGGGGCCCTGCATCAACCAGAGGAACAGCATTAGACAGACCAGGCTGTGAAAGCAAGAGCAGTACATGACGATACATCTGTAAGTAAATCTCAGTGCACAATCCCACGTGCAAACCACTGCTTCCTGTGCTTTGCCCTCCCCATGCTTTGTGTGAAATTCTCATTAAACTCAAGCAAGTTAGGGGGTGGAAGAGGTACTGTGGATGGGAGTAGAAAACAACCATAAGATCTGTCTTGTGAGGAGAAAGAGAAAAAAGAGAGAACACCCTTGCTTGTTTTCCCATGGAGGTTACTAAGAAGCAAGTGGTTTGCTTTGTCATTTTCTAACAGTAGTTTGTGCTTCTGGAGGTGAGAGAGGCCAAGCAACTGCAGTGAATGACACCAGCTTTGCTCCAGCTCTGCTCTTCTGCTACAGTATTATGATTTTGTTACACAGAAAAACATTCCTCCTTTCAGCACACCCTCTCAGAAAAAGAGGTGTGTTTTAGCAGAACACCAGTTAGATATTGTTCTTTTGATGAAAAGGCAGTGCAGGCAGTTGCACACTTGCCCCAGCATTAAGTCTGCGGTTTCACTGGAAGCTGAGTAACCTCCAAAAAGCTCTGGTTCCCACGTGGACAAGATACATTAATACAGAAAGATGTGTCATCATAGAGAAGGAGATTTGTCAAACACCATCTTCCAGAGACATTTCAGATACGTAAATCAATGTCTGAAACAAAGTTTCACATCAAATGAGTACCAGGGCCCATTTAATGAGTTGGCAAAAGTCCAGAGAGCTGACGGGCATGTGTCATGTTTTACAGTAGCAGCAGCTTCTCCAGAGGTTTACCCTCATATTCACTTACAGCACAACCACAAGCCTAGCCAAGACCACATCTTGGTCAAACAGGGCAGACCTGGCGTGGATGGAGAGGCAGCACTGCAGGGACCACCCAAAGCTTAGCATCAGTCCTCCCCCTGAAGTGTTCAAGGCCAGGCTGGATGGGGCTCTGAGCAACCCTGTCTATGGAAGGTGTCCCTGGGCTTTGCAGGGGTGTTGGAAGGAGGTGTTTTTTAAGGTCTCTTCCAACCCAACCATTCCATGATTCTATTTGTGTGCAGTTGCAAAGTACTCACCAGTAATGGACTAAAATGCTGCCGTTTGCAGAGCACCTCTAGCCAGGGCAGACTGCAGTCGGGATTTTCATTTTGCAGACCAATTTCTTTCAACACACAATAATTAAAACAAACTAACAAGTTATACCAGGTTTGACCATCTCTTGCTCACATAAAGAAGTTCAAACACTCCCATTATTCCACAGTATATTCTAACTGTGTCAGGCCTGTAGGGTGAGAGCTGTCTGCAGCCTGTGGGTACACTAGAAAACACTTCACCTAAAAGTGACAGAACTGCCCCAGCTGGCTTCTCCCATCTCACATTCAGAAACCACTGAACAGAGTCTGTTACTGTTAACTACCTTATAATGCACCATTAGCAGCATCCCCTTCAACATTTCTGAATTTTTTGAGTGCCCTCAAAAAATCTCCTGTTATTATTGCAGCACAGCCTCTCTCGGTGTCTCAGGAGTGTAACCACAGAGTGGATCAGCTCTGAGGGCCACATGGCCCCACATCCCACACTGTGAGGTAAGGGGAAGAGGAAGGGAGAAACCCTGGAGCCCACAGCCAGCCCTCAACCACCCTGAGGAGTAAAGGATTAAATATTACAGCAGTTAATACTGTAAGTAGATCATGCACCTAGCCTTCCTTCAATTCGCCTGTGCTGCAGGGTATTAAAAGTGTATTTAGGATCAGTCAAAACCAAGGGTATTATATTTTTTCAGCAGATGAGAAAAGATCCATCAAAAGTCTTGTGGGATTGAACAGAATGCTTTTCTTGACCAAAAATGAAGCATTTCGCTCATTATCAGGATTTTGCGGATTTTTTTTTTTTAGAAACAAATTAAATACGTTTTAAAGACACAAATGTTTCCAGTAAAAAAGAACGTGGGCGCGCTGAAGAATATTAACTAAACGTTAACCAGATGTTTTGCTCTGACTGTGACATGGATTCAGGAAACACTTGGTGGAATCAGGGACTAATTTAGCCAAAGGGATCTTCAGGGGTCATCCAGCTGAGCCCTGTGCCCGGAGCGGGGCTACCACCAAAACCAGGCTGGGCTGCTCAGGGCTTCATCCTGTCCAGGACCTTTCCACCAGTTGAGATCGGGAGATCGGGACACCGAC
>VWZW01005286.1:128791-182683 GCA_013397115.1 Edolisoma coerulescens | reverse complement strand
ACATCAGCAGAGGAGAAATCAACAGCCCAGTCTGACTTCCAAGCACAAACACATGGAAACCCTCTTGCCCTGCAGGGGCAGGTTCAGGACAGTCAAAATCTTCCTTTGGGAACAGATGCCAGGTGTTATCACCCAGATCTGAACCCCGTACTCCTCACGCTGGGAATTTCCATTTCCACTTCCCATTTCCTCTCCTGCAGATCCTCAGGGAGCCCTGACAACCCCCCCAGACTGTCACCACAGGGCTTTTTTCCCCAGACAAAACCCAACGCGTTGAGCCACCGAGACGTCCTGGTCCTCAAAGCCAACCCGGCAGTGACCTCACACTCCATCCAAGCTCACCCCAGCCACGGGCAGAGGCTCCCCTGGGCTGGGGGTAGGATCTGATCACGTTTTGTTTGTTCCTTTGCCAGGTTCTGGCTGGGTTTGGAGCCGTGACTCCATCAGGGCCACGCCGGGTCTCGCGCGGCGTCTCCCGGCTTGGGCGGCTGCCGGGGCTCGGGTGATGGATTGGGGCTTTGATCAGCACAGTCAGGACAAGCCTGCAAAGGGCACTGCAGCTCCGCAGTGGCTCCACGGCGAGCCTGGCTGTGGGATTTGTGTAAATACACATTGCCATACAGCCCGGATGAATGTCCCGATGAATTCCCGTGTGGAATCACCCCCTTCCTGCTCAGCCACAGGACTTGCAGGTACCTCTACGTGGCTACAGGGCTTGTGTCAGGACAAAGACTAAAAACCAGCTACCCAAACACCTCGAGAGAAGAAAGCAGATAAAACCATCCATTTTTGTCTTTTAACTCATAAAACAAGACAGAAAGCACAGTTCACACACAAACTGCCAACCCTCAGGAGCTGGCAGCTCCTCGTTCCCCTACGGCTGGAAGCAAGAAACCACTGTTTCTAAAATACATCTGTTCTTTTCAAAATAGAGGTTATTCCCACTTCTCTTCACCCAGAACAACAAGCAGGAACAACAACAAATGAAAGCTTCGCAGCCACAAGAATGTCCTCATTGTTTTGTGCCCATCGCTGGCTTTCCATAAACACCAGCCCAGCTGCTGTTGAAATAATCTGGGAGTTTCTTGCTCTGTTCTGCTCTGCTCGTGTGTCCACATTAAAAGTGCTGCTTTCACCAGGCCCAAATCCCTCTTTCCAACGCTCTGAATTTAGCATTGAGCAAAGGCAGCTCAGCCATCCCTCAGACCATGACGTTCGTGAGTTATTTTTGGGGGTTTGGCAGAGCCCTCAGCATCAGCCTCAGAGCAGCCCTTCAAAGTGTGTGCTCAGCTAAATTCACGCCGTGGAAAAGAAATATTGAGGAGTCCAAGCGAGTCGCCCACCTTCCTTTCTGCCTCCCGTTCCGTGGGATTGCTTTCAACTCAAACACCCTGTGGGCGGAGAGATCCTCCTGCCTCATCCAAATGGACGTGGAGATGGATTATTTGGGTTCATTTGCATGCATTTGCATCCCTCCAGAGAACATTTTTCGGGGAAGGGCGAATGTGTACCTGACATTTCACACAGAAATTTTGATGTGTTTGAAAATTCCAAGTATCCTCCGATTCTGAGGAATCTGGGGTCGTTGGGTTGGGAGGCATCAGCTGAGCCAGCAGGTTTGTGGTCTGAGAGGGGCATGGGATGCACAGTCCAGTAAAATCCAAGGAATTCCAGACCAGAAAAACAACCACAAATTTTAAAACACAAGTTAAAACACCCAAGTAAGGACTCACTGTGCTGGGGGAAGCTGAAGGGCCTCAGAGAAGTCTACAATGAGCAGAAATTCCTCCAGTGGCTGGTGGGATTTGGGTTTTTCAGACACCTCAGGGAGTGTTGCTCTTCTGTCTCTAGAAACCCCCCAGAGTTGCCCAAATTGCCCCAAAAAATGGAATTTTAAAAATCATCAGTGATTTGACTCTCCCATGGTGACCTCTCCCCACGCAGGGTCTGGCAGTACCAACTGTGACGTTCCTACAACTTCATAGCACAATTTTGTCACAATTTTTAATGTTCTTTACTCTGAAGTGGTTGGCAGTCACAGCAGCAGGATCTCATCCCTCATTGCCTTTGTTCTTTTTTCTTCCTGTTTTTATTTTATGGCTTTGGCCTCTTGGGAATTTTTCCCTTTTTTTTTGGATTCTACACAAAGACAAGAGCAATGTGTCATCGATCTGTCCCTTCCAACACTTGCACTAAACACTTTCCTCCTTGCAGAGTGGGTGGGAGAACCAGGATTTTTATGGATAATCTCTATGCCAACAAGCAAACACTGCATTATGGATCACACCAAACAATGATTCACTGGGATGAGTTGGGAAGGGCTGGAAGTGCTGATGAACCTCAGACAAGTCCCCATCTCGTGGAGTGGCCACTGAATCTCCAATTCCTTCCTTCAGAAGGAAGAAAATAAAGCAAAACACAGAGCCAAGTTATGTTTTGAGGAGGAGAAGGGAATATTTCTCTTCCCTGGAAAAACTCTGATGCCTTGGATCGATAGAATGTGAGCATGATGCAGTCAGATAAGATAAAGAGCAATAATAAACTTCTTTTTAATTTAAATCTTTAATTTGTCATCAGCAGTGTTGCCTTGCTAGAGGATTTCTTGTATATTCAGATGAGTCTCACTTAATTTTAGAGCTTTCTGCCCAGTAAATGGAGAAATCTGGGTGTCTTAGAGGGTGATTCACCGCCTCTGGTTTTGTTCAGGGTAGGATAAGTTATTATTTGGTAGAACAGTCCCTGTCCTTTGATTCCAGCTGGACAGGATTACAATCCTTGATTTCAAGTTTAAATATCTGATAAATGTATTCAGGTGAAATAAGTCTGGATTTATTTCTAGAAAATGGAAAGTTTGTTTTGCATCGATTTTAATTTATTTTCCTTTCCTTTGTTCATATCTAGCATGATAAATCCATTATTTCACTTTGGAAAAACAAACTCTCCTCAAGCCAAAACCCCCATCCAGGTTTACATCTTCCAGCACATTTATCAGGCCTGGTGATGGTCCTGCTCTCCTGGACACTCTGAGCAGATCGATTAGCACAGCAATAAACACAAATAACCACAATCACCATCAAAATATTCCTTTTCTATGGGCATTAGGAACTTTCTGGGCATTCTGAGCCCTCCACGAGGTACTCAGGTAGTTTCAGACTGGTGGAAATAAAGGGAAAAATTCTGAAGTTGATTTTTTTTTGCGGTGAATTTGTACTTAGTAACGACGCAGGACTGATGTTGATTTCCACGCCGTGGGTTTCAAGGCGAGCCAGCAGAGCAGACGTACAAATCACTGCTTTCTGACACCAGGAGAGCGAGATGGCAGAGCCAGGGGCAGGAATTACTCGTGGTTTACTTAAGGAATGAGCCTGCATCATCAACATAGGAAAAGCATCCAGCATCACTTCTACCAGGAGCGTGCGATCCAAGGAAAGCAAATAACTGGCTACAGAAATCTCAGAAGGAGCCTTCCCAGGGCACTCACAGGTCCTCTTGGAAGGGCAGCAATGATCCATGATCCGTCATTCCTGGGCTCCCTGATCCTATCAGGCTGTTCAGAAGCAAAGCTGGTTTCATGTGGTGCCAGAGCAAGATGTAAACACTGCTCGGTGCCGGCCGGGAACATCACAGCCCTGGGGCACGTGGGAGTGAGGAGGGGGCTGTTTGGGAATAAACAACTCCTTAAACCACTGGAAAACATTGCTTCCAATCAATATTGGGCTGGTTTTAAAGCAATGGCTTCTGCAGGTAGCTGACTCAAACCATCAAAAACAAGGGATGTGTTTGGCGATTTCCAAGGATTTTGAGATCTTGGGGTTGCTCCCCTAGGTGAGGGAAAACAACTGCTGTCTTCAAGGCAGGGAAAACACAGCCAAGCTGCTGAAAGTAGAAAGGATTGATACCCTCCCGCTGGGCACAAGGCACAGCAAAGGGACTTGGAACGGGATAAAAGGGACAAATTTGTCGTAAGAGCAATAAAAGCTTGCACCAACAATAGCGTGAGGGCACCAGGGGTTAATAAAGGCATTCACTTCACCCAGGTTTTCTTAAACTTAATACTCCAATCAATAGTGGTTTGTATTTCTAAATCATTTAACATCTGAGAGGCATTTCCAGCACTATAATGAGACTGCAGGGTCTTTAAAGCTTTCCCAAAGTAGGGCTGCAGCTTGGCATAAAATGGCAGCCACCTCTGGCTCTGCTGTTCCCACCAAATTGTGGGAGAAACTTCCTTTTCCCCCCCTCTCTGAGAAAGCCATGAGCAGTTAAATGCCCCTGGGTTTATCCCCCTCTGCCTGTGTGTGTGTCTGGAATCAAGGAAATCAGGATCACAGAATTAATCCTGTATTTTCTTGAGGTGGGAACTCACCGCTCCCCTTTAATACCACGGATTTCTTCATCAGCAGGATTTCCAGTGAGCACATCCCCAGTTATTTACCCTAAGACAGAGTTTACAGCCAGGCTGGTTGGGTTTCTTTCACTCCTAAGCAACACCGATGGTTTTTTTTTTTTTTTCTGTGTACTGAAATCTCAGCTCCAGCTTTGTCAATATTTGGCCTTATCTTAAAGAACTCCAAAGCAGGGTCAAAGGAGAGTAAACTGTCCCTCCAGAAAGCAAATATCAATTATTTAAGCACCTCTTTGGGCAAGTTCAGGAGAGAAATGGCAAGGAAATCAAAGCCTGGTTCTCCAGAGAGAGCTGTTGTGCTTTGAACCCAGTGGTTGTTGATACAGAACAAATTTAAACAGCCCAAGGGCAGGGCTAGGTGGGATTTGGGGAAGGAATTGTTCCCTGGGAGTGGGGGGAGGCCCTGGCACAGAGAAGCTGTGGCTGCCCCATCCCTGGAAGTGTCCAAGGCCAGGCTGGACGGGGCTCGGAGCAGCCTGGGATAGGGGAAGGAGGAACAAGATGAGCTTTGAGTTCCCTTCCAACCCAAACCCATCTGGGATTCCATGATTTGGTTTCTTTTACTTTTGACTGCAAGAACAAATTGTCCCCTCCACATTTAAGAGTCCAAGAGCACAAATCCATCAGTCTTCATTCAGGACTCTTTGCTGGAAGTACATTGGGACTAAATCGTGGAGTGGGAGGCGAGACCTTGGAAATGAAGGATTATTTTAGCTCAGGAACTGCTGGGTGTAAAGTGACAGTGGATGTATTTGGGCTGGGAATTTAAATGGGGACCCTGACCATGAAAAACTGAGAGGTTCTGGAGCAGTGCTGGAGCCCTGCTGACACTCTGCCTTTGGGGTTGAACCCTAAATTCCAATCAAACCAATGAGACTGGATCCAGTGGAGACCAGTGGCTCATTCACACTTCCAAATCCCATGACGAATTTGAGAACAGGTCCCTGAAGCAGAAGCCTGGAAAGGGTTTACAAACTCCTTCGTGTAGTCAGAGCTGTAGAGAATCAGTCTGGACTCAAGGAGCCCCTGGGTTAATTCCTCACACATTTACAATCCCCCTTCCCACCGTTTTTATATCAATAGCCACAATAATGTTCACTTTGTGAATATTCCCTGCCTGAAGTTTCTGCTTTAGTGTCCTGTTCCTACAATACAGTGCTGTTTAAATCCTCTGATTAGAAAACCCTCAATTACCTGCCAGAAGGGCTCTGCAGGTATTGGGACACTCTGAAATTACCCCAAGTTTCTAGAATTTAACAGAGCAGCTCCTTTAACGTCCACTCTCAGCAGCACTGGAGAGCAGAATTAGTCTTTTGAGAGCGGTTTCACCTAATTAAATAAAATTTACATGTTTGAAGAATAACCTCTGTAGCATCTGGAAAAAGTTTCCATGGATTCATCAGGATTAGAGCAGGAAGGTCTGAGCTCCCCCCAGACTGTCCTGGCAGAGCTGAGCTCCAAACCTTGACCGTTCCAGAGCTTCAAGGCACTGGTTTTGCACCACTCTGCAAAGTGTTTGTTTGATCCACGGCATCTCTTCCTGGTCAGGTCAGAGACAAGGGGATGAAGGCTGAAGGATCAGAAGGTATGAGTCAGGAAATGTTTTGCTTTCCCTATATTCCCCCCCAGGGTGGAAATTTTGGAGGAATCCCTGCTCTAAGATAACATTGCTTGTGATTTCTTACGTACTCTGTTTCAGCTAAGTGAAAAGAAAATAATGAGCCCAGTGTTTGGCCATGGAGATCTGCCTGGTGAAAAAAACCCAACCAAAACACAGCCCAAGTGTGTAAAAAGCAGGGAGTGAATCACTGGCAGTGGCAACTGTCAGAATTAGGAAATTAACTTCATTAAAGGTGTGGCAACTTAATTTTCTATGCAAGCATGTAATGATGAGGGTTGGGCAGAAAAAAAAACTGCTCAGACATCCAGTTTAACACAAATCCACCCAAAGCTGCCAGGGCAGAGCTCCCCAGCTCAGCCCGACCTCCTGGCTCCCTCTTTGGGTTACTTTTGCTCTAAATAGGCCAAATTAGCCCCAGACTGTGTCCCCTCCATGTCCCCTTGATGGGAGCAGGCAGGATCTGGGGGTGCCACTCCCCAAAACCCCCCAGAGGAGTCCCCACACAACTCCCAGCTCCAAGAGGGAGGAAGATGAATCCTAGGTGGAGCCACGGCCCTGCTTTCCCTTGTCCCCTCCTGCTGCTGCCCAGGACAGGTCACAGACTCCTTGTTCCATGGTTTTATCCATTTTCGTTCCCAAGTATCCACGTCTGTGGCATCGCTCACTCCCTGACCCTTTTTCATCACTCCGGGACTGTGCTGGTGGCTTTTCCCCAGCTGGGTTCAGGCTTTTGCAGTGCTAATTTCTTTAAACCTTTCCATAATTGCACAAAATGTGCTGGAATCCTCTAATCCTCCTGTTAAGCATCAGCATTCCCTGTTGTTCCGGATTCTCCAAGGCATATTTATGGACAAGTGAGTGGTGGATGGACAAGTCTCCCCTCTGATCACCAAGAGAAAACCTGGAGATGAAACCTCCTTTTCTCCCCAGACTGACTCGATTTTCACCACTTCTCGATTCAGACAGAGGCATAAAACCAAAGAAACTCCAGCCTCAAGCTCACTTTATGGTCCTTTTAACAACTGAAACTTCACAGCTGCCTCCCAAATCACTCTCATTGCCTTGCTTCTCCTCAAGATGCTTAAAATAAAATTAAAGAAAATTTGTTTCCCAAACAAATTCCACGATTTTACTCCTTTCTAATTTCCCTGTGGCTGCCCAGACCAAACAGATCCCGGGTTCATTTACCAAGGGAGAAGGAATCACTCTGTTTATATCTATATATTTAAAACAAGGCTCCTGTCCACGTTCTCTAATTCTCAGTGTAGGGTTATTTCTATAGCCAAAATTTCTGGTGGCCTATTAGCGCTGTATAAAACCCTAAAGATTTCCTGTTCCAGCAGGCAGCAGGTTTGACAGAAAAGCTGAACTGGATCCTTCCAGGGAAAAGTCAGTTCGGGAGACACCAAAGTGCCACCAAAGCTCTCTGCTGCCCACGTGCCTCTCCTCCCTAATTCCCAGCCCACCGTGCTCCTGCTTTCCTTGTGCTTGGGGATTTGAGGGGTTTAGGGAGCATTTAGGGGTGTGCAGATATTTTTGGGGTGGTGCTGCAGCCCTGAGATCCTGGGGGATGTTCCACCAGAAGCGAAGGGAAGCACCTTCATGGCTTTCTTGATAAGAACAGTGAACAGGGAGTGAAATTTGGGATTTGTTCTTGGGGCATCTCCTTTAGGATTCACAGCCCAGTGCCCCTGTGAGCTGTGCCCAAAAGCAGGGATTAACCTACTCCAAATTACGGTTCAGGATTAATTTACTCCCAATTAATGTTCATTCCCACCACCTAAATCAAACTTTGAGCTGTGGCCTCCCAAGGAGGGGACGAGCTCCCAGAGACCCTCCAGGAATTGCGGCTCCATCCTCGTCCCCACATCCCCATCCCCTGATGGAGCTCCAGGGGCCCCAGAGGAGTGGGGCAGGTGACTGGGACTAACGTGGATTTTTGACACCGCACGTTTCACATTCGCTGTGTTTTCATTTCGCCTCCCGAAAGCTGTGAGGGTGAACATTATTAAAATTAAAAAAGAAAGAAAAAAAAAAAGGGCAAAAAGAAAACAGTGCAAAGCAACAAGGTAGGTTTCTGTCCAAAAAAAAGTCCGAAACTGGCTCCAATTGGACCTGGGTACGGAAATGCTGGAACTTGTACCCTCCAGTGGCAAAATAAAACAGGCTACCATTATTAGAAATTTTCTACAGCTAAAGATGTAACATCATAGCTAAATTCAGTCAGAGACAGGTCGAGCAACAAAAACCAGGAGCCAAGGCAGTCTAGTCTGGTCTGAAACCTGATTCAGGCACCAGATTATGAATAGATTTAACTGGTTTGCCAAATGAAAATGTAGATTTTGGCAGTGTTTGGGCTCCTTTTATTTTTTTATGTTTTTGGTGTGCTATATGTGGAGTCCTATTGCGCGCTGTGGGGATATGAGAAAAGAGCCTTTTTATATTATATAACTGCTGGAGGCTCGTGCGTGTGGGTATGGAACAGAAAAAACACCCTTAACCCCGTAAGTGCCAGAAAGGAGCTCTGCCTGAGCACCCTTCGTGGAGGACCACGCTCAGCACCAGGGCCACTGGTGGCTGCCACATCCCTGGAAGTGTCCCAGGCCAGACTGAACGGGGCTTGGAGCACCCTGGGATAGTGGAAGGTGTCCCTGAACATGGCTGGGGGGTGGATGAGATGATCCTTAAGGTCCCGTCCAACCCAAACCATTTTGGGATTTTGTGTTCACAGCCAAACCGATTCCACCTTTCCATACAAACCTGGGGAGATCCAGCATCCCCTGGCTCAGATTTGGAATTGTCTACCCACCCTTTGTGGGATAACAACTCACACCGGGGGCCTCCTTCTTCCTTGGTCATTTGTAGAATCAAAGAATCACAGAATATCCTGAGCTGGAAGGGACCCACAAGGATCTTCGAAGTCCAACTCCTGGATTGATCATGCATTGATTGATTATAGTGAAAAAACACATTTATCTCCCTATTTGCCATGGAAGTCCTCTGTAGAATCATCTGAAACAGCCCTGAGAGAGATAGGGGAGTATTTCAAAGTGGAAAAACACTTTTAAAACACCCAAAACAACCTCTGGAACCCAGAGGTTCCAGCCACCATTTGTAGAGCAGGAAAAACAAGCAGCAGATCTCTGGAGGTGCCTTTTGGTGACAGATTCCAGCTCTCCATGGTCGGTTTTCGCTCTGATTCCCTTCAGGTATGTGAGCTAGGAAGGAATAAAAAAGGTGGAAGTTCCAAAAGGAAAACACGATAGAGCAGGGGGTGTCAGGGAGAAGGGAGCAGATCCCTGCTCTGTGCCTGCTCCTGGGCTCTGCTCCTTCCCCCAGAGTCCATCCGGTCCCACGGAGCCACCACCCGCCCCGAAGTGACCCTCAGAGTCACATCATGGAATATCCTGAGTGAAAGGGACGCACAAGGATCATCCAGACCGACTCCTGGCCCTGCACAGGGCACCCCAAAATCCCACCCTGTGCCTCAGAGCATTGTCCAAACACTCCTTGAACTTTGGCAGGCTCTGGGCTGTGACCTCTTCCCTGCAGAGCCTGTTCCCATCTGCCATCAGCTCTCCCCATCCAAGGGCGGTGTTGTTGGGGGCTGGCAGCAGGACCCCTCCCCACAAAGCCATCCTCAGGTCACACTGAACCCAAAGGAGACATTTCTCACCTCAGCACCTATTTGTGGACTCTCATTTTTCCCTTATTTCTTGTTATTTAAATAAACCCCCTAAAAAGGGCCAGAAACCCCCTCTGCCAGTGGCAGCCAGGTGTGCACAGGGGACAGAGCAGCACAAAGAGCGGGGCCAGCTCAGAGCAGCTCATTTCACACTGGGCTGGAGCATCACCGAGGAGAATCCACATGCTGCTCGGGATGTTCATTAATCATCCAGCTAATTTGTTTTTACACAGGAGCGCTGACAGCAAATGAATGTTATTGTAGCAGCAGCGCTGCATAATCCCCACTATTATGGGTTTAGCAAACGACTGCTCTGCGTTCACTGCCGCTCCTTTCTCCATCCAACTGCAATTGTAAATTGTAAATATATCTATTTTTATTCCCATCTGCTGAAAGGAACGGCCCCACCAGCTGCGGCCAGGGGGATGAAAGGATTGCTGCTGTCTGTTTCTTCCTCCTCCCTCTGGTCCTTATCTCAGGAACATGAGTTGAAATCTGGCCCAGAATTTACTGAGTGTTCAGAGACTTTTTACGAGGCGATGCTTTCGCAGGCTGCTCTTGAGAATATATTTATTTATATCCGTGTACACACGTGGATTATTGTGGCCGAGGTTGTTCCTCCTGTAAATCTCTCTCCTATTTGTACACAATGTGCACAGGCAGCATTCACACGAGGGAGGAAAATAATCCGGTGGTTAAGGGTAACGTGGGATTTGAGAGACCTGGGTTTAATTCTCCCCTCTGCCACAGGCTTCATTTTAATCCACATTATGTATTTATATCTACATGTACCACGGAAAGGGCACAGAGGACATTGTCTGAATTGTCCTTCAATTGTCCTGAACCCTCACTAGTCTTGGCTTTTGGAGGGAATCCACATTCAGCAAAGGGTTGAGATGAGCTTTGACCCTCATGGGACAGGGACAGACTTGGACACATCCTTTAGGCTAAGGAAAACCCACCCAGCCCTTCCTTTCTGCCACGTTGGCTGAAATAGATCTTGGAATCATGGAATCATGGAATGGTTTGGGTTCGGAAAGGACCTTAAAGCTCATCCCATTCCACACCCTGCCATGAGCAGGGACATCTTCCACCATCCCAGGCTGCTCCAAGCCCCGTCCAACCTGGCCTTGGACACTGCCAAGGATGGAGCAGCCACAACTCCCTCCCACATCCCACTAGGAGACCACAGGGGTGGACAGTCCAAAGGGAAAAGGTGACCCCATACAATGATCAACCCTGTCAGAGGTCCCTTAGTAAAGCTAAGGAATTATTTCCCCCCCCACTCTGCTCTTCTCCTGGATCCTTTAGAGACCCAAAACTCAGGACACTTTTTGTCAAACTGCTTTGCCATCACAGCCAAGTGGAGGTCAGGGACCAAAATTGGGTCAAAATTCAACCCCACATGATTTTAAAGCATTTCAAGCTTAACTTTAAGAAAGATTTTTGAAACAGGTGGGCACCTGGTCTTTCCCAACATGGCAACTCCCTGCACTGCCTTATTTGCAGCAATACACTCATAAAAATCCTGGGAGCCAATAAAGAGAGGAGAGGAGAGGTTTCAGGTGTTTACTGGCTGTAAAATTATTAATACCAGCTTCAAGCATGTGATTGTGGTGTTATTGCTGATTGTACAGCATTAAAATATCATAACAATAAAATATTAAAAAAAAAATGGAAAACCATTTGTTGCAAGAGTCTCGGGGTCATGCACGTGGCCTTTATTACATGGACGTTTTAAACATTTGGGTTGCTACAAATTTATACCAGAGTCCTGCAGAAGGGTTTGCAAGAGTTCATTTTAACCCCTCATCAAACACAAAAAAATGCACCAAACCCCCAAATCCAGCTTAAGGAGGACCTGAGGAGATAGAAGGGATCAAACCATAAATACGCTGACACCCAGTCCTACCTGGGCAATGAATTTCTCCCTCCCCTACCTGTTTGCCCCCATCCTTTGTGGTCTCTCCCCCAGCAGGAAGGCTGTGGTTGCCCCGATTTCCTCACTCATTCTGTTATTAGAGGAGATCTTGCCCTGCCCCACAGGGACCCATTTTTCTGTCCTCACTCCGGATCCCCGTTCATCAACCCCGCGTGTCAGGAGCCCAAAACACGTCTCTGCTTCTTCCTTCCCCTGTTCTGCTGCTCAGCCCCCGACAGCCAAAAATGTGTCCGTGTGCTTTATGCATGAGGAGAGGTGACTACTGATGCTCGCGAATGTGTGGTCATTTTTTTGCCTGTCAGAAAATCAGCCCCTGGAATCACTGATGCCTTGTGAAATTACAGTCTAATGTAACCAGCTGGGGTATAAAGTAACCAATTTCTTTATTTTTTAAGAAAATTGTTCTCCTGGAGGTTGAAACACAAAACCAAGACATGGATGAAGTTATTTTTGTCCCAAGTCAGAGGAAATTAATGAAATAGCACCTCCCATTTCTGTTGACATTGGCCAAGGTTGCCAAAGTCCTCAGTAATATTGGGGTTCCCGTTATGGGGAATGCTGTAATAGCAGGAGGGATTGGGAATATTATACTGGTGGGAATGTCCATGTCAGAGCCAACAAGAGGAGTTAAGCTCATGCTGAACTTGAAGCAAATAATCAGTTGGAGTGGATAGTTACAGGGCTGTGATAAAATATCTCCTTACACGCTGGATCAAATGTTATAAGGAGAAATCTGTGTCCTGAAATCCTGACTGAAACATCAGAATCCACCAGCAAACATTGCCTGAAATACGGAATTCCTCAATAGGTATCCAGGAGTGCATCTTCTTATTTAAAATGCTGTGTTTTCTTTAATTGGCTTGATTACTTTTAATAATCATGATGTGTTCAACACTGTTTTTTAGGAGCCACTCTTCCCTTTCATCCCCAGAGTGAAAATGTTGCTCAGTATCTTCCAGTAATTTATCTTGTGCTTTCAGCTCCTCGAGACCAGAGCCATTGGTTCTATCAAACATGGCATTGCCACCTCCCTGGGATGAATTAGGGAGGGAAATGGCACAGGGAGGCCAAAAATCCACAGGAAAATAAGGAACCCCTAAGTAAGGAGAACACATATTGTTCTTGGCCAAACCAGCCATTATTCAGCATCTATTTTTGATAAGAATCTCTGAAAATCCAGCGCTTTTTTTGCACAGATATATTGGTTTCCTGCAGTTCTCCGTGGAGTCTGGCGTCCTGCACTGCCAGCTCCGCACTGCAGCAAAAACTCCATCCCAAATAATTTGTCCAGTCAACAATAATCGCTCTCCATATTAATAAAAGTGGCTTGAAAAGTTCAATATGGGAGCTGAAATTTGTTTTAACTCCGTGTGGTTTTGGAAGCTGGAATTGACATTCAATCTCGTTTCTGCTACAAAATGTCTTTGACTGTGTAAGTGTGTAATTATATGCCTCGGTGTAATTAATTGGAGGACATTATTCTCTTCTCACAGAGAGGAGAGGGATTATGTGCAGTTTCATTTGGCTCCCCGAGACACACTTTCCTCGGAGTATTTCCAGTGTCATTTTTTTTTTAATTTAATCTCTGTTTATAGAAAACATACCTAATGAAGAGCCAGTTAAAGAGGCAGCAGAGGAGGAGGGATAATTCCAGCCCAGTTTCCACTGGTGCTCCCGTGGAATAACCCCATCCATCACATCGGGGTGGCTCCTCAGGGATGTGAGGATGGGGATGGGTGAGGAAGGAGCTGGAATTAACCCAGCCTCTTCCCCCATCCCAGCATTCCCGGTGCCACAGGGCTGGCAGGGATCCCATGGAGGGGAAGGATGGGGTGATGCAGCAATCCCTGCTCTGTGTTCAGTTTTCCGTTTCCCTCTGGATCCCGTGTGCAAGGAGAGCAGTGGTGCCCAGCCAGGGATGCTGGGCCTGAGCCTCATCCTGCTCCACAAATCCCCAAACTCCCAAAGCGTGGCTGGATCCCCAGGGCCAAGGAGAAGCTGCATTCAAATTTGGGACAGAAAGAAAACCCAAAAGGACATTGCAGCGTCGTGTGGCTCCTTCTCCTCTCCAGAGAGAGACCCCATAAATGTTTCCCTTCTCATCCTCCTGATACCAACTGGAGCAAATCATCAGCAGGGTGTGAAACCCAAAGCCTGCTCCATGAGGATCCTGTTAGGAGCAGACCTTGGCCCAGGAGCCCTCCCTTCCACATCCCATCCCGGGGTGCCCCTCTCCCCTCCCAGCCCCTGTACGGCGTCCAAGCTCCCTCATGGAAACAACCCCATGGCTTGTTTTCCACCGCGGCTTCATGCCGGATTTCAGGCTCTTATTTGCCTTTTCCTGACGTGTCGCCCATCACGTTCTGATTATTGAGAGTTTTCTTTTGAAGAGTTACCTGAGGTGAGGCCTAATTGGGCCAGGGGAGGATGCCAGGGCTCGGGAACGCTGCCAGCGCCGCCGGGGCTCCTGCATGGACAGCGATCCCGGCCCTTTCCCAGCCTGATCTCAGATCCAGGCTGTAAGGGGACACCAGAGATAAAGCCTGGGAGAGAGCTAGGAGCAGCAACAGAGCCCCTTCAATGCAGGGAGACCAGTCAGCCTTTAGTAGAATATTTAATATTTAATGTTTAATGCGTATCAAATGTCAGAGTGCAACAAAGGAGAGGTTTCACGGCTCCTCGCTCCAACCCTGGAAGAGTTTCCAGGCTCTGGCTGGATTTGGGAATCCAGCAGTGGCTACCAACACTGTTCTTTAATGCTTCAATAAAAATATTCTGTTTATTCTGCAAGGCATTGCAGGCTGGGTTCTGCCACCCAAAACTGCCCCAAGTGTGTCCCAGGGCATGTGGGGCTGATCTCAATTTGCTTTGCTGCCTGCAGGGACTCAGTGGCACTGCTGGCGTGGCTGGGAATAGCTGGGAAGGGCTTGGAGCTCTGGATTATCCTGTCCTGTCCATGGATTTAATAATAATTGACTGAAAACAGCAGGACTGAGCTGGGCTTGGTGTCACTCCATCAATTCTCATTTGTTTTCCCTTCAGTTCCCACCTGCTTTCATCTGTTTCTGGCTGGGCTGATAAGGATTAAAATGTCAGGTCCAAAGTCTTGGCTCTTCCCAGTAGATCCTATTAAATTCTGCTGGAGAAACCACCTGATTTTCCTTCTTGTCCCAAATGTACCTATAATGGGTGTTTATCTATTGACAGAAACACAGGGGAGGGACAGGACTCGAATGCCTTCACAATTCCTTTTCTGGACCTTGAGGACTCATCTAAGAAGGAATTACCAGTGGTAAAACCAGTAAAATGTGTCTGCCTTGGCACTTCAGAGTACAAACATCCCCATCCAGTGATTTTCAGGAGATGTTTTAAACAGAACCATTTCATCAGGATGACAAGGAGATGATGAGGAAAAAAAATACAATTGGAAAGAAGACATTGAAATAGAGCTGAAAAGAGAAATAAAACATCAAAACAGGTTCGATTTTCTCTCCCACGACTTCTTTTCACTTCAAGCAAGCACTGGAGAACATTTTGATGTGGTCTGTGGGATTGTTCCCTCAGAGATGATTGAAAACAAGTTCCCTCAGCCATCAGGGCTTTTGATACGATCGTGTTTTTCCATCTCATTTTATCAGCCCAAACGATGACTAAACTGGGAACCAGACCAGGGCGACCAAGCCTCTCCCAAAAAGCATTTTCCTGAGCATAGGTGGCAGAGGCTCCTCCAACAAACTCTGAGTTTCCATTTTGAAGTGTCCAGCAAACCCCGCACGTGTGCACCCACACAAAAACTGAAGAAACCAAACCCTTTATTTACAATTTCTCCACCATCAGATGGTTTAGAGATTAAGAGAAAAAGAGAAGGGGGAGAGAAGGGGGGAAAATCACATGGGAGGGATGAAAAAAACAAAGCCACGTTTTCTATCTCGTTCCTGCTTTATTCTTTTTTTGTTGGGTTTGGGGGGGGGAGGTTTTTGCTGTTTCCAGCCCCATGTTGTGACTTTGACAAATGATGATGCGGGGAGAAGATTTATGCAGGGTCTCGGAGCATTAGCACATTATCACGAGCAAAACAGAGCCCTCGGCCCTGCTCTTTGGGGACCCATTGGAAACTTTTTGGGCAGTGATCTATGGGCCCAAGGCCATCCCAGGGAATGCTGTGGTGCTGCCCCTGGATGGAGTCTGGGATAGTGCCCAGGGAGAAGACACCAAGCACTGGATGAGGAATGGCTCCTGAAAACCCCTCCTGGAAGGAAAGAGGAACCCTCTGCTCTCGGGGGAGCTGAGTGTTGAATGATTTAATGGCTACCTTTAGGAAGTGCCTTTTGCTTTATTGCTGCCTTTTTTTTTTTTTTTTTCTTTTTTTCCTTTTTTTTCCTTTTTTTATTTAAGGCAAAGGAACACAATGTCGGCTCTTCCCTGGTTTTCACCTCACCACCCCAGCTCAGCACCCTGCAAGGCCACAGCTTGAACTTGTCCTCCTTGCAAAGATTCCCAAGTTGTAACAGAGGGTCTGAATGATCAGGACGTGCTGAATTGATCAGTTGTTGAAAAATAAACAACGAAAAAATTAAATTTAAATTAATTTTTTTGAAAGAGCCGTAAATTAAACCGTTTGCTGCGAGGATTTCTGAGTTCACTACAGAGGGTTTCCAGTGCTGCCAACTCCATCCTGGATCCCTTCTTCACAAGAGCAGGGCTGCAGCTCCCAGGATTAAGCTGTGCAGATTTTCCACAGAGGTGTCAGAAATCTCATGGAAAACTGGTGGGATTTTCAGAGCTGCTGGAGGCATCGGCCCAATGCTCTTTATCCCCATTCCCTGCCAAAACTCCTTCAAAATCCTTCCCATTCCCTGCCCAGGGAGCTGTGAAAAACTCAATTTGCACTGAGTTGAGTTGCTGAGGATTCTTTGTCCTCCCAGAAACAAATCTTGGATTTTCAATACTTCCCTAGAATTAAAATGTTCTTAAATTTGGGGAGTGAATATCAGCATCTCAGTCATGAGGTTTTACCCTCCAATCTGCTTTGACATCCCAGAAAATCACACAGAATCTGGAAGTTTGTGTTTTAATTCTGGTTCATCTGTGCCTGAAATCTCAAGGCCTTATTTCATTTTCCAGAATTTTATGATCTGAAATCCCAAGGAAGAATTAAGTTTCCAGAAAGATTTAGCTTTAAACAACCAAAGCAGAGAAAATTTGCAATTCCAGAGGAATTTCAGGCTCTTTTTTCAGGAATTTGTGTATCTTTCCTAGGGCTACATAAGCTTTAGAAGGCACAACAGTCTCACAGAAATTACTGAGAAACTTTGGGGTACCAGGGAGAGAAATGCACATCAAAATATTTTACAGGCATGAGAAACTGTAGAAATTGTATTTTTGGCCCCTAAAAACTGGATTGATTAAATTGGTCTCATTGGAATCTTCATTTTTATGGCTAAATATCGGTAATATAGGTGCCATCATTGATGAATTAAGTCATTAATTTCTTATCTACAGTGCTCTGAATTATCTGTACCTCTTGGAATGTCACCATTTATTTAGAAATCTAAGCAAATAAGTAAAAAAAACCCAACAAAAAATGGAATTAGGAGAAAATAATTAAAGTTTCAAGGGGTTGACTTAACACAAGAGGCTTCTTTATCACTCAGAAATCTGCTGCACATCCATGTTTTGACCAGAAGGAAGGAAAAAAGCCTCAACCACCCTCATTTCATACACAAACCACGCAAATTAAACACATTTTATAAACAATGAGTGGGGAGAGCAGAGATTTCAGGGCTCCCGTGGAAGATTTGAAGGTGCCCAGAGATAAAGAAAACATTTTGGAGGCAATGACTTGGATCTTTTCAGCACCATTTCCAGGGCAGCGTGGCAGGATGATGGATGAGCCTGCAGCAGCCTCGTGACAGATTAGGGAATTCTGACAGATGTTTGATGCTCGGAGCGTTTTTCACTTGAAAGGAAACTCTGCTTTTCAGGTGCTCCCAAGTTCTCCATGGAGTCTGGGAATTCAGTTATCTGGAGGACAGCAGATTTCTGGAAATATCATCAGAGCAATCCCTGTTTTCCCAGTTTGTTATGGATAAAGAGATGCAAGCAAAATGCAGGAGGGATGGCAGGACAAAATCAGGGATTAAAACCTGGATATTTAAAAAAACTGGGCATTAGGGATGATGGGATGGCAACAGCAGTGTGGTCCCACTTGTCCAGGCACCTTCTTTCAGGAGATGGAGCCTTTTATTACCTTTTTAATTCATTTTTTTGCAAATTGTTCACTCCTGACATTTTACAGCTTGGGGGATTTGTCTGGTGGTGGCGTTCTCTGAGCGATTATTAATTCTCTGAATTATCAACACAAGACCAACAGAAAATGTGGATTTTTGGATTAAACCCCCAGCATGGTACAAACCTGATCTCCAGGAACCACTGATAATCCCAATTTCACCAACTGCCCCGGTTTGGGAGCAGCCTCAGCATCCCAGGAGCAGCTCGGGGAATTTTTCCAGGTCTGAGCCCCTCCTTTCCTCCCCTTGGTATTGAGATAACCTTTGCTGGTGGGTTCATGGCTTTGCATAAACCCACGTGGCAGAATCAGCTCCAATATTTTATCAGGGGTGGGGGGGGGAAGAGGGAAGAAAAGGGCATTTTCCCCAAATAATGCTGCTCAGTGTTGCCTAGCGGATCCCGGCCCGTGCCGGTGCCCTTTCCCTGCTGGACAAAAACAGAGCAGTGTTTGGAGAGAGCTCTGCTGTAATTGTGGGCAGTTCTATGAGGGGAAAAATAATGTGGTTTGTCATCAATCTCCCGGTGTGGCACACAAGGGCTGACTTGTTGAAATTTTGTAGGCTGTATTTACAGAGAAAACAGAGGCCTGGTGCTGTGCAGGGCCCTATCAGTCCCCAGGTCTGGAAGAATCATATCGGAGCAAAAGGGAAGGCTTGAATCATAACCTTTCAGGATAATCTAATCCACGAGGGAATGAAAATTGCTCTGCTCCTGTGAGCAAGATCAAAACCCGGACAATTTAATTATTGGGGAGTTATTTGTGGGCAGAGACACAGACTGGTTTGAGGCAAGAGCTGACAAATCGGAATCACTCACGTTGCTGTTTTACACAGCTACAGACAACAGGGAAATGAAGGATGGATGCTTCCAGCCTTGGAAAATGCAGGGTGGACTAAAACAAGGTGATGGGAGGAGGCAAAGGCAGTGAAAGTAACACAAACCTAAGATGAGCCACGATTCATCTGGAATTACTGTTGTCATCCTACAGTGAGCAGGATTCAAATTAGGGGAGCATAAAGTTCATTATTTCTTCACTTCTCGTGAATGTGTGAGTTTTCCAGAAGAGGAGAGCAAAGGAAAGGGAGAAAAGAGGGAGAGAGGCAGAAAACTGGGATAAGTCCCACTAAATATCCGTCTAAAACAGCCAGCATGACACAGTCATTTATAAAAAGCACATTTTGCTTTGGTTATCTTGTACACAGCTTTCATCAGGGTACTGCCCTTTATTTCCACTTGCCTGTAAAAATTACCTGATGAAATGACGAATGGGTTTTTTAATTCAGTGTATGAAATGAAACAGGAGGGCCACGCTGGTAGATTTGGGAGGGTTGTACTGCTACAAACTATTCACTTGTGAATACCATCAACGGCCTTCTTCCTTCTCCTCCTCCCTCACTATCATTTCTTGGTTTAGTATTGTTTTTCAGACTGATGTTATGATGTGGAAGGCCTTCCATGAAGACAGAAAATGCTACAGCAGCCAGAGCCCTGCTCCAGGTGTTTGAGACGGAGCTGTCACATCCACCCTGTGCTGAGACACCAAAAGCACAAACACACGAGAGGGGCTGCTTTGGGCCTCATTTTTTCCCTACAAAAACCAGGCAATTCCTCTGTGGCTGCAGGATCTATTCACAATCCTTGGGAAATCAACTCAAGAGGAAGAGCCGTGCCTGGAGCAGGGTGTGGTGTTACCACCCTTCACCAAATCCTGTCTTAGGCTGAAGAATTCCCAGCTTTTCCCAGCCTGAGCTGCACCTACCCCTGCAAACCAAGAATATCCCAGCCTGGCTTTCCCTGGAAGGAGCTCTCTTTGCAGTCCAGGCTGGGTATTTTCTTTTTAATCTTGTTATTCTGCAGAATTAGAAACACCAGGGAAGGTAAAACCCTCCCCGTGCAGCAAACGGCCTCGTCCTGCAATCTGACCATTCTTCTCTTTCACCCAAATAATTCTTGAGGAGATTTCAAAATAAAATGGACTCTACCTCTTATTCATATTGCCAAATGGGTCACCCCCATGCATAGCTCTAATACATAAAAGGAGCATTTTCTTTTGCTTCCATAAAAATATCCAGAGGGCAGTGGCAGGGAGAGTAAATTGAGAAGACCAAAGTTAAACAAAACCAGTCTCGTTCACTTTCTGCAACTTCATTGTCTGCTTTGCCTCATGCAGGAGGGGGAGAAAAAAGACCCTGTAAGTTCGCACTGAACAAGTTCTAGAGTTAAAGAAATTATCATAAACCCCCGGTGGCTGTTTTAAATCACTCCCAACCTGCACACACAGATTGAATTTGCACTTTCTGCCTCCTTCCATGGCAGGCAGCTGCTGGGAGATTGCTTGCAGTGTCACCCCCAAATAATTTGAAATTTGCCCAACTTTTAGGTCCAAATCCAGGCCAGATTTATGGGGTTTTCTTACTGAAATGGATTGGAGCTGAGTTGCCTGGAGCCCACAAAATTCCAGAGAAAATTGACTGACCAGTCAGGCTGCTGTCTGTGAAAGAGCTGGACAGAGCTCTCCAAGGCTGAACCTCCCTTCCACAGAATCCCTGGAACTGTGGCTCTGTTAAACCAGTGGCAAAGCTCCCAAAAAACCCCAAGAGTTTGGAAATGAAGGGAAAAAAAAAATGACATCTCTTTTATGATTTATTGACCAAATATTGGAGTTTTCAATCTTGCATTTCACTGCAGCTCCAACCATTACAACTGAGAAATAAAAAATCAAAATTATCAGCATGGGTCACTGCACTGGTTTTGACACAGAAATGCTTCAGTATTCAGGATTTTTTTTTCTTTCTAAAGAGTTTTATATTCATCTCAGGGGAAAAAAAATAAAATTATTTTCAAAACTAATCTGGAATTATTGTTGTCATCCTAAGGTGAGTAGGATTCAAATTAGGAGAGCATAAAGTTCATGACATTCTTCACTTCTCGTGAATGTGTGAGTTTTCCAGAAGAGGAGAGCAAAGGAAAGGGAGAAAAGAGGGAGAGAGGCAGAAAACTGGGATAAGTCCCACTAAATATCCGTCTAAAACAGCCAGCATGACACAGTCATTTATAAAAATATTTAATGGCATCATCAAATATTCCCCATATGAACCAGTTGTTCTTAGAGGGTTAGGAATGACTGGAGATCTCCAGTTTTGATTCCAGCCCTGTTCAATTCCCCCATTTTCCTACTGGCATCATTTTGAAAAGCATTTGGGTATAAAATGAGCATTTTCCTGCCTGTTTATCCACCCCAGGATGACAAAACAAGGCCCAAGACAAGGAATTTAATGAGTTTGCCCCACAGACAGAGCAATTTCTGCTCTCCAGGCTTTTAAAATGAACCTCGGGGATTCCGTAATGAATTGATTCCCATTTTTAGTCCCACAGAAAGTTTCTCCACTGTTTCATCCAAAGCCTATTGGAAACAATGGAAATTTTTCATTCCCAACATGGGATTTGGAATAAGACCCCAAGTAGCCATGAAATGAAGGAAGCTCTATAAAATGGATAGATGTGCCGAGAAATAATTTTTAAACTGTTCAAAATTTCACGGAGAATAAGATGATTTTTTTTTTCCCCTCCAGGATTTTTAAATCCTTTCCTGGATTCACAGGCAGGAATGTGATTTCCCATCAGATGTCAGAAGCTGGCTGGAAATGTCTGTACAAAAAAAATCTCATTTCTCTTATTTTCAGTGCCACAGAATTCCCATCATTCCAGAGGGAAGATAATCATTCTGCAGGGCTTCATTCTAGCCAGAAAACCACCCCAAGTAATCCTGTTTGCCTTTTCAAAAACTGCTAAAAATACATGAAAATTAACAATTTTAAATGCATCTCCAGAAGTTCCTGATTTGGATTTAAAGAGGTTTTTTTGGGGGGGTTGCAGCCCGTTGCTCCAAATGCAGGAGGCAACGTGGTGCAGGCTTAATTATTTCTCATTTTATTTAAGATTTTTCCACTCAGCTTCTGTCTGACCCTCCCTGTTGTTCACATAAATAACTATATAAATATATATAAATATATGTTCTGCTATGGCTGTGCATCCACATTCTCCTTTTTTTAATGCTGAGACACCTTTCAGCTCCAAGAAACTCAGCCCCTCTTGGTTAATCCCAGCACCAGGGTCTTTGGGGATGGATTTCAGCACCAATCCCCCAAAGCCTTGTTCCCTCACCCAAGTCAATGATTGCATTATTATTTCTTCTTCTGTCTTTGAGGGGCTGATGAGATCATTTATTGTTTTTAAGGGTTAATAGAGCCTGTCAGGGTCTTTTTTGCCTCACTGTTGCTGCAGGATCAGTAACAGCTCCCAGCTCCATGATGCTAAATCAGACCACACTTTCCTGAAGAAAAGAAAAAAGGGGGAAAAAAAGCAAATTTAGCATGGAGAGAGGAGAAGCAGTTCAGTCTGGTTTAAAGGAAGGGAGGGAGGGAGCCAGGGGGAACAGGGACTAACTTTGGAGAGAAAATAACAAACTTTAAGTCCTGAGGTCTTTCCTCTATATTGAAAAGGCAGTTTGGAAAGGAAATTAGTGAAAACAAACAGAAGGTGCCAAGGTTTCTTTATCATACCTGGAGTAGGATATGCTGAATTCCACAAGGCCTCGCGCTGGCGCCTGGTGCTGCCTCGGAAAAAATGGTACCCACGGCTCTATAAAATGATCTATTGGGACTTCAAAGTCGTGGCAGCCCCGTGTGGCACAGGATGTGCTCAATTAATTATGTGATTTTTAAATGACAGGGGTTGGGGAAAGTAAAAATAATATAAAAAGGGCAGGGAAAAAAAAAAAAAGAAAGAAAAAGAACACGCTGAAGAAGAAAAAAAAAAAGGGTTTTTAAAGAAAATAATATTAGGGAAAAAATGGGAGAAGTAAACTGAAAGGCCTTGTTGTCTGTCTGCCAAACAGCAGCAGCAGATAAGGGCCGGGGTTGCCGTGGAAACTCAGGCCCGTAGGAGACAGAATCCAATTTCAGAAACCACAAAATCAACATAAACGTGTGCAAAAATAAAAAGGTTTGTTTGGCAAGTAACGAGGAGAAGGCTCCCAATGTATAAAGCAGATGAACCGGGGTGACCTCGGCCAACTTTAAGCCATAATAATGACGATGTCCCACGTAGCTTTGGCACCTCTGCAAGGAGCAGGGACACCACCAGTTCTTATCATCCCATTGCCACCCATCTGCTGCAATATCCAGCCCCACACCTCCCTCTCCCTTTGCCCCTCTGCCCAAAAAAAAAAAGGAGTGAGGAAGGAGGAATATTCATTAAAGCCCTGGGAGTAATCTCATTTTAAACCTCCAAAGAGGATTCAGAGCTGATGCTCTTAATTCAGTTTTCACCTATGTGTTGTCCACCAACAGTGTGCAAAATCATTCTATATAAAAAGAATTCCTCCTTTCCTGCCCTCCATGAGGCCAGAGAAAAGCAGACCTTAAACCATTTCCAAGTTAGGAAGAGTTGGCAATTACAACTTCTGCAGTTTGCCTGTTTTGGTGACTATCATGATACAAAATTCACATCACAGAAAGGGCACCCCAATGGCAGCCACCAGAACCTTCCAGCACTGTCATTGTCACTGTTTGAAGAGCTCAGTTACACAACCCCGTGGGGTTTAAGCTGCTCTAACGAGAAAAGGGCTGGAAATTGAGGGAGAAGGTTTGGGATCCATTATTTCAGTTTGTGTGCCCCCAATATTTTTGTTTTATGAGTGCTTTCATAAGCACAGCAACCTTGTCCTTCTCCAGCCTTCCATTTGGGGGTTCAGTTCATGTTTTACCCCCAAACTGATTGATTTTCTGCTGTTGCCATAGAATCATGGGATGGTTTGGGTTGGAAAGGACCTCAAAGCTCATTTTAAATCCATGGGCAGCGACACCTTCCACTGTCCCAGAGTGCTCCAGCCTGGCCTTGGACACTTCCAGGGATCCAGGGGCAGCCATAGCTTCTCTGGGCACCCTGTGCCAGGGCCTCCCCACCCTCACAGGGAAGGATTTCTTCCCAAAATCCATCTAACCCTGCCCTACAAGCTCCTGGGCAGCATAGCTGAGATCTTGGGCACTGCAGACACCTGGGGACTCTCTCACCCCATCCAAGGTTGTCTTGGTCAGGAAACAACCTCACGATGGAGCACAGAGAAAAGAGACTGAGGAAAACCTAAGCTGAGAAATACGAGAACATCCCTCATTGTCACAAATAATTGGCATTTTCAGCCAAACTCAGAGCAAATTTCAGTGAATTCAGTGAAATTTCAGCCAAATTTCAGCGAATTGGAGGGAAAAGCATTTCTGCGTCACCGCTCGAGCTGAGGGAGGGACAGGGACAGCCTGGGGTGGCCGTGTGGGGACTCGCCAGCACAATGTGGGGCCACAGCTGGGCTCGGCAGGGATTTTCCCCCTTCCCTTTGCCAGGACCCGCTCTGTCAGCACCGCCCAGGGGTGCCTCGCTTGCCACCCGCGGGCCAGATTCGGCACCTCGCCTCTAACGTCCCCGGCTGCGGGAACGCCGCCAGGTTCCCACACTCGGAGCAAACACCAGCAGGGTTTGTTTGTCCTTGTCACCCGGGTGCTGCAGGGCTTTCCAGGAGCTCTTCCTCCCTCCAGGCATTTCGTGTTTGTCCGCGTGACCCCGGGATCCGCGGGAGGGGACGAAGGGATGAGGATCCCCCTCACAGAGCCCGGCAGCCTCCAGAGCTGAGGGGTGACAGCGGAGCGGGCACGAGGATTGGGAATAAGGAGCTCTGTGTTCCCACGCAGAGTTATTCCAGCCTGGACTTTCCAAAAGCGCCCACAGGGTTGGATGCATTGGGATTTTTGCAGGGCCAAGTGGGCCCTGTTGTGTTCTGAGGGCCCTGGTGCTCCTGGGTAATTATGGCCCGAGGATGGGACTCAAATCTCCAAAAAGGAGCTCCTAACCCACAGGCAGACACCAAAAATCAGTGCCAGCCCTTCCACTGAGCTCCAGAGGCCAGGGAAGAGAATTGCTCCTTCTCTCCTGCACATTTCTTTAACCAGGATGGGACTCAAATCCCCAAAAAGGAGCTCCTAACCCACAGGCAGACACCAAAAATCAGTGCCAGCCCTTCCACTGAGCTCCAGAGGCCAGGGAAGAGAATTGCTCCTTCTCTCCTGCACATTTCTTTAACCAGGATGGGACTCAAATCCCCAAAAAGGAGCTCCTAACCCACAGGCAGACACCAAAAATCAGTGCCAGCCCTTCCACTGAGCTCCAGAGGCCAGGGAAGAGAATTGCTCCTTCTCTCCTGCACATTTCCACCAGGCCAAATATAATGAGGGCCTATATTTTAACGGGCAGCAGTGTTTAATATTTGACATTAGGTAAATACGCTCTCCACCCCGCCAGAATAATTTCACCCAGCCTTAGGGTGGAGCTTTGAAAAGCTGCTGGGTAATGGAGTTCAAACTCTGCTGCGCTCAAGGCTGGGACTGTTTGGAAAGTCCCACCCTTAATCTGGGATCGTTACAAACCTTCCCAGCCTGTAAATCTTGGGGTTTGCAAGAATGGTTCCAGCAAAAAAATAAAACCCCAACACCTGAGGTCAGATCTTGTGAGGGGTGGGGGGTGTTCCTGAGGACAAGCAGTGATGTCACAGGAGGGAAAACTTCTATTTCTGCAACAAAAAAAAAACCAAAAAAGCCTTGGCAATGCAGAGCCACGGAAAAGGCCATAAAGAGCAAAAATATAGAGCTGAAATGCAAATAGGTTTTGTGAAATATGGCTCTGGGTTTGTCCATGCCCCACAACAGGGCTTGGAATAGCTGGATATATTGTAATGTCTTTCTTTTTTTTAATTTTTTAAGTACTTTAGCAGTCTATCTATGGCAGTTCAGTGGATGTGAGCAGCAGGGCTGGGTTTAAAATGAAGGATATTTTAGCTATAAATCTTTCCAGGCTCATAATCTACTTCCTTTTGAAAAATGGGTGATGGCAAATGGAAATTTACAGTCGTAAGGAATCGTGTTTGGTGTCAATGCAGCAAACATGGAACTGCTCCTTTGGAGGGGTGATTCTCCTCACTGCCCTCAAATCAGATGGGAAAGATCCATGAAAAGGTTTATGGAGAGGATGCACTGGCCCAGCTGATCTCAGCAGGGATTAACACCTTCAAAATGCTGCTCAGGGAACAGGAAAAATTCAAATTGATAACATAAAATGATAAAGAATTTATTAAATAGGGCAAACTTTGGGAGAAAATGGCAATTGTTGGGGATTTTCGAGCAGCAAATCGACTTTTCTGAAGTGGTGCCTGGACTGCAGCAAAGAAAAAAAAAAAAAGAAAATAAAGTTCTGGGTTTGGTGGGATCGGGGTGAATCCAAAGCGATTCCAGTGCCAATCCAGCTGCTGTTCCCCTTTTTCTGAGAATGTTCACCAACATTCCCTGGGTTTTCCTGGGGCTTTGATTGGAGGTAAGAGGCAAAATGTAGGATTATAACAGGGCAGTGAAAGCAGCTCTCAGCTTCACCCAGCCTCACGTGGCTCAGAAATAACACCTGGGACATTTGGGAACAGGCCCTGAGGATGGCTCCTGTTCCCAAACAGTGACCCCTGAGATGTCTCCTCCACTATTTTTCTGTACCAGATGATAATAATACCATAAATTATCCTGAAATAGAATAACAGAGCCTCCTTAAACCACAACATTGAGAACCTGACTTGTTTTTCAGAAGAAAATTAAAGAGCTCGTTCTATGATTTATTCTCTCTTGCTGCCCCTGCAAGGCAGAGCTTATTTTTCCATTAAAATTCTGCTGCTCTCCAAGCACAAGGAAGAAAAATGCCTGCAAACACCACATTTGTTAGGGCTGCTTGAGTTGGAATAGCACCTTTTTCTATTTAATCCATCTCCCAACACTGTGCTGCCTCATTAGGGGTATTTTTCAGGAATATAACAGCAAACAGAGGTGCTTCAGCTCTCCTTGACTCAGTCCCCAGCCTGGTTTGGGTGATGGAGTTGGGTGGGTGCTGGGGACTTCTCTGCCCAATGTCTCGCCCCAGAACAGCCCTAAGCTGAAAAGCAGGCAGTGAAATGAGCTCTGGTTTTGGTGAGGTTGGTTAAGCAAGACAAAATCAATTAATGTCTGAGACCTCACAGGTTCCTGGAGGCAAATTGTTCCAATTACCAGCACCTGAGAGCAAATTAGGAGCAATTAAAAGGAGCAGCTGGGATTTCAGTGAGTTACTCTTGTCACTGTCATCTCCATTCCATTTCAGGCTCATTAAAAAGGTATTTTGCCCGTTACGTTTTTCTTTAACGGTGGCATTTTTCATTTTAAAATAGTGACAACCACACTTTGTACATTTGGAACTATTCCCTGAAGTGGAGATGGGTGAGGGATGTGAGTGTTTTACACCGACTGTGGTTCAGGTAAAACCTCTGGAGGGGCTGCTGCTGTTACAAATTCCAAGAGCTGATTTGCGTGAGAAGGCTCTGGAAAATCCAGAGCTATGGGCACAGCTTTGGCCTTCCTGCAATGCCTCGCTCAGAAAAACAAAGAAAAATCCATTTTGTCTCCATCATCTCCCTTGAAACGAAGCAACAGGGCCTGGTTTTATTGGGAAACACTCCCACAAACCACACCTGAGTCCAGGGAAGGCTTCAGTTGAGGATCTTTGAAATATGAATTAATCCCACCCCACTCCAGTTCTCACGCAGAACATGGAATTTAGATTTCAATTACTCAGCATCACACAGGAAACAGGAATCCCAATATCTTTGATATTCCCAAAGAGACTTCACCTCCCTTAACTCATTCCAACCAAAAGACAAATCTACTCTTCACAGCCTGGCACTGTCAAATCCAACTTTCCCCATCTGACCTTTCCCTGCTGTCACCACCCATTCTGCTCCAGGCCTTTTCCCATCTGTATGCCCAAATCTTTTGGATATTCCCCATCACCTGCACCCTCAGGCACTGCCTCATCCCAGTGCTTTGGGTGCTGGGGTTTCCTTGGAACTGTTCCATGGTGGAAGGGTTCCTGCCCAGCAGGGAATGTCCCTGAACAGTGGGAAGCAGGACCAGCCCCAGGAGTGGGGAGGAACAAAAGCACTTTTCTTGGATTTTACCCATGGATTGATTCAGCTCATCTCCTCACCCAGTCCCCACCACTGCTAAATCCAAATCCCTTCCTAAAAGTGGAGGCAAATCCTACCAGCAGCAAAGCTGAGCTCAAATGTCCAGAGTGAGGGTATTTTTTTGGCAAGAGAGGCACTTGCAGCCATGCCAAATCACTGCCCAAACCCATCCTGGTGGGGACAAGGCAAAGAGGAGTTGGTGGGGATCAAGGAATTGTGGAATCATTCATGTTGGAAAAGACCTTTAAGATCATCAAGTCAAACCAGCACCACCATGGTCACCATTAAACCACGTCCTCAAGTGCCACATCCACAGGGTTTTTGGACACTTCTGGGGATGGTGACTCCATCACCTCCCTGGGCAGCCCATCCCAAAGCCTGACAATCTGTTTGCTGAAGAAATTCTGGGAGATATGGCACTGTGACACGCAAATGGAGAGGGGATACGAATTCCTGTCTGGAACTGGAGTGGGAATGTGCTCCTGTGTAAAGAAAAGCAGGAGATGGACAAGACCCCCTCCCCAGGGAAATGGGAAGGAGAGACCAGGCTGCAGTTCCCAGCAGGAGTAAGGAAAAGATAGGGAGAACCAAACCCCCACCTTTCAGGGAGTCAGGACTGCGTTTGTTGTTGGACATGGAAAAGGTTAAGAGCGTCCCCAGTGAAACACCGCGTGTCAGACCGGGAGGTGCCACCCAAGGCAAAAAAAGCAAATTAAAAAATAAGCCTCACACCCACCAGTCTGCCACCAAATGTGCCCTGTCATGCCGAGGGACTGGTGCAGGAGAGGAGAGGAAAGGAAAGCAGCTCGTTCCAGCCCTAATAATTCTGATGATTCATCGCTCCGAATTACCCGAGCTCTTTAGGGACAGGAGCAGCAGGATCCTGCTGCTGCCTTTGGGATAATAAACACTCCCGGTAAACACTCCTTCCCCAGCCCCTAAATATCCACCTCACCCCAATAATGAGTCACAGCTCCCACCCAGCTCCCCCGTGCTCAGCTGTGCCATCCCTGTGGAAGGCTCTGGGAAGCCTTTGGGATTTGTTGGATAAATAAATAAGTTTGGGATTCATCAATTCGGATGGGGATGCTGAGGCACACGCACACGTGTGCGCACACACACTCACACACGTTTCAGTGTGAAAAAAAGGGGTTTTTGGGTCTGAGGGAGCAGGGAGGGCTCCGTGCCAAGGAAACGCCAGCGAGCGGCGCGTTCCACCGGAGGTGTTGACAGTGGATAATAAATCCCGGCCCTACCTAACATTTACAGGAACATTAGAAAATAAAGTGAAACGGCGTGAGCTGGTTCCCAGGGCAACCAGACAAACACAATAAACAGGCCTCAGAGGCAAGAGTAACTTACACCATCCTCCTGGGGCTCAAATATATCACTTTACATTAGCCTTCTGCTGGGGCTGCTCCTGAAAGCTCTTTGTTTTATTATTATTTGGAAAAAAAAAAAAAAGACAAAAAAAAAATACCCCGGTATTTTCTTAGTGCAGATCGGCGTGAAATCGAAGAGTTCCTTTGGTTGCTGGTCTTTATAGGTCTTTTACTGCACATTAAAGCTCCTGTGCAAATAATAATGACTATTAATAAATCTTTATAAAGAACTGCGTCCCTCTCCTGCAGAAGAATATTATTAATAAGGTGGCCAGAACCCAGGGCCTTTGCTGGCCCAATAAAAACCACTTTTCTGGGGTGTTTTTCCTCCATACAGATACAAAATTAACTGTCAAATATATGGGGTGGCTAAGCCAGATTTTTTTTCTGATTCAACAGCCTTCCTCCAACTCTGCTTGTAACCAGACCTTGGGTTTGGATCTTGCTGTCACTAATTTTAGGGGAATGTCCTGGACCCAACCAGGTCACAGCAGCTCGGGCTCATTAAATCCCAGCACAATCTGTACAAAATAATGACATTTCATTCTAAAAATCAGCCAGTAAATCTCTCCTCACCTGCCTAGGGTGGGCCTGGGCACATATTCCATCACCATTTTCAGATACAGTCCCTTAACACGTAATTTTCGGGATGACACCGACCCAAGAACATGGAGTCGGGAGCAGGAAGGTGAGACTTGGAGAGGCAAAGCAGTTGTGATAAGTTTGGGAATGATGTGACAGCTTTGGGAATGCGACCTTAGAAGTTCCTCAGCTTTTAAGACCACCCACGTGTGATTTATCCCCTGATGCATCACCAGCGCTGAAGGGACCAATTTTGGCCATTTCTCCCCAGTGCTGCCCACCCACTGCTGCAAATGTTGTGCTCCAGGCTCTCATATTTATCCTTGCTGAGCCACCTTTTTGTGGTTTTCCGGGATTGTTTGGGCTTGTGCTGTCCCAGGATGGGCAAACACGGGGAGGCTCCAGCCTGGAGCTGTGTCCTGGTCGTTCTGACTGGGATAAACTGGGTGAGTCAAAGGCAGCACACGGAACATGTGAATCTGGGAATCCTAAAAGAGGCAGCAGGAGTCACTCAGTTCCTTTTTCTCCACTTCCAAGCTGTCCCTGTGGGAAGAGCAAGATGGGAATTGCCTGGACACAAAGGGGGTGCCAGAGAAGAGCCCCAGATTTCCAACAGCGCTCCAGCAAAGCCTGGCAGCCTTCTCCATGTGTTCTCCAAGGTTTTCCGCACAGGAATGACACTTGGAAGCGCAGATGCCAGCCTGGCTGACAAGGGAAGGGCGGGGTAATCACATGTTCCTGATTTCTTTGCCACATTTAGCTCCATCCTCTCCAGACTTCCACGGCTCTCGGGTGGAGCGACCCTGCCAAAACTGGAGCTGCTGTTGGGAACACATCCCCCCCTCCAGCCTGGTGTGTGAGAGCTGAGGAGAGGCAGAGCTGACAGAGTGGAGGTGGCTTTTTTCCCCTTTTTTTCATGACTAAATCACCGCCCTATTGATGACTAATTAGAATGAGTGAGATCCAGACGGCCAGAGCCTTTAATGAGGCCAATTAAGGATCCCAATGTTTTCATTCCATGCCTGTTTTCCTAGAAAGACTAAGCAGCAATGGAGGTCCCAACTCCTGCTCCAGACCCAGGCCAGCAACTTGATCCTGGAGGACTTAATAAATAAAAGGTCAGATGTGATAAGGAAGAGCCCAGTGTCGCTTTTCAGCTTTGTGTCCTGCCTCAGCCTCCAAGATTTCTGCCAAAGTTCACCCCTGAACACCTCAAAGCCCTTTATTGGGAGGGGTGTCCAGCTTCACTGTCCCCATTTTATGGAGTTTTTTGCTACTCTCCTGAGTCATGGTCATGAGGACAGGAGCTGTAACACCATGAACCAGAATTTCCTATTTCTAACCTGGGCACGGAGCAGCTCACGAGGTTTCCACCCTTGTTTTGCACGTTGGCAAGAGGGTGTCCAAGCAACTGCTCTGGAGTGTTTATTTGAGCTCCAGGAGCTTCCTGAGGCTCTGTTGTCCCAAGGACAATTTCTGTCTGGCCACCTGAGGTTTGCAGGACATCCATTCCTGCCTTACAACACCACCTGAGGACCTCTTGAGTTTTTAGCCTGTTGTTTTTAACAGAACTCCCATGAAAACACTTGGATTTTACTGGTGGGGAATGCAGGGGGACAAGGACCAGTTGTATTGCACAGAAGGCAGGAAATGAAAGAGAAGATCCCAAATTTCCCAATTTCCAAACTCAGGCAGGAATTTAGCTGCCAGATCAATCCATTTGCTACTGTACTTCATGAGGGAAGCAAACAGACTCCAATTCTCTCAAGGATCTGGTATCTGCACCTTCACTCTGATTCTGAAATGCTCTTGCACAAAGAAAAACTCCTTAAAGTGCTTCCAGTGGGGATGTTCAGATGAAAAACTCCCAGACTTGCAGCCACTTCTGCTTCCAAGTGACTTGAGGGATGCAAAATTTGTCTCAGTCCTGGACTGGTCTGCAGGCAAAAAACATAAACATTGATTAACAAAAAACTTAAATCTGTTTTGTAAGTGAAAACCTCAATTTTTTAAAATCCTTTTATTCAAAACCTTTTTGTTTTAAAAAAAAAAAAAGATTTTTTTTTTATTTTAATGATCCAAAGGGCTGGATAAAGAATCCATTTTAACATTTCCAGCATTAGAGTAACTCCACCTGACCCTCAGCTGGGTTTCAGGGTGGCTGAGGTGCTGCAGGGCTCCTCAGGTGAGCGAGGTCTCTCCCCTGGGACGGGCAGCTCAGGAATGTTATGCATTCCGGAATGTCCGAGGGCTGCTTGGAAAGGAACACGTCTGAGTGCACTGGGCTGGATCAACCACAGGCTCTTGTGAGGTTTGTGGTGTGTCTGAGGGGAACAATGGCAGCCCCAGTCCATAGGAGGTTTCCCGGATCTGGACAGTTTATATGGATTATATACATTCCATGAAACACCCTGTGAGCTCCAGGAGAGCTGGGGGGCACAGTGGGATCCTGGGATGTGTGGGAAATCCCACCAGTGCTGACAGAATTCCTGCCTACGTGGTGGAAAACTGACCCTTCCCAAGTGTCACAGGAGGTTGGGTCCCGGTCCTGGTGAGGGCTGGACAGTGACCACAGTGCAGAAAACAACAATTCCTGTGAGAAGAGATCCGGGTTGTTTGGTTTTTTTCCCCAAAAATCACAGGAACACTAGGCTTTAGGAAAATTGGTGCTCTAAAAAGTTCACCTTGGCTGCTAAAATTCCCGAGGAGCTCTAGAAGTGATTTAGGCCCTACTGGAAGCATCACCATTGTTTTCAACATGTGGGGGGCAGGGAAGATCTGGGACAATGAACCCAAATGAACAGAAATAAATAAATCTGGAGAGAAACCCCTGGGCTGAGCAGGGGACACCAAATTCTCTACCGGATTCTGGGGGGCACTTGCTTTCCTTCAGGACAGAAAAATGGGAATGAAGTGATAAATTTCTTGGTGATCATTTCATGCAAAACCTGCACCTGGTAAAGGGGCAAAGGGAATATCTGGGAGCAAATGCCTGCCTGGGATGTATTCCTGGGAAATCGGGGATTTACAGGGAGAGTCAGAGAGCAAACACCCACAGGCCCTGAGGATGAGGGAGCAGACAGAGCCTTGCAGGAAGCACGAGGCCATTCCAGGGCAGAAAAGTCTCCTGGGAATCTCTGACGTATTTTGGGGCTAAGCTGAGGCAAACAGGAAAAGGATTTAAAACAGGGCAGGGGAGAGACAGCCTAAAAACCCCCAAGGTTGAGCTCCCTTTGTAGTTATTTGTGGTGCTGGGTAGAGTTTCACTCGTGGTTTCTATTCTTCCCCTCATCCTTAAAATATGTGATGAATTCCAGAAGGTTTCTGACTGGTCCAGCCCTGCAAAACCAGCTGACCCTCCCCATTCCCACATCCCAGCTCCAAACTGGGCTTTCCATGCTGGACATCCAGAGTGCCTCGGGGTTACCCAGCCACCAGGCCTATTTCTCCATTTCTTTCATTCTTCCCTGATTTATTTGGTTATTTATTCCCTGATTTGTTGATTGGTTTATTTATTATTCCACCCGCAGCTCCATGCAGCGCTCTGAGAGCTCCTTGGCCAGGCTGATTTTTGGGATGTTGTCTCCCAGGGTTTGATCCTCTCTCCCAGCTGAGTCTGCAGCAGGGAGCAGAGCAGCTCCTGGGGTGGAGTTTTCCCAGCAAGAAAACATTTTTGGGAACAATTCAGCTCCCTCACCAGCTGCTGGAGCTGCCTCAGGCACCTTCTTGTCCTTTAAAAGGAGCAAAACTCACCTTGTGGACACTGAAAACACCAACCAGCATCAATCTGGTGACCTGCACCTGGCTGGAGCCCAACAAATGGGTGTCTAAACACTTTTATTTCTGCAAAACTAAACACAAGAGCTCCTTGTGACTGACTGAAAACATAAATGATTAAATGATTAAAAAATTTTTAAAATTTATTATTATTTTTTTAATTTTTTTTTTTAATTACCTTAAATCCGAACTTTACGACAGGACAGATTCTGAGTGGATCCAAACAAAGCCATTTGGAGCAGGAGTGAGGGGGCACTGAAACGGTTGGGAGAGTCCATATTAATTATTCCCAAGTGAAATCACTTTAGTTGTGAGTTGAGAATTGAACGATTCCCCTCACTCTCTGTGGAAATGCCACGGAGACAAAGAACTCTCCATAGTGAGCAGAAACACAAAATCTGTTCTCTTTTTGAGATAAGATCATGGGGAAAAGCTTTCCCAACCAAAATTTGGGATATCAGCAGGCCAGATCCTTCAGAGGGAAGCAGAGAATCCCTCGGTGCAGAGGTGAGAGAACCCCTGGCTGTGGATGGTGTGGGATTGTATGGATTGTGTGGATGGTGTGGGATTTTATGGATTGTGTGGATGGTGTGGATTGTGTGGATTATTTGGATTGTGTGGGATTGTGTGGATTTTGTGGATTGTGTGAGTTTTGTGGATGGTGTAGATTATTTGGATTGTGTGGATTTTGTGGATGGTGTGGATTGTATGGATGGTGTGGATTGTATGAATTGTGTCAAGGATTGTGTGGATTTTGTGGCCTCCACAAAGCTTCTCCTTTGCCAGGCAACCAAAACCCAGTGGCTTTTACACTCCATGGCTAAACTCCATCCTGGTCCCACCAAAATAGGCTAAAATCTGGTGATTTCCAGGAGCAGAGGATCTCCATCAGTAATTTTTCACACCTCCAGCAGATTAAAGCTTTTCTCCACTAAGCAAATCCTTCCTCCTCATCCAAAGGGTCCCTCCAGGCCTGGAGCTCCAAATCCTCTCAGAGCACGCTCAGCCCAGGGCGATTTTAATCTGAATTTGACATTCAAATCCCTGGGGCAGCCTCGGGAATTGCGGAGCTGTCGCCCCACCAGAGCCCATTCCCAAAGTGGGAATCCGAGCCCTGGTTCCATGACAGCACCGCTGGAGCTGGGCTGGTTTTACAGAGCTGCTCCCATCCAACTCCATCTCCTGCGCAATGGAATTCATGAGAATTTCCAACAAATGTCACCGAGGTTTGTTTTTTTATAGGAGGAAAACTCCAGGCTGAGTTTTTGACAATAAAAGCTGTTTTAGTGCCTTTCCCCTGTTGCCAAATTAGTGCTGAGTGTGCTTTGCTTTGCTCCTCTGTTTGGCTTTTATGTGCCTGAGTTTCCTAAAAAATGGATGGGAAGGAGCAGGGAGGGAACAGGGAGTTTTTTTCCAAAAAAAGTGATGAATCCTAATGACAAATAGAAGTGAAGGATCTGTTCTCTGGGGTGCCTCAGGAGAGCAAGATGTTCCTACAAATTTGTAACAGAGTAAGAGAAGGAAAAAGAACTTTCTATCAACTTCCATCAAATTTATTTCAAGATGAACCAATGAATAAATAAATAGTTCATTAGGCTGCCCTGAAGTGTTATTTAGAACTGATTTAAGGAACGTTCAGAGCAAAATCTGAGCTAAGAACTGATCCCATTAATCTTTCCCAGCACTCCGTGGCTTCTTTTCCACCAAACAACCAGGGCTGCTCTTTGACAGAAACGCTGGGGTTTGAGAAAATGCAAATATCCCAACAAAATGCCTGGTTTTCTGGAGAAAATGGGATTTTTTTTAAATAAAAGATGCATCCTGGAAAGCATTAAAGGTTTCTTGCCTTTACTGAGAGCTAAAATATTTCATTTAATGCCTAAAAAGAGTCTGTTCGGAAGAAAAACCTCCATGGGTTTTGGAAGGGTGTCCAGGCATCTGCCCCCTCCTGTGGTGTTCCCTTTCCCTCCTTTGGGATGGGAGACTGGGGTTCCTGGGAAGGGATATCCCAAGAGAAGGTGATGGGAAAATTGGGCTTTAATCCATCCAAACTTCAGCTCCCACAAACTCAACGTTCACCTTTTCCAAGATGTTCAATCAATTTCAACTCAGCCAATCCAGTAATTTTCTTTTCACTTCCCCTTCCCTGACCCCCACCAACCCCTGGGATATTTGGAGCCTCGGGAACATTTGCCATGAGGGAATGGCACGGAGCTGGCCGTGGGATCCGAGCTGGAGGATTTCTGGCCAAATGAACATTCCAAATGGAAACCGTCCTCGCACGAGCCCTCGCTGCTCTGACGGCACCGTCGGCACATCCAAGTGGGGCTGGAAAAAAACGCCCTCATTCCCTCGATCCTTGAGGGCTGCTTGGACCCTCCCTGGAGTTTCTCTGTCACAGAAATCACCCCCTGCTCGTTCTGTGCACGACCCCCTGCACGTCCTGCAGCTTCGACGCTGTCTCAGTCTGTGCTTCTTGTGAACAGGTTATTTTGGGGGGTCCCTGGATTTTCCTACTGAATTTGGGATTTTTCCCTGCCTGCCCTAAATCATCCCATGGTTATCCATGAGCAGTGACTGCCAGAGCAGCTGGGTTCCCCCTGGATGAAAAGCTCTGTATAAACATAGGATTATCCCTTTTAATTCCATGCTTACAGGGGGTCCCCACCATTATTTTTCCTTAAAATTAGGGTGCTGACAATCTGTGGACATGGGTTTTTTTGGGTGTCTGTGCACAATTCCAGCACTGGCTGAAATTTTTGGAGGAATCCCAGGATTTACTCATTATCACTTTAACCACGATCCACAAAGGAGAGGGCACAGGGGACACATCCAAGGAAAATAGATAAAATCTTATTCCCAATGTTTCGACAGGGCTGCCTTGTGTTTACAGGATGGGATTCCTGCTGTGAAAGAGAAAGAAAGTTATAGGTTTTTTCCCAAAAAGAGGAGGAATTGGCTTTCTATGGCAGTTTTCTTTATGGATTCTCCAGAGGGAAACGCTGCACCGTGGGGAGAGGGAGCCTGGAGCAGAGCAGGAGGGGTGGGATGATGCCCTGCAGGGGTTGGAACTCCCTGGCCACACATTCCCAAAGTGCCTGGACCATTCCACGCAAAGAAAGGAAAACTTGACATCAAAATCCCCCCTGAAACTCCAGTTTGGAAAATTGGGATTGGGGCTCGGTGCCGGCTCGTCTCCCCTCTCCCAATTGGACAACTTTTCCCGTGTCCTGTGCAGCTCCAGCAGGACCCATTTCCCCTCCCCGTGGCTGGGCCAACATCCCGAGGCTTTCCTGACCCCGGGATCCCCCTGGGAAAGGCGGAGCCGGAGCCTGGGAGCGATCCCAGGTAATCCAGAAGTGCTGCCTGATGTGCTGCCGGCATCCCGGCTCCCGTGAAACCGGGGAGGCCGCTCTGCTTTTAGCCCCAATTCCATCCCTGGAATTACCACCAGGAGCTGTTACCTGCCCATCATCACTGCTCCACACACTTCATAACTCCCCGCACCAAATCCCACCTCCCGAATTCCCAGCCTGGCCCGAAATGCTGGGAAAAGCATTCGCCTGGCAGCTCAGGAAGGCTTTGAAAATCAAAAAAAGAAAGGTTCAAGCAATCAGGGCTTTTTCTCCCCTCTCAATTCCTACATTTCTGGTTTATTTTTTTTTTATTTATTTTTATTTATTTTGATTTATTTCCATGGGAAGCTGAGGACACCGATTCTTCCCTGTCTGTCAGTGAGATACTGGACTGTATCTGATTCTGTGATTTATTCAGATAAATCCTGCAGAAAAATTTCACATGCTCACTTGAAACTGTCAAATGTCAGGGGTTTAGACACAAAATTCAAACTATCTAAAACAGTCACCATATCCATATTAAAAAGCTGGATTTTGGCAGTGCCCTAATAGGTGAAAATGGAAACTTAAAAAAGCAGCGTGGGCTTTACCCTTGATTGGGAAATCAGTGAATAATCAGCAACATTTGTCCTGGGAATGCTGCATGCATTAATATTTCAGATGAATATGTCAATGTTAAAAATTATATCATTTGGAACATGTCCTACCTTTAAAATGAGTGTAAAATTTGCTTTTTAGCTCTGAAGAAAGGAGAGCAGAGCAAACCTGTTCATCCTCTCACAGCAGCAGTAATTAATAAATTCATATTCTGCCGTGGTACAGCTGTAGGATGGTTCCCACCCCACAGGATTTACCAGGCCAGTTAATCCCTGAAATCTCTCTGGAAAATGATCCTGATTGCACAACTGGAGCCTAAATTTAGTCAGGGCTCCAAGTCGTGGCACATCCCAGAGCAAAGGGATCCCTTGCCCAATATTCACGGACAGCACTAAGTCTGAATTTAATTTGGCAAAGTTGTGGATCTGATAATTCAGCTCCTCTCCCCCTGTAAATAAATTTGGGATCATCAAATAAATGCTTTGCTCTGGATTCCCTCCCTCCTGCTTCTTCCAGGACAGGGAGAAGCTGAGGGTTCCTGCTTGGTCCCAGGAGGAGCGAGGGGGACAGGAGGGCACAAAAGGGATTTCCCTGCAGGCTGAGCAAGGGCCAGCATGAAAACACAGAGCTGCACCTCCACGGCTGGGCCTTATGGAGCCAAAAATCCTGGTGGAATAGGGCTGGATGGTGAGATTTGAAGCAATGCCCACCTCTGATTCCCAGGATTGCTTCCACACCGGGACTGGCTGCTCCCCCTGAGCAGGAAGATGATCCTGTACACCCCACTGCACCCTGTGTTTCAGCACAGGTTGTCTCTCCTCTCCATGGATTCCATTTTCGTGATTGGTTAATTCATTAAATATTCCGTTAAACTGGACAAAATTCAGCCTTCCCACTGCAGACTAAGATTGAAGTCGTGCTTAATAAAGCAAGACTGGGAGCTGTAGCACACCTGGAAGGTGAAATCTCTCCGTGCCAGCAGTGACCTGCAGCAGCAGAGCTGGAACTCAGATCCTCCCTGAGCCAAAGCAAAAGCTGGAGAGAGAGGTTGGCATCTCCCTCCTGGCCCTGGATGTTCAGAGGGCTCCCGAAATGCAGCTCCACAATCAGTTTGCAGCCAATAAAAGGCAGAGACACAGATCCATAAAAACTTTCTGCATCTCATAAAACAGAACATGCAGTGGCTAAATTAGAAATTCAGATCTTCCATGTACTTGGCTGGCTGGAAATGGAGACTCCAAATTGCTTGTTAGAAACCACAGCGTGCTGGGCTGCTTTGGGTTTTATTTTCCCCCCAAACCCCCTCTTCCCACTCGGACTTCTTTTCTCTTTTTCAGACCAGTCTTTCAACCACAGATTCAGAGGCAGATTTGGGTTTCAGTCTCAGGTCTCCTGCCCATTCTCTTACTCACATAAAATGCTGCAATTAATTTATTGCAGTCTGGCCACAGTTGTTTTATTCATCACCACTGTGGAGCTCCTGTGAATGACGCCCAGGAGAGGCAATATCATCTCAACAAAACCGTCCTGATGAAAGAAAGCTGAGGATTCGGGGAGAAACAGGCAGCTCGGGTACCTCCAGGGTGTTTCTGAGATGATCTTTCTCCCAATAAAACATGATTTCGTGTGATAACGAGTATACAGCCTGTGCAGGGAAGAAGCTGCACGGTAAACACGTGTGGGAAGTGTCAGAGAGGGAAAACACCACTGGAAGACACCGGAATGGAGCTCTGGCAGATTCATGGATTCATCCACTTAAACCTCACACAAGGGTTTGGGGTGAAAATCTGCCTTGAAAGGAGGGGCACATCCAGCAGGGAAATGGTCTCAGCTCTTTCCTGGGGGCTAAAATGCAGCTGGGGAGGGTGTGAAAGAGGGAAATGACCCTTTTCAAGGAGCTCTGGGACAGCCACAGGGTTCCTGATCCCCTCCTGGGAAGAGGATTGTCTATCTACAGGAAAAGGCAGATCTGGGTTCTCCAAGGCTGATTTTGCAATTTAATTTTGATCAGCTAAGAGAACTTGATGGGTACTGGCTACTCATGGTGTTATTTAAGGATTTACAGGGAAAAAAGATGGATCAGCCTTACAAAGCAGAGCTCTGGGCAAGCTGAGGGAGGGTAGTCAGCCTTTTCCACGAGTCTGGGCTGTGTTTTGTTCTAGAAACATGTACACATGTAACTGGGGTTTATGGGCTGCAGGTATTCACCTAATTTGACTTTTGCCATCTAAACTGGTCTGTGTGAGGCCAAATCATGGCCTAGCCCTGCTCTCACTCAGTGATTTCTCACTGCCAAGCTCAAGTGCTGAAATGGGCTCTCATATTTTTTATTCTCTTTTTTTTTTCAGTCAATACCTGCAACCCTCTGAAGTTCCAGCAGCCTGGGCCACTGAAAAAACCCTCTTGTTGTGCTCCCAGCCTACCTGTGCAGCCCATCGGTTTTTCTGCCAGCTCTCCTTAATGGCTGTGCAGAACATGAAAAGGCTTTGCACGTTCAAAAAGGACTCCCCAAAACACCCAGCTGAGACAGCGAGCTGGGCTGTCTCCCCATGACACAGAGCCATGAGGTTCCCAGACTGCTGCTCAGAAAATCCAGCTCGGTGCCCCTGCCCAGCTCTGCCTCCTGTGCCAGGAGATGTTGAAATCGGGCCCTGCTGGCGCTGCCTTTATTTACCACAGTGGCACTGACTTCATGCACCACGGCCCTTTCCACTGGGGCTGCCTCAGCCAAGGTCAGCATTGCGTAAAGCAGGAGCCCACAAATAGCAATTTCTTGCTATTTCAGAGGAGAATTACCAGTTCTGTTTGCATCAAGGAATCCCTGCTACACTCGGGACGTGGCAGAGCTGACTTAGTCAGAGTTTCTTGGATTAGGCAGCAATAAAAAAAAAGAGAGAGAGAGAGAGAACGATGAGTCAGTGCTGAGTGAAAATGTGCTCTGAAGCTTCTCATGGAAATAAAACCTCCTGAAAAATCATCTGCTGGGCTCCTACCCCCACTTGTGCTATGTATTGGTGTAGACATGGGAATAAACACGTACATGTAAAGATTCAAGCAGGAATGAAGCCAGAAATGTTTATGTATAAACAGCACCAAATTCTGGCTGGAGGTGAGCACAGAGCCCAGGAATAAACCTCAGTCTGCTGAAGGACCTGCACAGCAAAGCAGCACGTGCCCTCGTGCCTACTTTGCACCGGAATTAATGCTTTGGGAAAAGCAATTCTCAGGAAGAAATGATGCTCTGATCCAGATTTTAAAGCTGTTTCAATGCCCAGCTCTTGGTGGAATCACAGAGCAGATGTTCTGCTCATCTTCTGTCACGTGCCCGGGCAATGCAGGGACTCGGAGACGTTTCACAGGTGGGAACTCCTGACTTCAAAGCACTGAGTCTTTTCTTCACGGTTTACTCAGAAAAGCATCTCCCCTGGAAAACCTCCTGGATCCACAGCACAAGGGAGCAGCGTGGCCATGCAGCAAGGTGCCTGAATCATGGAATCACGGAATCATGGAAAAGTTTGGGTATAGAATCATGGAATTGGAATGGTTTGGGTTGGAAGGGACCTCAAAATTCATCCAGTCCCACCCCCTGCCATGGGCAGGGACACCTTCCACTGTCCCAGGGTGCTCCAAGCCCAGTCCAACCTGGCCTTGGACACTTCCAGGGATCCAGGGGCAGCCACAGCTTCTCTGGGCACCCGGTGGGGCCTCCTCACCCTCATTAAACCACAATTATCCTTTAATTAATTATCATCTGTGTGTTGCATCTGTAACAGGAAATAAACATTGCTGCTCTTTCTCTGATGGAGCTAATTCAGTAACTAATTCCAGCTGAAGAGGCTGGCTGGTAGTTATTTGTTCTGGTCGTTCTTATGGTTGGTTTGCCTCAGAAGGTACAAGATGAGTGGGCAAAGAGCACAAAATCCATCCCAGAAACAGCGATCCAGAAACAGGAATGATCCAGAAACAGGAATGATCCAGAAACAGGAATGATCCAGAAACAGAAACAGCAATCCAGAAATGGGAATGATCCAGAAACAGAAACCTCCCTGTGATTTGATTTCTCCTGCTTTGCCATGTCCAGTGAAGGTTTTACAAGATGCTGCCAGGCCTGGTCTCTCTGCATCCCCCAGAGCCCCCTCCTGCACGGTCCCCCATGCCAAAGAGACACCCCCAGCTAAAACACAGCTGCAAACCCCACAGACACTTTGCAGGTCTCTGGGATCACCTTCACACAGAGGTCCTGCAGCAGGGAGATCCTGAATGCCGGGCCCTGGTGGTGGAATGTCATTAATCAGAGGATAATGGACAGGAAGGTGGGTGGCTGCTGATAGTTTTGGCTCATTTAAGACGGTTTTGGGAGGCCGCCAGGTTGTGTGGAGAATTTTTGAAATGTTTTAAACAATAAAGTCTTTACAATGTTATAAAATACCGGGGTGGCTCAAGTGGGTTTCAAACTGGCTGTGGGCCAGGAAAACCTCAGGATTCCAGTCAGCTGTAAGCTGGACTCCAGCGTGTGTCTGGGCTGGCTGAGGTCACTGACAGCCCTGGAACCCTCCCTGGTGTTTGGGCACCCCCATAAAGGGGACGATGTCCATGGCACTGGAGCTCCTGCATAACCCCAAAGCTCCACCTTGGCTCCTCACGGCTTTGCTGCTGCTGATTTGTGTTTGGTGGAGATGCCCTTTCCTCCAAGCCCTGTGTAATTCTGACAGAAAATATTCCAGTGATGATGGGTAGGGATGAAGTTCCCTATTCCAGGTTGGACTCCACAACGTGTCTGGTCACAAAGGGAAATATGTGACATGAGGGACAGACAGATGCCTGCAGGATGGGAAGAGCGGTATCATGGAATCGTTGAGTGGTTTGGGTTGGAGAGGACTTTTCGAGGTCCTCTAGTCCAACCCCATGTGCCCCATGGAGCCTTAACCTGGAGAAGATCTGATAAAGTTCAGTGGGAACATTGGGATTCAGTCAAAGGTTGGACCTGATGACCTTGGAAGTCTTTTCCAACCTTAATTATCCCAAGAATTCTCTAAGAACAAGGGCTGCAGTTAGGTAAAAAATTCTCCCTGGCTTTGGCTTCATGCTCTGTTTGCTCCTCAGCTGGGGCAGGACCCTCCCGTGCCATGTCCCTCCCCCAGCTGGGTCCCATCCCATCCGTATTCCAGCCCCTTCCCAACCACGGCTGCAATTCCCAATCCCAGGTGTAAAAAGCTGCTCCACATTTAGGATCAGCAAGGCCAAACCAGGATCAGTGGGTTCGTAAATAATTATTGGGTTTGTTTCTGTTGGGCACCCCTTGATTGCACAAAGCAGTGCATTAATTGTATTCATAGGAGAAAATGTCCTAAATCACAGGCCAGGCTCCTTATCCTTAACCACGGGAGGCAGTCACACTTCCATTAAAATTAGGGAAAATTCTGTGCTCTCTTGAGAGCTCTAACACTGAGGTATTTCAGTTTTTTAAGAGTAAAAGTTTCCCATTCTGGTAAAAGTGGTATTATTTAATATTATTAATTTAATATTATTTTGTTTCAATTTCATTTTGGTACAATATCACCCTCATTTTTTATTATTATTATTTTTATTCCAGAAAATCATTCCGTTCCCAAACAAGACGCAGTTCAGATGGTTTTATTTATAGGAAAGTAAAACCTAAACCTGAAGTTATCGTTCCCTCCCTTCTGTGTTTCCATAAACATGATTTGTCCCAATAGAAAAAATGGGAGAAGTAACTTGTCATAATATCAGGCATCAAAAGGAGCCTGATAATCCCAGACACTGAAAGCCACATTTGCAAACAAAGCACCCTAAATGGAAACAGAAGAATTAAGAATTAACCAATTTCATTGCTTTTTCTTTAAAAAACCCTTTCATGGTGGAAGCTTCTTGGTGTGTTTTGATGTTCTGTAAATCTAAAGCAAAATAATCAAGGATGGAGGGAAACCTCTCATTCTGTGGGACTCTACAGAAGAGAAATTCTGCCTCTGGAGAAAGATTTTCGCTTTTCTTCAAGACAGAACCAACTTCCTGAACAAACTCATCTTCTGATGGGCACTGATCTCTGCTCCCTGTGACGGGGACAGGACCCAGGGAATGGCTGGAGCCGTGTCAGGGGGATTGGGATGGATTTTAGGAAAGGTTCTTCTCCCAGAGGGTGCTGGGCACTGCCCAGGCTCCCCAGGGAATGGGCACGGCCCTGAGGCTCCCAGAGCTCCAGGAGGGCTTGGACAGCACTGCCAGGGATGCCCAGGGTGGGGTTGTTGGGGTGTTGGCCTCGATCCTGGTGGGTCCCTTCCAGCTCAGGATATTCTGTGAGCCTTGCCAGGGTCTCTCTGGCGTGGTTGTGCCGTGGGTTATTCATGGCTCCGGCTCACGGCATTTGTCAGGGACACACTTTCCCTTTTCAGCAGATTTGGATTGATCCCTGAAATAAAGCCCGCTGGAACCAAAGACTCTCTGAGCACTCACAATGGGCAGGACTAACAGGCCCCCATGAAATAAAATAAACAGATATAAAAACAAATTGGACACGATGTTCTCAATGCTACCGTCCAACTCCTCGCTCGGCGTCGCATGAACGCTTCTGGAACGGGAGGGTTCACTCTTCCTACAGGGCTCTCCATGTTCCTGGCACTGCTTTGTGCAGCCTGGGGACTCCTTTCCCTGTGCACACATGGACCAAGATCTCCCACACAACCCAGTGCAGGAACAGTGATCATTCTGCTCCGAGCATTTCAGTGTTGATCATTTTGTAGTGATCAAGAGCTTGGAGCGTTTCCTCTTCCCAGCTCCTCCTCGTGGCATTTCACAGGATGAATCCCAGCATGGTTTGGGTTGGAAGGACCTTAAAGCCCATCCAGTGCCACCACTGCCATGGGCAGGGACACCTCCCACTGTCCCAGGGTGCTCCAAGCCCTGTCCAACCTGGCCTTAGACACTTCCAGGGATGGGGATTCCACCAATTCTCTGGGCAACCTGTGTCAGGGCCTCCCCACCCTCTGAGTAAAGGATTTCTTCCTAAAATCTAACCTAACTCTGCCCTCTGCCAGTTTAAAACCTCGCTTTCACCATTAGTTTTCAATTAAAACCATTTTCCCACAGGAGCAAAGCCTCATTATTTCATGTCTCTCCCTCACAAATGTGATCATTCCAGTGAAGAGGTGAAAACCTTTGGAGGTCTGAAGAAACAGGAGGGAAGTAGAAAAGAAGGAGGGTCCCTAAGTGTGTGTGTGGTGAATAACTCAGTGTAGCCCCACTCCTGTGCCCACCAAATGGCTCAAACCACAGACATTCACCTTAAACCTGCATTTCCAGTCAGGTTTAAACCTGCCTGGGCAGTTCTGATGCATCTCCAGAACATCTCAGCCCTCAGAACCTCCTGCTCACCATCAGCCCTGCCCCGGCCCCTGCATGGCTCTCAAGGTATAAAGTCTTTCTGTTAATAAAAATTATCCCGTGATTATAGAGCAGCTTAAAGAGCAGTAACGTTAGAAGCCTTTTGAAAATTCCCATAATACTAAAATAAAATATATGGTATTTGGAATTCCCAGAAATGTAATCTGTTCTTGGAAGCAAACTCCTGGTGTATAATCACATGCCCCTCGCTCTGATTCACCTTCGTGTCGTGAGTGGCTTTTAATGGCAGAACAGGGGAATATATTGTGGTTTCACACATCCACAGATTTTATGGTCACTTATTCCTAACTAGGAGATAGAGAGACATGGCAGAGAAGGGTTCTTTCTCTCTTCCAAGCTCCTCACCTCCGAGGACGGAAGGTATTGTAATGTAATAGCTTGGAACCAGTTTTATATCAAGGAGGAGAAAGATAAATAATCCCAGGGGCTGGGCGATGGGAAATTGTTTGAGGAGAATTCATTTCAGCCCTAATACCTGTGATTTGGGGTAGCTGAGCGCTGGGTTTCTTTCCTCACCACAATAATTTATCGAATTACTGCTCGTTCACTTCTCAGAAGGCCTGAAGGATGTTGCCTCCTTTGAGTGTGTGCGAGTGGATAATGAGCATTATTAGAGCAAATCAGCCCCGTGCACACCCGAGATGTGCACGGTTTTGTTCTGCCTTGCTGATGTAGGGAAGGCAGGGACTCCAACCCATGATCTGCTTCCTCTCCAGCTGCAAGGGCTGCTCTTTCACCTCGAGTTTTTGCACAAGTAACACCTGGCTGTGACAAGTCCCACCTTCAGGGCATCACCAGCTCCTCTCAGCCAGGGCGTGAGAAATGCAGAGAGAATGTGACAAATCTGTGCTTAGGGACAGCACAGGGCAGATAATCACGGAGTGGACAAAAATCTAAAATACTGGATTTTTAAATGCTGACCCCTTTTGATTTCCACTCTCACACGAGCTGGGTAATGATGCCTTCACCTGGTGTGAAAGGAGTTGCCCACACCTGGACATTCCTCCTTGTGTGTTTAAATTTTCATCCTTCCTGCTGTTCATTAGAAGCAGTAATTAAGCTGATGGTTCTTTGTGACAGTGGAATTAAGCTCAATAAGGTGTATATTTAATGCTTTATGTGTGCAAGCTCATTGACTAAACCTTACCCTTACTCTGTGTCTCATTTTACCCATCCAAATTTAAAAAGATTGGTCTAAATATATTTTTTGAGTCAATTAAGTCTCTTCTTTCCATGCCCTCCCTGACATTACTACATTACAGGAATTTGCCTTTAAAAAGGCAACAAAAAACATAGTTTTGAAGTAAACACTCCCTAATTTGGCGCTGCTTTTGATTGGCATTTCAGATTTTCTATTTTTTTTTCTCCTTTTTTCCCTTTTTTTTTTTTTTCTTTTTACAACCAGGATATTAGTAGCTCCTTTACAAGCTGCAAAAATAAACAAGAAAAAGTAAATGCGAGGCTTTGTTTAGGAAACTTTTCCTTTTTCTTCCTTTTTTTTTTTTTTTTTTGCTTTGGGTTTCCAAAGGGCCGTCTGGGGTGAAGCAAGGCTGATCCTGGTGCAAAACTCTTCTCCAAGAGATAGCCAAGCTTCTGGAACAACTGGTTCGTGTTAGCTGGAGAGAGACAGAGAATCTAAACCATGTGCTTCTGGCTCTTGTGGTTTCGAGCTGAACCACAAACACTCAGGCAAGCTGTCAGTCTCGAGTCACAATTCCAACCAACCTTGCAGAAAACAGGGGGGGCTGTGCCCACCAATCGTGTTTTTAACCCTTCTCTGATTAGTGGGGTGGTTTAGTGCTTGGCATGGACTGGAATTCTCTGTTCCTTAGCAGGGATAAGCAGACTGATGGCTTGGGAAAGAATTACAGACAAACATTGGGTGCAGTGGGGGTGAAAACACAGATGGTCAGGGTCCCACAAGATAGGGCTTGGAGGGGACTCCAGGAACCACCCAGTCCAAAACCCTTCCAAGAGCCAGGATCACACCAAGCCCAGCCCTCCCTGCAGGTGCCTCCCCCTCTCCATGGGAGCCCCTGCAGAGCAGCTTGAACAGCTTCTTCCAGAGCAGCCAATTTGTAAAATGCTCCATTTTTCCCACTGAGCAGCTGGGAGAGTGCTGCTGTAGCAGAAAGTCACCTGTGAGAGCGAGCCCGGGACGCTCCGAGCGCAGGAATGCGCTGCTGCCACCTGAGCTGAGGGAACAACCACTGTGGCCTTGGGCTGGACTCACTGCTCTGGGCCAGAGCCCTGAGGTGTGGGGGGTCTGATCTAAATGTCCTCTTTGCTCCCAGTTTTGTTGGTTGGGATCCCACAAAAGTGAGCTCAGAGGGTGCCGCAACCTTAATCCTTCCGTTCCCACTGCTTTGTCAGAAATAGCTGGAGCACAGGTAACACAGTCTGCACATCCCCGACATCTGAGACAGCCAAGCCAAGAAATCCAAGAGCAACATCCCAGGGAAGATGCCTGTGTGTTTTGGAGGACGTGAGGTGAGCTATTTGCAGGTTTTTTCCAGCATGGAGGTGACCTACGTGCAGGGCAAGAACTGCTTGTCCAGGAACTGAGGCTGCTGGAGAAAACACACGGGGATAAAGCTGCATTTTAATTCCAGGAACCACGCTGGGTAAAAACCCTGCTGCAGAGAGCTCAGACACACCTGGTTGCAAGCCCAAAATGGAAATGTGCAAGTGTTGAATATTTTGTGAGGACATGTTCTATAACAGCATTGTTTGGGGGGCTAAAGAAGCCCCCCTGGCTGTAAGGCCTTGGTAAATCAATCTCTCCCACCTCAGCACTCCTGAAATGCCATAGGAATGTTTGCCTCCTAAAGTGCTGTCTCATATTTGGGACTGCTGGAGGAGTGAGGGCTGAAGAAGAGAAAAGGAGGTAAGGGCTGGAAGCTGTGACTTCGGATCTCGTTAGTGGTTGATGTGTTAAAATGAGTCTCTTCTCTCCTTCCTCCTTCCTTCCCTTCCTACACCAGGAGACAGCGTGGTTGGGATCTTCTCAGGGACCCCACAAAAGTTGTAATGAATCACATTGCACACAAAATCTTCTCATGTTTTCTTCTTCATTTAGAACAAAAACACATTTTTTTTTATCTGGAAAAGCCCCCAGTGTGAATTTTATCCCGTGGAACAGGGCTGATTTCAGCAGCTGAGGATTTACCCAGGTATTGAATGGAAGAAATAATGTCCGTGTAAACTGAGAGTTTTAAGTATTAAAGAAGGGCTGGGTGAAGATCTGAGAATGGCTCCTATGTTGTAGGAAACCTAAGGATTAAGGGTGAGGGGGAGCAGATTTGGGTACATTGGGCAGATCAGAATGTTTGGGAGAAGCTAAAATTGCTGCTTTGCCAACCAAACTGACGGGACAAAGCCGCCCTTGTTGGAGAGGTTACTCCCATTCCCACTTTTTCACTGGGAGACACCATTCATGACAATCTGCAGGAATTACTCCTGATTATTCTGATTTCCTCCAGCACAGGCACAAGGCAGAGCGTGCTTGACCCCACTCAGCACCCCCCGAGCAAATCCCGTGCCCTCCTGTGCATCCACCTCTTTTTAGGGATGTAAATGGCAAGAGTGGCTTGGGGGGATGAAGTGGGACCCAATTCCAGCACCTCTGGTACCAACTCAAAGATTTTCACCAACAGGGATGGAAGATTTTCTGTATCTTGCATCAGTCAGAAGGGAGGGAAATGGGAATGGGTTTGTGTGGGACAACGGGAGAACATTGCTCACCCTCTCCCAGCATTCCATACACCTCCCTGAGGGATCCCTGGTGAAATCCCACTGCTGACTGGCTCTGAGGGATGTCTGGGCAGGGCTTCCACCCCTTTGGCTTAACTCATGTTCTTCCCTACATTTCCACCACCTCCCCTTCTAATCTGGAGAGCTCTGGTGAATCCAAACCCAACTTTGTACAACCCAATACAGTCCTGGATGAACACGGCTGCCTCAGACTGACACAGCCCCAAATGAGGGCCAGAACTCCTCAAAATCCAGCCCTTTCCAGCTTTACATGAAGGTTACATGATCCCCTACTTAATATGCACATGAACTGGGATGCCACAAACTTCCCTGGGGTTTCCTGAGGGCTGAAGTAAAACTTAATTATACCAATTGGTTGGACAGACTGTTAAAACTTTTGTTTCACATACACTTTTTATTCCCTCTCCTCCATCTTCTCCATTTGCCAAAACCTCCTGAAGAGAAAATAGAGATTATTTTACTTTTTACCTTAAAGGGCTCCTTGTGTGCGTTGGCCTTATTAAATAACTGCTGGAATATCTAATATTCCATGGACAGCGCTGATGAAAATGAAGCATAACATTGGTCAAACGAGCAAGTTTCGTGTACGGCATTGTCCCTAATTTGGTCTCCAGCCAATGAAAATTCCCTTTCCATGCATCTGTTGGCTCTGGATGAGTCTTTGCATTTAAAATGGTCTTAGAAAAGAAAGGATTTCTCTTTTTTTCAGTCACTCTCATTTTGAGCATAATCACAACGCCTTCCATTTATGCCTCACTGAGGTTTTGTCAGCCACACTTCAGTTGTCTCTGACTCTTTCTTCTCTCCTTGGTGCTGGTTTTGCTCCCAGCCAAGCTTGGAGGAGCTGGCACAGGTTGGGTACAGCAGAGCTAAGCTCAGCAACAGATAGTCTCCCTGATCCCAACAGCCTCTAAGCTTCACCAGCTCAGAAATCCAGGGAAATACAGTCGCTACATCTCCAAGAAGTCTGGGAAGCCTAAGGAGGAAATGTGGAGCTTCAGTGTCTGCAGAGCAGCCATCCAAGAACCCCGTGTGCATCTGGCCTGAACACACTCTGCTCACTGATGCATCATTAAGTTCTGCTGTAATGATTTAAAGGGGAAAAGGCCTTTTGCTGGATTTCCACAGAAGGTTAATTTTCCCTTTTCTGGCAGATCTGCGAGGCCCTTAATGGTGGCTGGAAGGAAACGGCGCTACCTTTCTACACAGCCCTTTCTGTACTTACACCACTCATGTGAGGACCACCAGATTCTTATGTTTTACCCTAAGAAATTAAACACCAGCCATTAATAAGTTACCTACTGACGGCAGCTCAATCCCTTTCCTGTAGGTCTGCCAGTCGTTAACCAGGAGGTTCCATTCCCTGACTTCAGACAGGGATTTCTTCCTGCACGGTAAAACATCGCCTACCTGAGGCACCGGGATCTTGTTCAGCGTCTCAGTCCAGAAACAGCAAACAGAATCTAGCTGTGGCAAGCAGGGGGAAAACTGGAATGCCAAGGGCAGGATGGGAATCCAAACCACGATCTGCTGGAAATAAGGCCGGTTCCTGGAGAAGCCAAGAATTTCCAGCTTGTTTGTTTGAAAAGATTTCACTTGTCTGTGCACATGGACAGGCTCGAGTACAGAGAGCTCTGAGCAGCCTCCCGGCAAACCATGTTAAACTTTGCATGTTAAACTTCATGTTTTAAACTTCACATCTTAAATTTTACATGACAAACTTCACATGTTAAATTTCACACATTAAACTTCCCATGTTGAGCTCCACATGGTAAATTTTACATGTTAAACTTCCCACGGAAAACTTCACGTGTTAAACTTCACGTATTAAACGTCACAGATTAACTTTCACATGTTGAACTTCATGTGTTACACTTCATATGTTAAACTTCACAAGTTAAACTTCACCCATTAAGCCTCAGATGTCAAACTTCGCATTAAACTTCATGTGTTAAATTTCACAAGTTAAATTTCACATGTTAAATTTTACATCTTAAACTTCACATGTTAAACATCCCACATTAAACTTCACATGTTAAACTTCACATTTAGCTCCACATGTTAAACTCCACACATTAAACTTCACATGTTAAATTTCACGTGGATCAGGAGTTAAAACAGATTTCCCCCATGTCCAGTGCTGTTAGACCATAAATCTGGATTGCTTTCAGACTTCCAGAAGCAATTCCTGCTGGTTGGGTTTGTAATTCTCCTCAGAGATGAGGACACCAAGAAGCCTGGAGAAGCTGGGATGATGATGATAAAGTTACACAAGAGGAGAAGATATCTCCAAACCTTTTTCAACGGCTCTCTGCCTTCAAAAATGTTACAATTTAAATTGTCTTTGCCTCAGGCTGCAGCCAGAACCTTTGTGTGTCAGACAAGGGAACCATCCCTCCTTTTTTCCATTTCTTTCCCTCTTCAGTTTCTAAATGACTCCCCACCAACTCACACAGTTTATGTCACACTGCACTGGAGAGGAGATTTAAACCAGGTCTAGTTGTGCAGAGCAGGGGTGGAATGAATTACCCATTCAGAGGAAAATGACCCATTAAAAGAAAATTGGACACACAAGTGGGAATAATCCATCCATACGGATTTGTCAGCATTGCAGATGAATTCATCGGAGTTCTGAGTGGAGATGGAGAATCACACTTAAATTAACAAACCAGAGTGATGGTGGGGGTTCAGTAAAGTCAGGACTGAGGATTTGAATCAAACATTTCGGGCTGGATTAATCCAGAATATCCTTTCAGACACACAGCTCAAATTTGGTATTTGTTTAAAAAGTTTTCATTAGTCAAAACAGTAGCAATGATAACAATGTTTAGTTAGTAATTCATAGAATGGCTGAAAAAATTATTCCTGAAAAAAAATGCTGCAACATTTCTAGCAGAGTTAAAGAGAATATTTTAGGCTAAAAAAAATGAACAAAGATGGCAAAGTGGGGTTTAATAACTTTTGATCTTGCATGAAATTTATGCATTAAAATTTTTACTTAAGACGACCAAAATGTTTCAGAAAGATTGGAAATAAGAACGTGCCACATTTTACTGCTTTCCCCTGGAAATAAATGAGGGTTTGTTTCATTTAGAAATAACGTATTTTGCTAGCCCTGATTGCTGAAAGGAAAGTCGGCTGTAGGACTGGTAGAGAACCAGAAGTCCACCAAAATTTGGGGAGGGAGAGAAAAATGTTCAGAGCCAGGCCCATAAAAATGTCACTTTTCACGTCAAATGAAAGCCCAACTCCTCCCTCACTGTGCTAAAAGTGCTCAGCAATTCTTACGAGGAGATAGTGATGGGTGACACCAAAACTCAGGATATTGACTCCTCTGAGCCTTCAGGGGCAAAGAGAAATCAGAATCCACTGAGTTTTAAGCTCCCTTTCCTATCGGATTTCCACCAGACCAGGCAGCACAAGCACAGTATAAAACTCTCTTTCCAGCTCTACTTAGAATGAATTATTTTCTTTCTTTGTGCAGCCTCCTGTCTCTTGGCTAGGGGTGTATTTTGATTATAAATTATTTTGGATTGACATCCTCTCTATATCCACACATACAAATACAAATCTCTCTCTCTCTCCACTTCTATTTCTCAGTGCACTGCCAGCAGTCCTTCAGTTCAGATTAAGCTGGTAAATGCAACCTTATTCTACCAAAAATTAACAGAAATCATTTTCAAACTGAACCGAAGCCTTCTCCAGACTCATCACGGAGATGGCACAAATAGGAAATAACAGAAAGGAGCCACAGATCTGCAGAGCAGCTTCCCCTGGGATGTGCTGCTGCCCAGAGAAGCTGTGGCTGCCCCATCCCTGGAATGTCCAAGGCTGAGCTGGACAGGGCTTGGAGCACCCTGGGATAGTGGAAGGTGTCCCTGCCCATGGCAGGGGTTGGATGAGATGGGATTTAAGGTCCCTTCCAACCCAAACCATCCTGGGAGTCCCAGATCTCAGAATTTACCACAGTGGCACCTCTGGTGTATTATTCCCCCCCAGGTGACAATGGGAGAATTAACCCCTTTAAATTGAGTGAGACACAAAGATCCAACCCAAGAACATGTCTAGGTGGCTTTTAGGAACCAAAACTGAAACTGAGTGTGCAGTGCAAAAAAAAATAAAAAAAGACATTTATATACTCTACCTAGAGATTATTTTTTCCACTATGGAACTGTTTAAGTTTACTTTTTTTTTTTTGTTTAACTGCAGCTCTGGGAAGCATTTTAGGCCATTTTTGTACACCTGCTAGCTCCATTTCATTTGTTTAAACACATTTTATAACTGCAGTTTATATATTTTTCCAAGAAAATAAAAATGCTAAAAATATAACGTGGTGTTTGGGAGAACGTAGGTGGGGGACTGCAAGGAACAGGAGGGCCCCACGTTGGCACGGGTTCCACTTTATGCCAACTGCAGCACATTCATCATCCCCCTCTGGCTGGGGAGCACCTCTGCGCTCTCATTCCCGCTCACACACACGTTTCCCCTCGGCACCAGGAGCGGGGTGGGATCTGGGGCACAATGGCCCCATTGGCCATGGGTGCTGCTTTATTGCTAATTACAGCCCGTGCCCTGCCAAGGTGTTGCTGCTCGAGCCTTGAAGCAATTTTCTGCTCCATTGGTAGGACATGGCTGAGCCCCTTTGGTGCAGTCATGGCTTTGGAGCAGAGCCAGCACGGAAGGATTGCTGAGCATTCCGTGGGGCAGGATCACCCCACGGAAAAGGCTTTATGGGGGACACACGTGGAGGGCAGAGAGGAGCTGGAGATTATTCCTTAATGAAGGATCTGTGATGGTTTTGTACTTTAAATGCTTTCATTTTCAGCAGAATTGCTGGCAGGGTGTTCATCAGCTTCTGGGTTTGAAGCAGTGGTTATTGTGCAATTACATTACAGCATATATTTATTTATTTATAGATTATTTCTATTTATATTTATATTTATATATTTATTTATATGTTTATTTATATATTTATTTATA
>VWZW01005286.1:6965-128780 GCA_013397115.1 Edolisoma coerulescens | reverse complement strand
TTATATACATATTTTAATATATTTATATTTATATATGTGTGTGTGTGTGTGTGTGTGTGTGTGTGTATACAATGTTTATATAATGCTGTTGTTATTCATGACATACAAATGGAAAAAAGAGATGCTCCACTCCTGAACCTTCTCCTCCTCCTGAGAAACACAGTGTTTGGAAAGTTATTTTTCACAGGTGCTGGCCCCTCCTAGCAGCTGCTGTGCTGTGTTTATCCAAAACCTTTATCTCATTATAGGAATACAGGAGAGCAAAGGAGCTTTGGATCCTTTATCAGGTCCCCAGTTGTCACAAGGAGCACATCACCTTTCATAAATTCATTTCAACAATGCAAAGCTTATCACAGAATCACGGAACGGTTTGGGTTGGAAGGGACCTTAAAGCCCATCCAGTGCCACCCCTGCCATGGGCAGGGACACCTCCCACTGTCCCAGGTCACTCCAAGCCCCGTCCAGCCTGGCCCTGGACACTGCCAGGGATCCAGGGGCAGCCACAGCTTCTCTGTGCCAGGGCCTCCTCACCCTCCCAGGGAAGGATTTCTTCCCAATATCTCATCTAATCCTGCTGGTTTGCTTCCAGCTTTGTTGTCTCCATTTTAGACCGCTGAGCAACATCACTGAACTAATTTAAAGGCTTGAAAGGAGCTTTATAAGACTTGGGACAGAGGGACAGAGGAGCTCCCAAGCTCTCAGCTGTCTGAGCAGGCCCCACGCTGGACTGGCCATAAATAATGAACCTCTTTCTGTTCTAGAAAAGGGAACAACTGCAGTTATTTGTAGATTCATGAACCATTGTGGACCTCTTTATCTCTCAATATGAAAAAGCTTCCCGAGCACTGCCTGTGTGACTTAAACAATGACATCACCTCAGCACAGAACATGTTCTCTGGCACGAGGAGCTCTTTTCCCTGCTCAGGGAGTTGGTGTTCTTTGCCTCGAGCTCCCGACTGCGGCAGCCAGTGTGATTCAGAGCTGCCAAGCGACACATTAGCAAAATGCAGAGAGAGAGAGGGAGTCTCCAGGCCCAGCGAACACGGATTTAGCTTGGCATTAAGTGCTCCCTCCCCCAGTAAAAGAAATCCACGACCTTTGATTTTCTTTGCAGTTCTCCCCCTCCAGAATATGTTGGCTCTGACCCTCCTGACCCTCCTCTTTTTCTGAATGATGGGAGAGATCTCCCACCTGGGTCCCACCTGAGTCTTCTCCTGCTCTCGTTGAGGTGAAAGATAACGAGACCAAGAGGAACCCAAAGCAAAGCAGAGCATGTTCTGCTTCCTCTCCTCGCAGAGGATAAAGAATAGCCTCAAGACAAGGAGACTCCCTTATGGCCAAGGCGACTGACAAATTCTTGTGGTTTTCTCCAAAAGTCAAACCAAAACCCAGCTGCCAGCCAAGCTGAGTCCTGGCAAGGCCGCACTGCCTGGAAATGAGCGCAATCGTATCCTAATAGCTATTTGGGTAATTGTCCCTGCGAGTGATCTGCCAACCAATGTTGGAAACAAGTCTTTATTACAAATATAGCATGAAGTCTAATCTGGAATACATTAAAATGTTATTTCTGTAGCTGCCTTTTCCCAAACTTTAAATAATGGCTAAACCATTTATCAGCTTTGGAGGAGAAAGGTTGTGTATATTGTGCTTTTCGAGCAGAGATGAAGGGAAAAAAAAAGAAAGTCTTCAATAAAAATATTCTCCACTAAAACTCTGTCATTTCTGGTGCCTTGTACATTGCTAAAAATTATTCCAAACCCATTTCAGATCTGCTGAGAGGGGCATGGTCTGAACATAACATAACAACCAAACTGACTTTGAGGCACCTGCTACAGACCTCTGGCATCACCAGGAGCTGCAAGTGGTCACAGCAGCCAGAGCCACCCAAGTGTTGTAAACTGTGTGTAAATAACACACAATAAACAAACTGTGTGTAAATAACTGCCAACTGTCAGTAAGACACAGGTGAAGTAGGAAGGAATCCTCCCCTGTGAGGGTGGGGAGGCCGTGGCACAGGGTGCCCAGAGAAGCTGTGGCTGCCCCTGGATCCCTGGAACTGCCCAAGGCCAGGTTGGATGGGACTTGGAGCACCCTGGGATAGTGGAAGGTGTCCCTACCATGGCAGGGGTGGTACTGGATGGGCTTTAAGGTCCCTTCAACACAAACCATTCCATGATTCTACAAATGTGTCCATCCCCAGCACCATAATTTGGAGAAAATATCAAAATGTGGTTTTTATAATTAAATCTGACTGGCACCTTGGGCATCAGAGCCCCTCTAACACCATCTCAGTTCTGCACTTTATTTCACTGGACAGTTCTCCTGTTCCTCAAGAAGTGTATTCTGTGTTTGATGGATGTGCTGGGACTGCTGGATTTCAGTCCCTTCATTTCTCTGCCTTCTTTTTTTCCTTCGTGCTATATCTATTAAAGTGATTTACCACTTTTTCATTGTTCTGCCTGGAGCTTGGCCAACTCTTGAGATCAAAACCCCCCAAAAACTTCTCCTCGACAAAACATGAGGGTGACCAGCATGAAACAGGACCTGTGGAAAAGATTTGAATTGTGGGAAAGGAAATCACCCCATCTCCATGGAAACGCATTCACGTTTTCCAGTTGCTCCTGAATAAATGAAGTTTGTGTTCTCCAATTCCTGGACTTCAATTCCAAGCACACCTAGCCCAAAAGTACCTGGGAATGCTGGTAAAGGCATCAAGGTTTCTCTGAGCAGCACTGCACTTTCACAGCAAGGCTTTTTCTTTCCCTATTTTCATTTTTTTTTCAGGAAAACACCATCCAAGTTCTTCAGAAAATGTCTGTGAAAGGCACACACGACCCACAAGGTGCTTATAAGAATTAGTCATAGTGCCTAAGTTTTTACTCCTGAATTGCAATTCCTCCTAAATCCTTAAGAACCTCTGGAGCAGTCGGAGCTCCCTAACGAGCCCCATGTGTGGGGCAACAGTAAAAAAATACTTAAAGCTTTCAAACTCAAATTTACACAATGTGAGCATCCAGTCAAGGGTTTGGGCTGCCCCTGGATCCCTGGAAATGTCCAAGGCCAGGTTGGATGGGGCTTGGAGCAATTTGGGATAGTGGAAGGTGTGGGTGGAATGGGATGGATTTAAGGTCTCTCCCAACGCAACCATTCCATGATTTTGTGGTTCCATTTCTCCCCCTGGAATTCCCACTGGATAAACTCCTGCTTGGCACCAAACGTAGGTGAGGATTATTCCTGACTTCCAGCAGGCCATGGAAAGGAATAATCAAATCTCAGCCCATCTGTGGTGGAGGTTGGTGATTCCACTGTTTCCTCTCAGAACCAGGATCAATTCTCACTAAAAATTCTCATTACAGCATCCTGCATTAATTAGAATTGCTCAGGGCTTTTAGGACACAGGGATTTATTGTAATGTTTGGTTTCTTTAGTTAAACTGAGAGATTTCATTTTAATGTTTTCAGTCCCCTTTGCACAGCTCCTCCACATTCCCCACTCCTCAGTTAGCACCTCTCTCCCAAAGCTGTCAGCCTTCCCAAGGCTCATTTACCAGAGGAAAAGAAAAATCTGAGCTCCAGAACCTTTGAGGGGAGGGAACATTTCATTATTTCCTTACAGAGGTGAACTGGTACCTGCAAATCCACTGACACACAGGGAAATTCCTGCCAATGCCTGGGCAGAGAAAGGCTGGGATCCACACGTGGCCACGGCCACATTCCATAGAGATTTTTTGTGGCATTTAATTGGGATAAAGAAAAGACCCTCTGAATTAATTTTCACTCAACATCCACCCAGACCTGAGAACATTTGTCCTTAGGAGTTGTTTGTACCACCAGCAATCCCCCACCCTCAAGCTTCTTTTTATTCATGGCAAAATTTTTAGTGCAAGATTAGGAGCTTCTTTTTATTCTGTGTCCTTAGCTACGAGCCATTCCCAAATTTATGAAACAAAACAATACAATCCTTAAATTCTGAGAAAATAAGGGTTCTGTCCTGCCTCTGAATTCTTTCCAGAGCTTCACTAAAGTACTTTTGGCCTTAAATGTCCTGCTATAAATATGTAAATCATGAGGGAAAGGGAAACGTTCCCGATGAGGGTGTGAGCTCCCTACTCCAGAGCAGGGAACCCTCCGATTTCCAGACAATGGATAACAATCTAAAATACAAACCCTCCTTGATATGAGAGGATGGCCTGGTGAAAACTCCTCCTGAGGGGGCACATTCTGGGCTGTGGACAGGACTTTTTAAAATCATGGCCTTGCTATGACAGGAAGATTTCCAGGGATGCTTGGCACGAGCCTTCCCTGTGGATTCGTGGACACTGAGGATGCTCAGCACTGCCAGGGAGTTATTTGGGGGCCACCTGAGCATTGAAATTCCTCACCCTGCAATCCCCACTGACATTTCTTGCTGTCAGGGCCTATCAAATCATTTCAGTTTGCTTTGCTATGAACGGGGCAGCGCCACTTCCACTTTTCCAACGCTTTTTTGGCCGTTCCTGCCGCAGCTTTTCCAATGGATTCAACAGAGCTGGATTGTCCCTGGCTGCAGAAGGCAGCAGGTAGAAGGGGTTTGCTCCTCCTGCCCCGTTCCACAGGCTGGGGAAGGCCCGATGGCTGCGTGGATCAATAACCCCTGTGTTTCCAGGCCCTGCTTATTAAAGGTGGTGCATGGAAAAAAAATAAGAGCCATTCCCTATTTATATCTGGAACTTAATGAAGTGAAATTATCACAGCCGACAGGCGCTGGTGCTGTAATTCAGAGACACGGCTTGGCTTGGAGGGATCTGCAGGCTGTTTTTATTCCAAATAATAAAAAAAAAAAGAGTGAAACCTAATCCTCTAATCAGTTCCAATTTACATATTCACGGCTCTTATTTCCAGCCTGCTTGGAGGGAAAAAAAAAAAAAGATAAGTGTCGGAGTCACGAAGCGATTATTTGATTAAGTAATTATTAATCCCAGGGTGCTCTGATTAATTCCCAGCAAGTTAAACAAACGGATTGGAGCTGGGCTGGTCACCTTCTCACTATTGTCACACACAGGGGGAAAAATCCTGCAGAGATATTTTTACCTGCTCCACACTGAGGAGTTTTGTTCACTGAAGGGCTCCCCTGCGCTCCCCAGGGGTTAATACCCTGCTCAATGAAGTGTTACACGCTGGAGTTTTATCTGTGCCTGACTGCAAGACCAAATGCTGATCTGTGTTTTCAAGCTGGAAACTCCAGGCTGGATCTGTGCACAAGTTGCTTTTTGCATGTTTAAATAAATTAAAAATAAATTTAAAAAAAATAAAAAACAACAACAAAACAACCCCTCTGAATGTGTTTTTTTAGCAACTTTTTACTGCACTGAATGTGTCCTGGAGATAATGTCATACCTGAGAGTGCCCCAGAGCAGGGTCTATCCATTAATTTCCAGAGAGATGAGATAAGTGCTTCAAAATATCATTTGTCTTCAGAAAAAGCAAAAACACGGAGAGCAAACAAACCTGGAACTTATGTTTTCTGGTTTTATTGGAGTTTTTTATCCTAACAGGCTAAAACCTCTTGTAGTTGGTTGCACGAGCAAACACACAAAACCTTCAAGTGCTGTTCACTTCAGCTGAAAAGCTGCCCTGAAACCAGCCTCAGTCTCTCCATTCCTCCACTTATCCCTCACCCAGAACAAAGCCCAGGAAATAGGAAGATGATGTCTAAGCCCACAAGAAATGAACTGGAAGCACATTGCATCAAGGGAAAAGGTGAGAAGCATGCACCAAAACCTCCTTGTGAACATCTTTTTGCCACGAGTGAAGCTAAGTCATGGCACAGGGATAGGTTGTACTGAAAACAGCATTAATTAAATATCTTGGATGGTCTAAAACTGCTGATAAAAGCACCCAGTTCCTGAGCAGGGAGCTTCAGTTGGTAGCTTGTCAGATCAGTTGATTATTTTTAATTCCTTGTGCATTATTTTACTGCTGAACCATAACTTCTCCTCTGATCCCAGGTCCAGATCCACCCCATTAACCACCGTACACAAGGGATGAATATTTGGGATCAGGAGTGGAGAGGGAGCCTGGCTTCAGGAGGATTTGTTAATGGAATACAACATTCCTAACGAACAATCCTTCCCACTGCCATTCCTAACAACCCAAGCCTTTCCATCAGCAATAATTCCTAGTTCCAATCTCAAATCTCCCAATTAAAAAGAGGTTTTAAATTCCTTTAAAATTTTTGAATTAGAAAAATGTACATTATCTCCACTGAAGATGTGTTTGATTTTTTTTTTTGTTTGGGTTTTGTTATTTTTTGGGGGGTTTCAATAAAGAGCTCCCAGCTCAGTTTGAATATTCATCACCCAGCCTGAGCATTGCTGCAGTGGGATGAAATCCTTGGTCAATCTTCATGCATAAAACTTCCTTAGTGGCTTCAAAAGTACTGATCAAAGCCCATTTCCTTCTGTGCAGGCCACTGAATTCCAGCTGGGCACATGGAGCGATGGGAAAATGTCAGATTGCCCATGGATGCAGCAGCAGAGGATGAGACAGAGCCAGGGCTGCAAGTGAAGGAGCTCCTCAGCCACAGGGAGCAGAGTGATGATGATAGATGACCCTGCAAGGAGTAATGGACACAGTCCAGCTCTTCCCTTTCTTTCCTGGTGGGACGTGAGCTTGGGAACAGCTCAGCTTTTGAGGGAAGAAAATATTCCGAGGTTTGGGTTGAGGAAGATGAAAGCTTTTGTTGTGAGTGAAACGGAAAGTTCTGCTTCTCCGCTGTTCCAGTGACGCGTGTGCCTGTCATCTGTGTGGTGGCTCAGCACCTTCGGGCACAGCAGTAACCAAAGGCAACCAAAAGCTGCTCCCAGAGCCAGATTTATTCATCAAAAACTAGTCTGGAGTGCCTTGGAAATGACAATAAACGCACAAAGTCAACCTTCTTCCTGGGAAAAGTTGCTATTGATTTCTCTTTCTCCTTCCAAACCTTTGGAGCAGCTCTCTGTGGGATTGCTGCCTTTGCCTGAGACTGCACCAGCACACTCCTGAAGGAAATCCTTGGATTCAGGAAGGTTGCAGAGGATGGGATTTGGGGCAGACTGAAACACGCTCCAGAATCTGTCTGCAACACCCTGGAGAATGAGTGAGGAGGGCTGTAAGAATGTAACCAACAACCTCACTGCCTTTCAAACCTTTCCAAGTTTAAAGGAAACCACCAGGCCACGCAGATCTCCAGAAAGCAAATAAGGACTGAAAATGTGGTTTGATTGTTTTGTTCTGAGACCACGAAATCTTTCTGCCCCTCTGACTCGCTGTCACACTCAGGAGGCGCCACCAAACCCGGGCAAGAAAAACCTCCAGGCCGATATTTCATCCTGGAAATGAAAGGGAAATCAGGGGGGCAGTCAAATGCTTTTCCAGGAGATCTGGAATATTGGCTGCCTGCTCCAAGCCGAGCCTGGCCCGGCTCCAGGGCTGTGTCATCCCAGCCATACGTGTCCCATGCCGGCTGGGACCACCCATCATCTCCTGTAGTTCTCCAAATGCAAAACTTCCTTTCTTCAGCATTTAAAAAGGTGGTTTTCAAGTTATTATCCAGCAATGGCTCCCTTGATTTATTCAGCACAAGCCTCTCTGTGTTTGATAAGCAAAGGTGGCCAAATAACACAGATATTGGCTGGTAAATATTTTCCCAAAGAGGAACACGGAGCACCGTGTGTTTTGTTAACCACTGGGTCAGATAACTGAGTGTTCAACAACATTTGAAAGTCCTGTGAGTTTTTAAGTAAACTCTAGAGTTGAGATAAGCCTTGGAAAATGCAGGTAGAACAAGCAGTACTCACTGAAGGGATAAAAGGCTTGAAAACTGCAGTGAAACTGGGATATGATCCCCTAAAGTCTCATGGAATAACACTGAACCAAAGAAGGATGAGACAAACCCAAGGAGCTTGGGCACAGGTACTGCCCCAGCCCGGCGGGTACCACCTCGGGATGAGATCATGGGAGCTGGAGGCCTTGAGAAATCAGATGAGCAAAGATCTATATTTGTCTGGTGCCCCAGGATGAGCAGAACTGGGAGGTTCCTTGCAGCCCAGTCCCAAAGTAACGTGTGTGCTGCTTTAACCTTTCTGAATTTCAAACCACCTCCTACCTAATGGACCAAAAAAGAAAAAGTAATAATCTGAGAGGGCGGGAGAGAAAATCTGTCAGCCTGAGTCAGACTATTGGACCATCAAGCCCAGCATCCTGTCTCCGAAACGCCATCAGTATCTGACACTTCAGGCTTAGCTGGGATAATAAAACATTTTCCTCAACCTTATGTAACATCTCAGCCTGGCAAAGAGAGGATTTAAACATCGATTGCTTTCCACTCCCCTCCATCCCATGAATGTGAATCTGACTCTTTTCCAAAATGAACAACCCTGATGAGCTGGAATTGGTTTCTGGGCAGGATGGGAAAAGCTCCTCTCTCGTTACTCATTCCTGGAGAGATCCGCTAAAGCTTTGCCTCCTAAAAGGGGCACTTGAGTGAGGAGACATAAAACTCCATCCGCAGAACTCTGGGTGCCCACGGCCACCTTTTCATGGCAGCTGGAAACGCACGTCACAAGACTTCATGTCTAGTCACTTTATTTTTCCCCATCATGTCTACTTCCTTTATTTTTGTATTTGTTTAAGCTCTCCATTAGTTTATTGGCCTGACAGCAGCCCAGCTAATTAGCCCGTCCTCCCTCCCCCAGCCCAAGCCCGTGAGGCTCCCCAAATGCACACAAAATTTAGTGCTGCTGCTGCTGCTGCTGCTGCTGCTGGGGCACTTCTCAAAACAAATAAAAGATTTGCAAAGCCAGCCACCAAGCATCCAACATAATTAAAGTGCATTTGTTACTTTTTGGGCCCTCGCACACAATCGGGGCCTTGTGCAGAGCGAGCACTCCCCAAATCAGGCTGTTTTTCTTTCACGGGGAAGAGTGCCAGGAGTCTCCCCAGCCCAGGTAACATAAGATCCCAAGGAGCAGCGAATGGACAGTGGCAGCCAGAGTGAATGGACTGTGGGGAGATCTATATGGAGGCGAGTATCTATAGATATATGCAAACACGCACAGACAGGCCACTATAGTCCTTCAGGGGGGAAAAAATGTGAAAAAAAAAAAGAAGCAGTGGAAAGGCTCCCAGAAATTACTGCTCCGTGCACAGGTATGTAAATGACTCTGGAGTCTCGCTGTCCACCACCTCAATCAATTACAAGGTTATTCAAGATAAAACAAACACCATTTCAATTAACTGCATATACAGCAGTGGTTAGAGGCACACGCAGGGAAGAGGAAGTGGGAGGAATTTTTGGAAAATGGAACTTTTTTCCTGCTGCTTCTGGAGATATGCGCAAATAGAGGTTGCCTTGAGGTGCTGTGAGCAGAGCCATCAATGGTCTTAAAAGCTCCCAACCTAAAGTTGTCGTGGTCCGAACTAAAAGCAAAATGAGGGGACAAAAATAAAACAAAAAAAAAGAGTGAGTGAGCATTTAAACATCTTTTTAGTTTGTACTGGCTCAGAACAAACATGTGCAAGAGTCAGCGGGAGCAGAAATTGGAAGAGATGCTCGAGGATCGCTGGTTTTGTTGGAGGCAGGATCCAGAGAAGTCCCTCAGCAGCTCTAAGAGCAGCTCTGTGCGAGTGTAGCTCCCGGATCCGGATTCCCAGCTGGATTCCCAGCCTGGGAATGCTGAGGCCTCGCAGGGTGAGGACACAGCTGGGTGACAGAATCTGACAACAACCTATGAATTCAGTAGTGGCTCGAGAAGCCAGCAGAGGAATGATGGCAGGGGCTGGACAAACAGCACCAGGGATGGTTTTCCACCTGTGCCACAGATTTTTGCCTAACGCTAAGCAAACTCTTCTACCTCCTTCCTTCATTCTTCACACTTCTGTGCAAAAGTTCCTGGTCAAGAGGTCTTGCACACTGCTCACCTGCAATCAATACAATATTCAACGGGAGTTTTAGATGATTTTTCTACTTCTTTGGCTGATGCAGTAAAACTAAAGATCAACTGGCTTTTGAAAAAAAAAAAAAATCATTATTAATCAAATACTTCTGGATGAAATACATCCAGACCAGGAGATAGGACCAAAATTTATAGCCACACCACCATAAATCACCGTCCAGTCTCCTGCAGCTACGCTCATGGTCATGAGCAATAAATTTATTCCAGTTGCCCCGTTCTGATCGGTGACCTGAGCCACAAAAGCTGAGTGTGAGCCTGCTCCTGGGAACAACAAGCAAGAGCAGGTGTATTTGAAGCACCCTCCCGTTAGTTTTGCTGACCCCCATTTGCAGGGCATTGGGATCTGTCACACTTCCGTGTCTCCTTTCACATCTCTGATTTATATTCGTGACACACCAGAAACACGGAGTTTCTCACTTACTGTGGTTCTGCCTGATGGGCAGGAACTTCTTGGGGCAAACTCCACGCTTAATCTGATGCCTTGAGAGGCCACCTAAAAACGGAGACCAGACAGGAGTAAGGGAATGAAGGTAGGGATTTATTTGAAAGGCCTGCAGAGGTACACCCTGGGGAGCCAAAGGCCACATCCAAAAAGGACCCCAGGATGGACCCCGAGTCCCGAGTTCTTCACACTTTCATAGGTTTGGTTCATTTGCATATCAGCATGAATTCACCAATTAAAACTTTAGCTAATGATGGAATTTCTACAATTTCTCCACCTCTCTAGAGGCCCTGGTTTACACCTTTTGGGCCTAGGACAGTCTGGGTGTCCTTGGAGCAAACCTAGAGAGGCTTTGTTATGTTTGTCTCAGCATGAGAGAGCAGAACTGAACAGGCTACAAGAGAATTCAGAGTTACAGCTAGGCAATACAGGATCTGAAGAATATAAAAGTTAAAACCTAAGGCATCAAATCCATGTCAACCTTCTCTTTGCTGGCTACAAGATGCGAATAAAACCTTAAATTTGGGGAGGAATCAAACCCAGAGCTGCTAATTAGCACTTACTCTATAATGATTCAAACCCCTGACATTTAAAGAGGAAGATGAGGTCCAAATGGCCTTGCTTCCAATGCCCAATTAAATTCCGAAAAATCAACTCTTTCTGAGCTTTCTTCCCATTGCAAAAATGGTTTTGCCTCTTCTCCGCTCACTCCCTGCCAAGGGCCACCCTAAACACGCAGAGATCCCCGCTGAGCTCAGCCACAGCGCTGGGGTTTTTGTGTATTTCCCAGGACTATTAACAGAGTAATATAATGAGAAATGAACTGAGGTTAAAGAATTCAGTACCTCGTGTATTTTCACTAAAAACACTGGCTGCATCAGGGGACCTGCCAAGAGGAGAGTTTAATATCGTATGAAAAGGAAGAATTTTCATAATGACACTTGGCAGGGGCTACATCCCCCCCATGAGTGGAGCTGCTGGGGCTTTCTCTCCTCTGCTCTCCCATTCTCTCTCTCCCCACAGCCCAATGGCAGGACAAGGGATTTTCATTTTGAAGGGACTGGGAACCACTGGAACCAAGCTTTGGGCGACTCTTCACCGTGTAGGGGACTCACACTGCTCATGTTTAAGCACCTCAGCTCAGAAGGTATTTTGGGAAAGAAGCTTCCAGGCTATGCAGTTTCTTTACAGTCAAAAGGGGAAAAGTGGACCCAGAATGCTCAAAATTTCCTAAATTGCCTAAAAATTTTGTTCCATGTGAATCTTCCTCCTCGTTTCCCAGCTCTAGACAGTTGGCCAAAACAATTGCTTCCTTTGTAAATCAGTTTGAGACTTTCTTATGAAAATGATGCAGGAAGAATCACCTGAGCCACTAAAACCCCTGCAGCTCCAAACAAACCAGCTGCAAGGATAAAACAAATCCCACATTTTGCCTTCCAAACTTTTCTATCTGGTGACTCTTCCTGAATGGCCCAGTTCTGACTGTATTCACACCAGTGCTCCAATAGTGGTCAGTGTTTTATGTTCTCTCACAGTGCTGCTTGTTCCCTTTTTTCTCACTCCCATCTACTTGGAAATGTCATGCCGAGAAAAAAGAGCAAATAAAACAGAAATGAATTTCTGAACAGGGCAATAATGTTCTCTATAAGAGAGATCAAACGTTCTTGATAAATTGTGTTTTACTGTGCAGCTGACACTGGTTCTCAGCGCAAGGCTCAGGCTCCAGCAGAAACTGGCCCCACTCCCCAACGATGGACTGATTTCAAAGAGTTTTATCATTTTTAATTAAACTCTGGAGTCAAAACTTTGTCTGACTCAAATCAAACCTCAACCTGACAGGCTGGCCCAGCACAGTTGTAGGTGGAACAAATACAATAAAACTCTCGTCTGAGAAAGGCCAAACATCAGGGAAAACAATTCCTGGCGGAGAGATGGAAGAGCAGTGGTCGAATTCTGCTGGTTCCAGGTGACGTGTGCGAATTAAAACAATCCCACGGAGATTTGGGGGGCTCCATATCCACCCTCGGGGAGTCACTCCAACCCTGCAGCAATAAAACTGAGCACAGGGAGCTCATTTTCCCTGAGACTCCGGGTATAAAGTCGGCAGAAAAATACCCTGGAATGAGGATTACAGAATGTAACTCTCCTTTGGAGGTGACGGCAGGGCCCTCATTTGCAAGTGATAAATGTCACTGCTCTTCCATCTGCAGCCTTTTAAAACCATTTTGAGGGATGTAATGAGGCTGCACAGCCTTGGAGGGACAGGCAGGGGACAGCGGAGCCATTTGAGCTTTACTGAGTGTGTCACAGGGGAGTTGTCGTTTTTTTTTTTTTTCCCTTTTTTTTCCCCCTTTTTTTTTTTTTTAACAAAATGAGGTGCCCCAGGGGAAAGTCAGCAGCTCGAAGCGGCCCCACCTGAGTGTGTCTTGGGAGGAAGCCTACTGCCTCATATTTTTTAAAAGGGGAAAAAAAAAATTATAATAATAGAGCCGAGCCAAAAATATCAAGCAGTTCATAGCTGTGAAAAAGCCAGGGAAAGCTGAGTCGCCGCCGGCCAGTGTTGTTCTTCCAAACAAGCTGACCACCCTCCCTTCATAACATTTTATTTATTAAAGCAAAATTGGCCCACTGGAAGAAAATTATGCGCTATTCATATACATATATGTATCTATGAATGTATGGTTATTAATGACTGTGTTTCCATAGAGCCACAAGGTCCCTAGAGATTTTTTTTTTTTTGGGGGGGGGGGGGGTGGTGAGCGACTGAATTCGTTAAGAGGGGGAGAAATTAAAATGATGTGGATGGGACGGGGCAACAATTCAATTGTAACTCAGTTATAGCTGTAATAATTCAGGTGTAGCTCATTATAACTGGGTTATAATTCAGGTATAACCCATTAGAAGTGTTATAATTCACATATCACTCGTTATAACTCGGTTACAATTCAGGTATAACCCGTTAGAAGTGTAATAATTCACATATAACTCGTTATAACTGGGTTATTCTTCAGGTATAACCCGTTAGAAGTGTTATAATTCACATATAACTCGGTTATAATTCAGGTATAACCTGTTAGAAGTGTTGTAATTCACATATAACTCGTTATAACTGGGTTATAATTCAGGTATAACCCGTTGGAAGTGTTATAATTCAGGTGTAACTCGTTATAACTGGGTTATAATTCAGGTATAACCCGTTAGAAGTGTTATAATTCACATATAACTCGTTATAACTGGGTTATAATTCAGGTATAACCCGTTAGAAGTGTTACAATTCACATTTAATTCGTAATTACTCAGCGCAGGCCCCGCGGCCGCGCTCGCACGCCGTCGCCATGGCAACAGCGAGCCCTCCTCCCATTGGTCGGTGTGCGGCGCAGCAGCCAATCAGCGCCCGGCGTTTCGCCGCCGGGAAAATGGCGGCGGCGAGGCGCGAGCGGGCGGAGGAGCGGGGCCGGGAGCGGGGTTGGTTTTAAGGAATAAAATCAGTGTAAGGAACTCCATCCCTGAGTAACTCCGTCCTTAACCAGTCCTTTCAAGCACCCTTCTCCCGCATCGAATAATCTCCAGCGACCTTCTGGCTGAGCACTTCACAGAAACAACCTCCTAAATAACGACGTAAATTGACCGAGCGCTTTAGAGGCTCAGGGCAGCAGAAGCAACACCTTCGGTATTTTCCGCTATTTGCCTTTTTTTTTTTTCTTCCCCCACTGTGTTCATTCCCATTTTAAAGTGCCCCGTATTTACCTGCAGCACAGTCTAGACAGCTAATGAAATAGTAAGAGCCCAGTGGATTTTCACAAGAATGTAAACAAAAAGAGAATAAGAAATTAATATACTTAAGAATTGGATGGGTACTGAGCGTGCCACAGGCCGGGGTATCCCGGGTTTATTAGGTACATTATTGTCATTCCTAAAATCCCCGAAGGATCCACCCCGTTGTTCTGTGGGAACAGCAGGTCACATTTCCAAAATGTGCTTAAAGATGCAGTTAGATCCCAAAGGGATTTTTCCAGACAGTTCATAAAACTGGGTTGTGAGTCACCACTAGAAGCTAATGGGAGTAAGGCCTGGAACTTATCTAGGTGCTTTTAATAAATCCTACTCTTTCCATATCGACATGATTAAATGCATAATGTGCTTTTTTTAACTGTGACCCAGTGGTTGTACAGTGCCAAGAGCAGCAGGCTGAGCACTAAAATACTCCGTACTTCTGGAAAATAGTGCCTGCTCTGGAGAATCCAAAATATTAACGAGCAGGTAAGTGTGCAGTCAGACCGAGACACAGAAACGGGGCTTCTCCCTCAGCACCTCCCTGCAGGGTTTTATCTTTTAATTTATCTTCGGATTCTAAATCTCAGAAGTTGCCTCTGAGCTATCAAGGCCGGATTTTCAGCTTATTTTTGTTCCTCCCAGCGAACATCCCCAGAGCTGTTATGTTTTCACATGAAGCACGTTCCTCACTTGCAGCACTGATTTCCTTTCCATTTATTTGTCATTCCCTTCTATGGAGGCAGCTGGAGAAAAATCCCTTTTGTCCAGGAGCATCCTGTGAGCTGCAGGAGGAGCAGAGAAAGTCCTCATAGACTGAATAAAACACATTCAATGGTAATAAAATGATAAAAGTTTGGAGCCAGAAGGAAATTAAATAGGTGGTTAGTTGGACCTTCTCATGCTACACCTGGGTTTGGGTGTTTGCTACACCTGGGTTTGGATGTTTGCCTGATGTGTTCCTAAATGTTTTTAACACCTCCAGGTGTCTTCCAGGACATTGTGAGGTGGATCTTCTTAATGTTCCACCTCTGTGACACTGAGAAGCTCTTCACTAACTTGGCAAAACTGAGCCTGGAGTAAATTTAAATTGTTCTGAAGTGCCTCTCTTTAGCTTAAATAGCTTAGAAATCAACGTGTGTTTTAAGAAAAGGGAAGGAATCCGGAGTGTTGTTTTTCCTGAGATATTTTCTGCTTTTATCTGGGAACTTTAAATTGAGAACTTCAGCGTGGAACCGGTGTGGTGGTTCCATGCTGCATTCCCGGGGGATAACTGGGATCAGGAATTGGCTATGTCATGAAAAGAGTTGGGCAATACCATGCGATGGAATTTCGGGTGACAAAAATTCCTTGAACATTTCAGAAGCTGGAGGCAGAGGAAGAATCCAGGCTCAAAATAAAGCCTTTCTTACCTGAGCTGAACATTTTTCACTCTCAGATGAAAGTTGTGGCGTCAAACTCGATGGAGACTCAGCTGATATCCCATAAGTGGCCAGGAGAGGAAATCCCACTTTATATGAGTCACCATTTTTGTGCAAATATTAACTTTGGCCAACGCACGTCTCTGCTGATATCTCTTTTCCAGATCTGAGTCTCACAGTACATTGTCTTGGCTGTATTGAACTGGAGCTTTTGGTTCCTTGAATAACTTTCCTTTTTAACTGGTTTATCTATTTATTGTATCTGAAAAGTAAAGAAAACACAATTTTCCCCATGGTTCCGCTTCCAGTGATGCAGTATTAAATTCTGCACCGGTGGAAAACTTGGATTTAATAATGGCAAAAAGCACAATGCTGAGGATTTGGGGTTCTGTGCTAAAATGAGAGGAAAACCCAAGAAGCTGGGAAGCCCTGCTTCCCAGGATCTCCCTGCCCTTCCATCCCCATGCTCTCACTGGTTTATTTTGTCAGTAGAAACATTGGTGGGGACTGGAATTAATATTTAATTTTGAAAAATCTTCATATTCTCTGGGAAAACACTTTTCAAGGTTGCACCCCCCAACTGTTAAGAATTAATTATAGATGATGAGAAGAGAGGAAATTCACTAAATACTGCTTGTGCCTGGTTCCTGATCCTACAAACCTCAACAGCTGCGATGGAGGAACACGGGAATGCAGAGCTGGAATCCACAGCTCCAGGTGTCTGGAAAAGATACTGAATTTTGAGCAGTATGGGGAAAAATAGGACTGAAATTGGGGCTGTGAAACGCTGAGAATGCATGAAAAGCGCAGAATTGAAATGAATCCCTTTTTAATTTATTCTTTATTGGTCTCTTTTCGTTGTGTGGGAGTTAAAGCACTGATGCAAGGTGATAAAGGACATTTATCTTCCCAGGGTTCAGCAGCCCCAGGGACGCTGCTCTCATGGCATTCCCCGTGCTGCTGTTCCAGACAGAACACAAAATTAACTTTTCCAAGCAGTATTTTAGGGAGGGTGGCTATAAATAACCCAGGTTTGGACAATGTACCAGGGATAACACCCTCAGCCTTGCAAATTGTGTCCCGGGATCCTCCGTGGCCACAAGTGGGCAGGAGCTGGGGTTTGGCACCCTACAGTGAAATATTTTCTTCCTGACCTCAACGCTCACGTCCCCCGTGGTGCCACCTTCCCCTGCAGGCCGGCAGCTGTGACTTGGGGACGCTGGGAATAGCCAACATTTATTTCACCCTTTCTGTCATTCCTTTAAAATGAGCTGCTGCCCAGATAAGGGACAGCCAGCATGGAAAGGAACTGGGAAAGGTTCCATGAGCAGATTAACCGAGGGAGGCACAACTCCAGGGCATCATCCGGGAGCTCGGTCTTGTTTTGCTGGTTCGTTTAACATCGTCGAGTTTGCGTTGTTTCATTTTGGGTCCTTATTTCATCTTATTTTTGGACTTCTGGGCTGTTGCCACTTGCAGAGTTACCAGGTCCCTTTGCACTTATCTTATCTGGGTTTCCTAATTTCCACTATTAGGTGATGTCTGACACCTTCTTTGGTCCAGTGTGGTTGTCTGGACATGCAGTGAGTCACTCCCTCTCCCCCAGCATTTTCCGACCTCCCCTCACTCCTTCTTTGAGGGGGGGGACTGTTTTCACCAGGTTATCTCAGTCCTTTGATGGGTACAGCCACATCCGCATGAGGGTTAAGGTGCAAATCTTACAGAGAAAAGGTGTTCTGGTCGTTCTTCAGGAGGGAATGGAGTCGGAGGATGAAGCTTTGGATGTGGGAAGGACTCTAGATGTTTGCAGATTGTTGGGAGGGGTTCCGTGTCGTGTAGCAGAACCTCGTGCTCTGAGTGCCTGTCGCTGCCTCCAGAATGAGGGAATGACCCCAAATATCAAACAAAGCGCTGTGACACCAGGGAGGACAGAAATGCTCTGATTTCACCCATATTTATCTGCTCTGATGTGGTTCCTGGTGATTGTTTTCTGGACACTCAACTTCCTCCTCACTTTCTGCTCTCCAGCATCCCAGAAAAGCCGAGTGATCCGCGCTGAGCGACTGCTCGGGCCCGGATTATTGCAGATTGTTGCTCAGGAGTAGCTTTGATGCACCGCGGGTTGATCCCATCGCAGCCCGGGGCTTGTAATTGCATTCCAATGGGTATCCCTAATTCCCCCGGAGCGCGGAGAACAATCCTCTGAAGTCAGGCTGCTTCCTTTGCATTGTGACTGCTGGCCGGGGAGCAGTGTTTACTGACTCCTCTGAGTCATTTGCGAGTGTGATGCTTGGCTAAAAAAATTGTTTCCAAGAGCCCTATCATCATTAATCATTAATTAATGTGATTGCCCACGGCTGGAATGGAGCAGGTGCCTCAGGCCGGACTGGAGGAGCCTGTGGCACACAGAAGGGCTGGGCTGTCCCCATTCCCTCCCTGCCGAGTGATCCAAGTCACTCAGCAGTGGCAGAATCTGGAATTTTTCCCTTCCCAAAGGAGTTTGCAATTTGAAGAAGTGCTGCTTTCTTCATCCTGCCCCGAGAGCCGTTCCCCTGTCAGTCAGCGGGATGAGTTCCCATCCTGCTTTTATTGAAATGGACGTGGAGGCGGTCAGGGCTTCCCCTGACCTGCGCGAGGGAAGTTTCTTTGCAGGGAGCGTGCCAGGGATGTGTTCAGGGCTCTGTGCTTCCAGCTTCCACCCTTGAAATGTGCTGGAATTACAGTTTGGGGGCTGAAGGGGGGAGAAAAGAGGGGTTTGAGGGAGCTGACAAATGCCAGCACTCAAATCCTGAGGCACAATGCCAGAGTGGGGGGCACTGGGGGCGAGAAATCCGTGTGAGGGACAGGGGTGGGTGACAGTGCCAGGGTGAGGGTGGGTAAAAGACAGGATCCAAATCAGAGCTGCACATCTGGCTGAGACAAAGGATTCGAATCAGAGCTGCACATCTGGCTGAGGTAGAGGATCCAAACCAGAGCTGCACATCTGGCTGAGGTAGAGGATCCAAATCAGAGCTGCACATCTGGCTGAGGTGAAGGATCCCCACACAGCCCCTGCTGCCAGGACTTGCTGGTGGGTCTGTGTCACACCTGAAGAAGCCCTCAGGATGTGAGTAACAGCTCCCAGGTTCCTCAGTGGGGCCTGCAAAGTGCTCAATTAAAATACGATTGGTTTTTTTCGGGAAGGACAGTTAGGAACGAGTTTATGGATGACTCGCTGCTGCAGGATTTGAGAGTCCCAGAGGCTCTGTGTTCTGAAGTCCCTCCCAGCACTTCTCACTTAGTTGTTAGACCAGAAATGAAAGTTGGTAATGCATTAAAATGCACTTTTCTAAATTATTTCCATTTTATTTATTGAGCAAAAAGAAAATTAATACTATCGATATTAATCAGTTCAGCCTTTTAAATATTCATAATTTTTACCCCAGTATCGAGGATGATAAAAACATCTTCTGGAGCAAGAGAAAGAGCAAGGGAGTGATGGGAGTCTTTAGTTCCCATAAATTCAATTCCTATAAAGTCTGGACACCCTGGGCGGATGCCTTGGCTCCAAAATGACCTCCTGGCTCTTCCTTTTTGTCTTGGTTTTTAATTGGAGCCAGGAGAAGGAGCCCAGCGTTTGCCAGGTGACTGCGAGCTGTGCCCTGGCAGGGCGCCTGCAGACCCATTACTGGTTTGTAGATTAAAATAGGGACAGGGAAAGGGGTGGAGAGGGAGGAGAAGGAAACACGAGAGAGAAAGAGCAAAACACTTTGTTCTAATTCAGGTGAAAAAGTGAATCTGGGTGTCCTCAGAGCGTCTGCCACGTACAGGGTGGAGGAGGAATAAATTCCTTCTGTACGTGTGTTATATTCCCCTGTTATCCCTGTGTGCCAGCCTCTAGGAACAATCCCGGGCTGCTGCCAGAGCCGGTGCCTGCTCAGCCATCATTCCCAGGGGGAAGCTCTGGGAACAGCTCAGCTGCCTGGGAGCAGCAGCCACTTCCAGCCGGGAGCAGCTCCGGCCCCGCAGGGTGGCCTGGTGGGTGCAGGGAGGGCACGGGGCACGTTTGGGGTCCTGTTGTGATGTTGGGACTGAACTGTGACAGCACAGACTCTTTCCCATGAGAATTTTTCTCTTCTTCTCCCTGTGTTTTATAAATAAAGATAAGGTTTGGATGTTATTGAAACTGTCTCTGGAAAGATGGGCAGTTCAGCCTGGCCTATCGGCCTAGGGGGAGGTTTTGAATTGACCCAATCCGAAAGAACTTTCAAAAGTCTATATAAGTTTTAGAATTAAATAATAAAATCAGAATTCCGCCTCACCCGCTCCAGCCTGGTTCTGGCACGTGGCTAGCGGTTCCACAGCAACACTGAACCACTGCAGCTCTGGCTGTGTTTGATCCCTGGCTCTGTTTCCTCAGCCTGGAAATGGGCAGGATCCTGATAAGAGCACGAGGAGCTCAGGAGCTGAGTGGTTTCAGCTCCTGGGTGACAAAGCTGTAGCAAACAGAGGTTCAGAGCCCATTTTTCAAGCTGGTTTTGAATGAACCACTTCTCTTTGTGGGGTTTTAATTCTAAAGGACTTCAGAGTGAGAGCCAAATTTCACAGAATCAAGAAACCAGCTCCATTCCACAGGAAAATGGCTCTGGCTTAGCCAAAAGAGAATTTTTGTCAAATAGGTGAATTTGGAATGGTTTGGGCAGGACACCTTCCACCAGCCCAGGTTGCTCCAAACCCTATCCTTGAACGCTTCCAGGGGTGGGGCAGCCACAACCTCTTCTATTCTTATACATCCACGCTTCCTCTTACTTTAGGCAATTAATTCCTGTTATTAAACCCCTTACTTCCCAGATTTTCCTGCTTGGTCACTGTTATTAAACCCCTTACTTCCCAGATTTTCCTGCTTGGTCACTGTTATTAAACCCCTTACTTCCCAGATTTTCCTGCTTGGTCACTAATGGCAAAAGCAGCCTTGTAACAAATCCCCCTGGAAGCCTTTCACTGCTGATTCCGTAGTACCTCTCTCACTGAATGGTTCTGCTGGGCCTTTTTCCATCGGGAGAATTTCCTGATACCAAATATCTCTTTGCGAAATCACAGTTAGCTCCTGGAGCCTGCTACAGTTTTGCCAGAAAAATTCAGTTCACCCGTGGGGAAATGGAACTGACAGCATCCTGCCTGCCCACCTGGAAGCCTCACGATGTATTTTTTTTTGCTGTCTACTGAAGGAAAAAAAACCTGAAATGAAATGTTTCTTCAGTTTTTCAAGCAAACAAACAAAAACTTAACAGTGGTTGAAAATCCCTCCACGCAAATGAATTTATATCAGGGTTGTTGCTGCTATTTTATTGGGATTTTTTTGTCCCTGTCAGAATAATTTCCATCATTATTTTATAGTGATTTTTTTTTTTTTTCGGGAGAGGAAATTCCATTTTCAGACAGGTTTTGGACTAAGGAATTGAAACTAACTGGGAAGACAAGGTAAGGAGCAGAGAGAGCAGGGAAAGAGTCACAGGATATGCTTGACCTGGGAAAAATTAGTTCACCTATTTGACAAAAATTATCTTTTGGCTAAGCCAGAGCCATTTTCCTGTGGAATGGAGCTGGTTTCTAATTGATTACACGCAGAGGCCGCTCAGATGTCTGAAAGACAACGCTTGGACATTTTTGTTCTTTCTGGTATTGAAGAGATCCCAAGTTCAAACCAACCGTTTTGAAGCTGCCATGTTTCCCATTATCGTGGTAATCAATTCCCTGGAATTCTGGCTGGCTGGAGATGTGAGTTCAGACCTCAGGAGGATTTCTGGGCTTAGGGAATACTGAAGTAGAGTCCAGTTCCTTTCTTGGTGTGGCTGAGACCCTGAAAGCCCCAGGGAGGGGATGGTCCCATTGTTATTTCAGTTACAGGACCTTCCCCTAAAATACAGCAAGTTTCACTTGGATGTGATTATATCCTGTAATTTTATAAATCCAATGTTTTAGGGGAATTATGCCATCCTAAAATCCATCCAAAATTCCCTAACCTATCCCAATATTTGTTTATTGGAGAAGCACTTGTCTTTATTTGTCATTGTTTGTGCTGAGGAAACTCCTAGGAGACAAGGAGCAAATTCCTCGGAGGACTTGTGGCCGGATCGATTTGTCGAGCCGTTTCCATGTTTTCTGATGCAATCCAGGGTAACAATGTTGTATCCCAGTAAACATGGAAATGGAGCAAGGAAAACATTTCTCAATCGACTTCCTAAAAATACTGCTCTGCCCGGGGAGGGGCTCGGGTTTTATTCCAGGAGCTCGTTCAAGCCCTCCTCGGTTTCCACAATGTCTCGGATTTTACTCAGGCTTGTATTTCATGGATTTATGGATCGGGTAACGAAGCGCTCCGTGGGCCAAATGCCCACGAGCGTGACATGCAAGAGCCATTCCCGAGTCCAATGTGCTGTTCCTGGGTGGAAAAGTGCCAGGCATGGCTGGAAGCGAGCTCTGGATTTGGCAAAGCGGGCAGATCACCACGGGCTGTGCTGGGAGGGGTTTCTGGAACTGCCTTTTGAATATCCCGATTCTCTGTGGTGTAGGGGAAGAAAAGGTGATGCCTTTAGTGGGTAATTCTGGGATTTGGGGGGTTTGGTTTGATTGTCTTCCACCCCCTCCTTCCCTGCTGACTCCTCAGGTGGAACCTGATGAAAATCCAAGTTCTGAGCTCCTGGAGAGGAGGGAGGGGAATGACAGGGGACCCAATTCTGCGCTGGGATGGGGCTGTCTCCAGAGGGGTTGTCCTCAGCTGTGCCCTTCTCATGGAGAAGTGGAGAACTTCCCACCCTGGCGTGATCTGGGCCCAGCTCCCAGCTCCCAGCCCCCAGCACAGATTTCTGTCTGTCCTCTGATCCTGCTGCTTTTGTTCCCGTTTTCAGGGCACCTGACGGAGCACATCCTCCTCTGGTGACGATAAGACCCCCCCTGTGCATTTTCAGTCCCTGCAGCCCCTTCCCAGAGGGAATTGATTCCAGCAATGCCATCTCAGATGGATGGAGCTCATCCAGCCTTACCCCGGGCGATTCTGTGCAGTGACGTTAAATCCGAATGGTTTCTCCAGGCACAGAGATTGTTCCACGATGAGGAAAGTCCCCCTGCCCCTTCCCTCCCCACGTGTCTCTGGGGCTGTCTAAAAATAGCCCTGAGCATCTGAAAATGTTCCTCCATCTTTTGTCAGGGAAGTGGATGAGGTCACAAGGCTGGGAAGGGGCTGGTGGAGAGAATGCTGAACTTGACACATCAGAAAGAACCGAGTGGGGTGAAGAAAAATAGGGAAAAGGGGCCCAGAATGCCCTTTTTCCAGTGGTTTTTGTCCCTATCTTTTGTGCAGATGAAACTCTGTGGGTTAAAAACCCTTTTGATGCACAGAGGGCAGGATGGGACGGGATCAGCTGTTCTGCTTTCAGCACTGTGAACTGCACAGAGCATGGACAGGAAAAGAGAAACCAATGGATTCAAGCACAAAAGAAAAGGCGGGCATGGACAGAGCATGGAAAGAAAAAGACAAAACAATGGATTCAAGCTCAAAAGCCAAGGTGGACAGGGACAGAAAAAGATAAAACAATGGATTCAAGGCCAAAAGCCAAGGTGGACATGGACAGAAAAAGACAAAACAATGGATTCAAGCACAAAATTCACTGTGGGCACAGCCAGGGCATAGTTGTGCTCCACTCCCTGCGTGCAGTAAAAAATGGGGGTGTTCTCCTTCCACGTGGTGATCCTGCTTTGGATCAAGTCCATCCCCTTCGGGTTTGGAAAATGTGCTTTCTTGGCTGGCATTTGCCAATATCCCAGCCCTGCCTTGTTCCTGGAGAAAAGCTGAGGCTGCACAGCCAGGGAAGGAAGCTCAGGAGCACGGCAACGTGAAATATCCAGAAGTCCATGGGAGCAGGCAGCATCTAGGCTGGAAGCTCTCGTAGGCGTTAATAAAAAAGGTATTAAATATCCTCCTGCCACCCCGGCAGAGATTGCCTGGGATAAGTATTCCCTGAATTCCCATTTCCTGCTCCTGCACATCGGGCCGGGCTGGCAGAGTCACTCAGCCATGAAACACTTGGCCCCGAATCCGCAGCCCGATGGGAGCAGCTCCACTGCGGGTCTGTTATTTGCATAATTGGGTGCTAAGGAAAACAAAGCCAACAAATTGCTGATAATTGCCCGGCGTCAATTATCGGGGGAGGTCAGAGGTGCGGCAGGAGGGTGAAGTCTCCAGGTGTGTGGAGGTCAAAAGCGACTCGTTCTTGAGGGGAGGCTTGTTAGGGGTAATAGCTATCAGAACAACCGCACTGACTCGTGTTAAAGCCGTGTTTAACAACGCCTTCTGCGATATCCCAAATATTCCGGGAGGGAGGGACCACTGGCAGTGGGAGTTCTGGGTTAGGGCTCCGCGTGTTCCTGAAAAGGGGCCCTGAACAGAGCTGAGGACACTCAGGCTGTGTAACAAGTGGTACAAGACAGCTGCACGGGAGGGCATGACCACAAAAAAAAAAATTTATAAAATAGAATTAAGGTCCCAAAATCATTTTAGTACCTGAATAGAGTGAAAGGTGTTTCCCAGGAAAATCCCCATGGCACTCCAGGTGGCTGGGAAGGGAAATCTCCATTGGCTGAGGTGAGGTTGTGAACCTCAGGGTCAGGAAGGAATGATCTTCCCCTGATGCTTTGGATTGATCCGGAGCCCACTGCAGGTAGCAGGGATCACTGGATCCCTTCCCAGTGAAGCTGCAAAGTTCCCTGGTACTTAGGAACATGAAAAAATACGGAAAGCCCGAGGAATCGCGGTTCTTTTGGAAATGGCTTTGCTTTTGACTTCTCCTGCTCCTTGTGCTGCAAAATCCTCTCCAGAAGTTCCTTGTGTGAGGGACAAGCAGCCTCCCAGATTGCCAGGGGGGTTTAATCCCACCCCAGGGCAGCAAAAGGAGCGTGTGCTCCCTCAGCTCCCCTCAGCAACAGCTTGTCACACAATCACAGAGGGCACTCCGGGGACGTTGCTGGGACATGACTTTTCTCATTCTCTCAGGGATTCTCTTTCCCTTCTGTCTTCAGCTGCAGCAGCCGAGGCAGGAGAGGAACTGTCTGACAAAGGTTTCATTGACACAAGAGGATGATTTTTGCTAGAAAGCACTTCCTTCTCTGCTGAAGGCTTTGAAGTGGTGCCTTTGTTCTTTCAGGCTTGCTATTTTTTTTTTTCCCTCTCTAAAAATGATAGACAAAATACTTGAAAATCATCTTTTAGTCCAGACAGAGTAACAGGAGCAGCAACAGAAACCCTTCATTTGAAAAGGTGCCATCCTTGCTCGAGTGATGCATTTGAAATATCATTTTCTAATCCTTGTCAAGAAAACAGTGCCTTGAATAATTGAAAAGTGCTGGTTGAATTTTAAACCATGATTGACTCTTCGAGTTGTCTTCTTCCTTCTGTGCATCTCAGCGTGCCCTGGCTCTGCTGTCTCTGATCTTTGTCCCTCTTTCATGTGGCTTTTGCAAAATGGATTAATGGAGATGAACTCCCTGTAAAGTGCAGTGAATCAGCAGCCAAAGGTGCCATTGTGAGGCAAGGGACTATAAATAAAACTGGTTTTTAATATCTGAGCAGTCTGGTAGATTTGAGGTTTCTAAAAGCTGAAATTCTGGCTTTTCTCTTTTTGCTCCTTGGCACCAAGTGTTGTTCATCTCCGGTGTGGAGACCTGGTTCTCCATGGCTGCGTAAAGGGAAATTTCCCTTCCTTGGTGAGAGGGCCAGATCTGCTTCAGGCCCTGCAGGATCAGGTCCTGGGGGTTCCAGGTGAGGAGGAGGGCCCGTGATAGCACTGCCAGCAAGGGAGTTCCTGCTCCAAAGAGCTCCAGCTCAGTCCGACCACAGCGATCAGCAAACCACCAGGGACAGCTTCCTGTGGTTTGACACTGGAACCCTGGAGTGAAGCGTGGCTGGGTTAACTCCTGATTAACTCTCTGGCTTAAAGTTTTCATATCCATGATCTCCACCTTGTTCTCCACCAAAGAGGCTTCCTTGGCAGGGAAGGACAGGTGATTCCAGCAGTGCCATTCCATTTGGTGCTCCCAGGCTGAGTGCACGGGTGAAAAGCTTTTGGGTGCAGAGCCTGGGCTTTGTATTCCCCACCCCACCGTCTGTGGCTCATCTGCATCTGCTCTGACCTGGCAGCCACGGGAAAAGTGGAGAGAGCTGAGCAGCAGCAAAGCAGATTTCTGTCCACACCCAAATCCCTGGGTTTGGAAATGGCATGGAAAAAGAAATGCCATGGAAGAAAATGCCACGAGTGAATTATCACAGAATCCCAGGATGGTTTGGGTTGGAAGGACCTTAAATCCCATCCCATCCCCTCCCTGCCATGGACAGGGACACCTCCCACTGTCCCAGGCTGCTCCAAGCCCCGTCCAACCTGGCCTGGGACACTGCCAGGGATCCAGGGGCAGCCACAGCTTCTCTGGGCACCCTGTGCCAGGGCCTGCCCACCCTCCCAGGGAAGGGTTTCTGTGTAATGTCTCATCTGAGCTGCTGCCTTGGTTCCAGCTTTGTTATCTCCATTTTTCCCAGACCCCCGGCAGTGTCACCAGAGCCCGTCTGGGAGATCCCCACCCTCCTCAGCACTGAAGCGGCTCAAGGTCGAGTTCCCAGCAGGACCAGCAGCCTCACTGGGATGAGCTGGGCTGCCCTGGCCATGCCAGGGCCCGGCAGTGGCCTGAGGGCTCATCCCCCACTTGCACAAGACTGATAAAGCTGAGCTGATAAAGCCTGGGAAGTGATAAGGCACTAAAATCAGGGAAATGGTCCCGAGAACCCCACAAAGCGCCCTTGTGTAAATCCCTTAAAACCCAGCCAGGCTAATTGTGCCTCTCCATCTGCTCTGGTGCCTTGTCCCATCTCCCTGAGCTTCCCAACAGAGCCGGGTGAGCTTTTACAAACTGAATTTTCAACAAAATGTTTGCCCACGATTTCCTGAATATTTCATTAAAGTAATATTTACAGAAGGATTATTTTAGGTGTGGCTGTCACTGATGGGAAGCCCATCTCCCTTCTGCTGAGCTGAATTTTCCTTACTTCTCATAATTGGGATAACTTTGAGGTCAATCTTTATGAACTGTAAAAAATCAGAGTTATTGGGATTTATAGGGGAAAAAAAGATCATTCTTTGCTCCTCGTTCTTTCTGCTGCTCCTCTTCCTCCTTCAGGACTGCAGCAGCAGAGGAAATAAACCCCAATAAAGCAGCCTGAACGCTGCTTTCTTTTTTTGTTCAAATCCCCATTCTTAGCAGCAGCAATGCTCAGCTGGGAGCCCAATAAAACCTTTGAAGCAGTAATTTGCGCCCATTCTTTTAAAGCCTTTTCCCATTTTAAATATTGGTATAAAAAGGGGATTTGAGGCATCGGGATCGCCAAAGCAAACATTTGACACGCTGTTATATTAGCCTTATAGAATATAAAGCTCAGGCACGTGAATCCAGGCTGCTGCCGGGCTGGGGGTCGGCGCTTGCTGCTGCAGGAAGGACAAAAATGATGGGAAAAGTCACTTTCTATGTGCTTGGACTCGCTGTTGTTAAAGAGGAGCAGGATTGCACCGAGTCGGGATGGCAACGAGCAGTGAAAGGAAAATGCTCCTGTTCCAGGATGTAGGATATTGGGTGATTTCTGCCTTTCAGCACAGCCCCGGTGCCAGTGGCACACTTTGCCTCTGCTGGGCACAGATATTTCTATTTGGGTGTTGTCCTGGGAACTCCCCGGGCTCAGAGGTTCCTTTGGGTTCTGGTTCTGAAAGGTGACACCGGGAGCCCAGATCCCAGGGAGGCTTTCACTTTATGCACCACAGCATGTAGAGCTCCATCCCCTTCCTCGGACTCATCTCCTGGATTTTGGGAGTGGGGAGATGGATGTAAAAATCCCCACAGCAATAAACAAGTGTTTGGTGTGCAGAGGGTTTGATAACAGCCACTTTTCACCATCCCTCCCTGTCTTTTCCTCCTTTTTTCTGCTATTCTGGAGGCCAGGGAGGCTCCTCTTTGCTTTTGGAAGCAACCTCCCCATCCAATTCCGTGTTTTGTGAAATCTGGTGGAAACCTATCTTTAAAGTCTTTATTCCTGTGAAATTACCAGCCCTTAAAAACCTTTGGGATAGAAAGGAATGGGAGAAGAAATCCACAGGGCAGGGGGTTCTTTCGACTTCCAGGTAAAACATTCCACATGCCCAAGGTGAAAAGCAAGGCCTGATGCTCTGTGTTTGTCATCTCCACGGGCAAATCCAACACCGCAGCTCCTGTTCCTGCTGGAAAGAAAAACAAACTGGGAACAATGGGAGAAAGCCCAGAGCCCGGCCTGGAGCTGGGCTGGGGGGAATTCAGTCATTTCCCAGGCTCCAGCTGGAAAAGGGAATCCCAGTGCTGGGATTGGGGTGTGAGGGAGCAGAGGGGGATGTGGGGTGGTGCCCTGTGTGTGCTCACTCATTCCAGCGTCTGACAGGGGTCCAGGGATTTAAACTGAGCTCATTTAGGGCTCCCTGGACTCGATTCTTACCTGGAGTTGTGCTCTGAGTCCAGTGGGGGAAGGTCTCAATGAGTTTATTTCTGAAGCCAGTATTTGGAAAAACCCACCGAGGTAGCCAAGAGCAGAAAATTCTGTTGGAAAGAGGGATAAATTCGGTTTTCTGACTCTCCAGAAAAAGGGAGAAGGTTTTAAATAAAGCCCTGAGTTTAACGAGTGATACCAAAAGTGCTGCTCGCACATGATCCCCGAGGCTCTCCCCAGCAGAGGCACAGATTTCCCTGGAAATTCAAAAGAAAAAAATAAAAGCCAGAGTCCTGCACGTGCATTTCAGATGCTGCCCTTCCCCAAAAAATGGCATTTCCCAGTGTCCATGTCCAGGCCGTGCTGGAAGCGCAGAGGGGCCCAATGGAACCTCCCCTCACAAACGTGTCGCTGTTTTTCCTTCGCTTGTGGCATAAATCATGGGAGGGGAAAAAAATCCTGTTAGCACAGAGCTCGGGTTTGTTTATTTTTTTGCCAGCTGCAACACGCTACCCTCTGAGGGGATCGTGGAAAAGCGGGGCTGCTCGAGGCTGGAGTGACAAGTCAGACCCAAACTGGGGTCTGGCCCCTCTCAGTGAATTACAGCCTTGTCAGGAGCCCATTATCCACGTCCATATATACATTTATACATCCAGAGATGGAGTTTTTTCCAATTAAGGCCTGGGGTTTTTTATCAAATCAAATACCTGCACACTAAATTATGCTGCTGGTGCCAGGCTGGCTCTGCCTGCCTCAGCCCTGGGACACAGGGGGTTTGTTTGAGTGGCCGGGGAGGTCCCGTGGAGCTGAGGAAACGCTGCCTGACCTTCCCACGTGGTTTGTTTGGGAATATTTACCACAACACATCCCACTGCTGCTCCTCGTTGGTAAAAATATTCCGAGGCAAAGCGTGGGGAGGCCTGGGGTGCTGGGCGAGGGAAGGAAGGGGCTCCGTAATCGGCTGCAGCCATCCAAGATGTTTGCTCATCTGTTTTCTGAGCCCAGTTTGTTTTGTTTATTAATAGGCCTTGAAATGCCAAGGGGAAGGGTTAAGGTGAACGGAAAATGCCAGATGTTCCTCTGGCATGGAGGCTCCTTTTGTGCTGGCTAAAATTAGTGGGGCGCTGGCTTTTCCCTTTTTATCCCCCCCTCCCTCAGAGGGAAGGATGCTGTTGTTGTTTTAGAAGGGGCCAGAAATCTCAGCAAATGAAACAATTTGCTGAAGGTCAGTTTAATCACGGCCCAGCACTTTCCATGGCCAGATGCAAAATAGGCCATGCTATAAGTAAAAAAAAAAAAAGAAATAATAAAAATAAATTAATAAGCTTTGCTTTTCCATGGAGGAAAAGGGAATAAAAGTTGTGAACAAGCAGCATTTTTACACAAACAGCCAGGAGATGCCCCTGCTGTCGCTGTGACCTTACAGGGGAAGAATTCCACATAGGACCACTTCAGGCAAATTAAATTGGAATACAACATCCCTGTTCCTAAGGGTTTGGTCCTGTAGTGGATCCTCACAGGGGGAAAAATCTGCTCCTGGTTAACAGCACTGGCATCAAATCCTGCCCTTTGTGCTTCCCAGGAGCTTCAGGGTTGGGAGAATTGAATTCAGGGCACGCCTGGGGGTGGCTTTTCCTCAAGGGACCTCCCCAACCCATGACAATTGCTGTTCAGGGAGGAGAATGGGAACCTCTCCCTGATCCTGTCCCGTGGGTGTCCGGGACTGAGCTCAGGTGGGAGCTGAGAGGGGCTCGTGCTGCAGGAGAAATGCAAATTTCCTGCTCCAGGCTGTGCTTGAACAATCCTGGCTAGTCAGGGTGAGAGGGGAAGGAATGCTCCGGAGAAATTCCCAGGGCATTCCTGGAAGGGCCTGTGCTGATGGACACACAGAGGGGAAGGATGGAACAGGACACCAGAGCAGAGCTGACATTCTTTAGGTCAGGAAGGGACATTTGGATTTTCATTTCATTTCTTCCTGGAAAAGGTGATCAGGCCTTGGAGCTGCCCAGGGAGGTTTGGAGTCGCCAGCCCTGGAGGTGTCCAAGGCACTCGGGGCTCTGGGCTGGGACAAGGTGGGGATCGGGCACAGCTTGGACTCAATGGTCCTGAGGGACTTTTCCAACCTCAGTGATTCTGGGATTATTAAATAAAAAAAAGGAAATACGTGGCTTTTCTTGATATTTTTTATTTTGAAGGATGAATTAATCTGAAGTTAAGATTAAAGTGCACCTACGAGAGAGAACCTAGCAAAAAACCTTGGATGTGTGGAGATGCTCTGGACATGAGGGAGCAGGAATCAATTCCAAACAGGAAAAGCTGGTGCATGGTGAAGGTATCAGAAATATATCCCATTTTGGATGGTTTGGACACTTTCATACCGCCTGAACCTCAGTTTGTTTCTGAGCATTGATCCCAGGGCCTAAAGCCCAACTTAAGTCACGCCAGTTCAGGCTTTTATCATCTGAAGTGGAGCTGGTGAGGTCAGGGTCAAGCACTGGCTCAGACGGAGGTTTGATACATCCAGGGATCTGAAAGGCAGTGAAATCCAGCAGGGTTGGGGTGTTTCTGGAGGCTTTGTCTCATGACAAGTTCAGCAAATCCAAGAAATCGGAACATCCTTAGGATCTGAGGCCTTATCCAACCTCCTTGGTAGATACAGATCCTTCAGGGATCCGTATATCCAGGAACCATAAAGGTTTGATACATCCAGGGATCTGAAAGGCAGTGAAATCCAGCAGGGTTGAGGTGCTTCTGGAGGTTTTGTCTCATGACAAATTCAGAAAATCCAAGAAATCAGAACATCCTTGGGATCTGAGGCCTTATCCAGCCTCCCTAGAAGATACAAATCCTTCAGGGGAGGGAGACCCACACAGGAAACAGGTCCTGCCCAACCCCTCTGGTGCCTCATTGTTCTCCCTGCTCTGGGGGGGAGGAATAAGCCACTCCAGGGAATGGCCCCGAGACAAAATGTTAATCGTGTGTAGTGATTTAATTGCATTATAGCCCTTATTAAACATGGTACAGAACGTAAAGGTGGCCTGCTTCTATTTCTGATGCAGATATTATGGAAATCTGTGGCCCTGACGATGCCAATCTCGTGAACCCCCTCAGGTTTCTGAACAGTTTCCAAGCTGTCCCCCTGGCTCAGGGTGGAATTCTTTGTCGTTTTGTTCTGGTTTTGCAGCGGGGCCTGGTGAACCCCCCGTGGGTGTTGTGTGTGCTGCCCTTTCCTGGGCTGCCTCTGGCCCTGGGATTTTTTGGCTGCTGGAAGAAAAGTTTGTTTCTGAGGCGAAAAATTTGCCTTTTAAATTTCTGTGCAGTTCCTACCCAGATTATAATTCATAGCCAGGGCTGAATACCAAATGACCCCGGTCCTCATTTCCACAAATATCCTGAAAGGCAGCGAGCAAGGCAAGGGAAAACGCTGGCCCACATCCAACGCTGTTCCCAAATCAATGGCATTTATGGAAAGCTTGGATTTGGCCTCTTCCATCTCTCATTTCAAGCTCTCAGATTAACAGAATATAAATATTGCATGATGCCCCAGAGCTGCCCCAGCAAATGGCTCCAAGATGCATCTTTCCTCCTTGAACAAGGCAAATATTGTGAGATGGAGTCTCCAGGAGAAAGACTGGAAAAGCTGTTAGCGACTGTTCCCGATGTGTGCTCCAAGGTGCTTGCGGAGACTGAAACTTGGAGGAGAAACTCCCAACATGAACCAGAAACTCGTTTTTGGCACTGCCAGAACAATCCTCAGTTGTTTTTTCCATGATGCATCATTAAAAAGGTTTCATCAAACTTAGTCCTGCTGGTTCCACGCTGTCTGTGATCCCAAGAACTTTCCATAACAAAGGAAAAGAAGGAAGTGTAAACTTTAGTGAAAGGGAGATAAACTCGCTGGGAATTGCACTGAAGAGTTTTCGAGGCTCCTACAGTCTAACAAGATTTGCCATCTCCTGGGAATTATGGCTTGTTCCTGCTCTGTTCCCTGTTTTCCAGAGGCATGGGAGCAGCTCAGAGTTTTCAATTATGGAATAATCACACCAGGAGTGCTCCATGTCAGGTGCTGAGGGTGATTCCTGTTGGGATGCCAAGCAGTGGGATATATCCTTGCAAGCCCCATCCCACCATCCCTGCTCTTCCACACCAAAGTAGTGACCAAGCACAGGTTTCACTTCCATTCTGGAATCGTTGCTTTCTGGGATTGAAATTTTGGGATAAAACACACGGATTTCAGCTGTATCCCTAGGGATGCCAGGCTCCGGTCCTGTAGGATACCTGTGGTGTGGAACACGTGGTTGGGATTTCTCCATCAGGGCTGGAGCTGCTGTTCCTGTGTCATTTTCCTGGCACATCAATAATAAACTGGGAATTTCATCCCTGATTTCCACAGTGTCCTGCTGAAAACCACCTGGGTTTCACTTTTCAGCAGCACTGAGGATGAATAAAAGAGGAAGGTGGGGGCTGAGCGTGGTGGTTGTGTTTGAGCTGGGATCTGTTGTTGAATAATGGATCAATCGGCTTGGAACGAGCATCCATGCTGGAAAAAACACGACTGGAAATTCAGATATCCAAGGGTTGTGAAGGATTTTCCAGCATTTTCCAGGCAGGAACCTTCCACTGAACAGGACCTGGCCCAAATTTTTGTTGCCTCAGTGGGATGTGCACTGATCCTTTATTGTGGCTTATCCACGGAGAACAATTTATCCCCTTCTGTAGCAGCATTCCCTGGATTTCAAGACCTGATGCGTGTTCTTCTTGTTTTTCCCGACTTTGGCTGATTAACTCCAGTTCCTCCCACTCTCCTGTGTCTCCTTTCCCAAAACCCCTGACCTGGTGTCACGGATCCGGATGAGTTTTGGAATTGATCCTTTTCCAGAAGCTGTTACAGGAGGCTGCCTTTGCCAGCAGGTGTCACCATAAGAGAACGATAATTCCAGCTTGGCTGTTGGGCAGGACACGGGAATTCTGTCCCTGCGCTTATCCCTGCTCCGCATCCCAGTGGAACTCCTTTATTCCGCTGTGACTTAGCGCTGGCTCGGAAAATAAACAAGGCCTGAAAAAAAGGGAGAGACTCCCAAACAAAGGGAGCCACAGTGAGTTTGGAAAGGAAGCTCGGCAAAGTTATCGGGGATTTTATGAAGTGGGGGAGGATTTGGGATGGCAGAGGCCTCTGGGTCTGTGTGTTCCCTCAATTCCTGGGGCTGCAGCAGCCGGGAGCACCGGCAGCTTTTCCTCCTGCGCTGTTCCTGTGTGCCCTGAGCTGGTTCTCAGGCAGCAGCTCCCCAGCCCCCGAGATTTGCACAAAATCTCCGGGAATCCCTCCCAGGAGTGCCGTGACCTCTCGCTGGGACTGATTCGGGAATAATCATTGCAGAAGTGAGGATCTCCTCGTTCTCCCGCTCTCCCCTTTGGCTTGCAGGGGGATTTCAGTCACTCCTCTCCCAGCTTGCACAAACCAGCAGGAACAAGTGGCTGTGCGAAGGATTGGCAGGAGAGGCTTCAACAAAACTCGATTTTCTCACAAATTTCATGATTTTCATGACTCTGCAGAGGTTTTTCGGGGTGGTTCTGGCTGAGTTGGTCATTTTTGTGGATGGCTGCAGGACAGCCTGGATCCCCGGGACTGCCACGTGCCAGGGAAAGGGTCTGAGAAAGCGTTTTTGGGTTTCTCTTTTCTTGCATAAATATTGGAAATCAAGCCCGCTGCAAAGTGAAGGATTGGTATTTAGCTCTTTATCTAAATACACTCTGCTCCCCCCCGCCCCCTCCCCAAAATAAAATAGCGTTGTTTGAAATTTCCAGGGAAGCTCAAGGCCTAAAGCATTGGGTGCGATGTAAATTTCTTAAAATATTTATCCATCCATAAGTGGCTACATATTTGACATTATTATAGGGTTTCTCAGTGTTCCATTTTATTAAAAAATATTTATTTGGTTTCTAAGATTACTGCTTCTCTGACCACAGAAAATTCAATTACCGAAAACTGCAGCTATCAAATTGGTTGAAAATAAATAGCCTTTTATCCAAACCTGGCATGGGCTGGTTTACTTTTAATACGTCGCCATAAAAAAAAAGAAGCTCTTTCCACCGAGAGCCGGTTGGGTCCAGAGCGAGAAGCCAAGGAATACTTTGCATCATCAGGTTTTATTTAAAATAAGGGAGGGAGGGGGGAGAAAATAAGTCGTTATGAGACTAATTAGCAGCTCGTTTTTCTTTTTTTTGTTTGAATAAGCGACAGGAGATCTCTCAAGGCGTTTCTTTTGTTACGAGAAGTGAGTTTTGATTCCCGAGATACGCAGGTAACGATCCCGAAGTTTTTCTGGAAGCGCTGGATGTCTCCTGCCTGCGAGGTTTAAAACAGGCATGGAGTTTGCAGTTGGTGAATAATAGAAATTAGTGCTGGAAGAACGGCTGGAGGACACCCGGGCGGGTTTGTTAATTGGATTTCATCTTCACCAGCGCTGTCCCAAGACTTGCAGAGGTTTATTCATGAAGGAGGTACCCGAGTGTGGATAAAGGATTTGGAATATAGGAGAAATCCGTGGTGTCTGCTCAGCCACAGTCATCCCAGACCTACCAATGCTCTCGCAAATTCAAAATCAACCAGGAGGGAGCAAATTTTAAAATAATCTTTGTCATTTCCACCTCTTAGCAAACCGGGCTGAGAATTTCGCTCCTTGAATTTGTTAAACAGCCACGCTGCTTTTCCAGGCCTGCGAGAAGTCCCTTCCACACCGCGCCTGCAGTCAGCGCATCTTTCAGCCGGGCCCGAGGGGCATCAAAGGCTGGAATGCGAAGCATCCCTGCCCCGTGGCACGGCAGGAGCTCCGCGCTAACAGGAGCTGTTGGCGCTGCGCTGGCGCGGAGCCCCCGCTGTCCCCAGATCAAGGATGCTGCTGAGAGACGGCCCCGCCGCCGGGATGCTCCAAAGAGCCGCCCGGCCCAGCCCCGGCATGAAAAGCCACACGAGATCAAAGCTGGGGAGAAAGGGAGATAACGCCATGGGCACGTGGGCCTCCCAAAAATGCTGGGTTAAAGGGGAAAATGCCTCCCTGCCTGGGGAGTGAGCGCCCGGTGGTGCTCACAGGTAACTCCGAGGCGAGGTGCGGAGCCGAGGAGGTTAAAAGAGAAGCTGGAACACGGCAGGATTAAAAATCTCGCGGTTTGTCGCTTTGGAAAGACGGCTCGATTCCGTGGAAGATCTACGGGGAACCTGGGCAGCTGCTGAGATGGGTTAAAATATTCCTGTGTCTCCCCCTGGGCACAGGAGAGGATCGCAGTTACAGCCATTGCCTGGGAAACTGGAAGCGTTCTGTAGTGTTCTGAGTTTTCAGGCTTTGGGAATGCTCGGGAGGAGATCACCTGGAGATCTCGGTCAGAGCTCGTGGGTTAAGGCAGCAATCCGGACCTTTTCCCGACTTATCCCCTTTAGGTGGCACCTGAATTCCCCCTCTCCTCAGCCCCTCCAGCTGCCAGAGACATCCCCAAGGGTTGTGCTGCCGAGTTTATTAAAGTGAAATAACGCTTAGGAAGGGCTTTGAGAAGATTTTGTGAGGAAAGGACTCACTTAGGGCTGAAGAATAGCTGGCTGCTGTTCCATGGATGTGGTTTTGCAGGTCTGTACACACGTCCCATTGTACACAAAAGCCACTTATTTGTTTAAGGCCGTTGCTGAGTGTATTATGTGACACGGAGCCATCCAGAGAGGCTGCTCCAGCCAGAACTGCAGGGAGAACAGAGCCCGGACCTGCACTTTAATCCCCTTTCTGCTGCGATTTCCCAGTTGCATCGGGAGGCGAGGTCTCCCCGAGCTTAGAGTGTGATTGTGCAGGAAGATAATCCACCCATGGCTCTGCCACGGCTTTTCCAGGAGCCTTTTCCCGGCTCCCCCGGAGGAGAAGCACCCCCCCCTGCTCCCTGCAGAGCCTGGGAGCTGCAATGCTGCTGAAATGTACTTTGGGGATAAAATGTAGTTGAGGTATCTGTAATGGATCCTGCACTCAAAGCCAATAGAGCATGAGCTCAGCAATCAGTTGGCAGCCCATAAAATCTCTGTTACCTTTCTTTTCTTTTCCTTTTTTTTTTTCCTATGGTTCTTAAAGTGATGGTGTGAGGGAAGCTGAAAGATTGGGAATTACAGGAGCAGCTCCAGACTTCTGTACAAATGGAAATAAAAACCTGCTGCAATTTTGGGCCGGGCTGGGTGACTGCAGTGATGTCCCTGCTGTCCCACTCAGGCTGAGCCCAGCCTAAACTGCTCCACTGCCACTCTTGGCTCGTGCCTCCTGACCAGCAGTAAAACAACATCACTTGCAGCAATCCCTGGAAGTGTGTTGGTCCAAAAACCTACTGTATTTATCTATATTTTGAATGGCTGCTTCCAGATAACGTTGCTTTCCTCATTTTAAAAACGTTTCTTTGAATAAAGAGCTTCTTTGGGAGCTTTTTAAATGGGACTTAGTGCTTAAAATGTTGCCTTGGTAGCAGAGACCCTTCGTGTTCCAGGGTTCCTACAAACAACACATTGACTGTGGCCCCACTTTATATTCTCACTAAATCAAGGTAAAGTTTTTTAAAGCCCAATTCATATTAAAAAATTTTTCTGCGGGTGTGAAGTGATTTTGACAGAGGCGCAGCTTACGCCGAGAACCCTCCAGACTTGTGGCTTCAGAGCGAAGAAGGGAAAAAATATAGCTTGGGGTGGGGACAGGAGGTAGAAATAGTTGAGAGGACCCTTTGGTCTTTAATTCATGTCAGAAGAGCCCCAGCTGTCACCCAGCACTTGTCCCAGATTTATGGATCATCTGTTTTGTTAATGCTTGTGGATCTCTTGCTGAACATAATCCTTCTGGAGGGTTTTTTCCCTGATCAAAGACTGCTCGAGTTATAAATGTCCCTGTGATATCTTGAGGTTTTGCTGAGAAGAAGCTGCACTGATGGAAGGGTTCTCGGGGTTCTGATGAAGCCGTATATCTTCCCCGTGTATCTGCACTTGAATTTTCTATTTACTGAGCAATCTGTGCTTTAAAAGAACCAGCTGAGGGGTTTCTGGGCTGAATGTGAGCATGTGGAACGAGGCCATTTGTTCCTTGTCAGCATTGCCTGAAATACTGAACGGCCACTTTTAAATATTTACAGCATTTTCTCTTGAATTCACTCACAAGTGAAGTTTGATAGAGTTTGTACCTGTGTGCCTGCAGGTGGAGAAGATTTAATCTTAAGTGCAAATAAAGCAGAGCAAGATTTGGAGCTCGTGGAGCTCCCAGTGTGACAACTGGTTCTTCACCCTTCTGTTCCAGTTGTTTTCCAATTATTACGGAAATAAAAGCCTGTTGCAGGTTTTGTTTTTATGGAATATTATTTTAGGTTATTATTTCTATGGAATTAAAGGCTGTTCGTGGATCAGCAGCTGCCAGGCACATGCACGTGTGTCCTCTCCCTCCCTGGATCAACGTGGGGGCTCAGATGAGCTCCTTTCCCTGCACCATTCCAGCAGCAGCTCCTCAGCAGGGTCTGACACTGGGGATTGGAGAAAACAGGGAATTTGTGGTTAGCTGTTCTCTTTTGTAAAAGGAAGGAGTTCCACTATCCCTCTGAAATTCCATGGGCAGTACTTGATTTCTGCACTCTCAGGCTGGGCAGAGCCCGGAGGTGTCTGGAGCTGAGCGTTTGCCAGAAGCAGCTCAGTTGCAGGTGAAGTCTCTCACGTGTGCCCGAGCTGAGGACGGATCATCCACCAGGGAATGGCAGCAGAGGGATGGCATTTCCAAATCATGGAATCATGGAATGGTTTGGGTGGGAAGGGACCTTAAAGATCATTTAATTCCACCCCTGCCCATGGCAGGGACAAATTCCACTATCCCAGCCTGCTCCAAGCCCCGTCCAGCCTGGCCTTGGACACTTCCAGGGATGGGGTAGCCAGAACTTTTCTGGAACCTGGGATTTTAGGACACATCTGAATTGTTTTAACTTTTAACTGAGCCCCTGCCACAGAAAGATCGAAAAGTCTGGATGGTTCCTTCAGCTTTTGGATGGGAGCTCTGCCAGGGATGCAGCGAGGCTGGAAGCTCCTGTCCCTTTGGGGGCTAATTAGGCACATTCCCATAAGGAATATCCCTTGTCCTGGAGCCTGGGGGCATTTGCTGCAACATTTGGAGAGTTTCTGGGTGTGGGAGATAAAAAAATCTGAGAAACTGGAATTTTGAAGTGATTGCAGAAGAAGCATCCCATGGGTTGGCTCGAAAGCAGCACAGGTGAGTCTGCTGGAATTGTTTCCCTGGGAATATCCCCAAGACACCAAGGAATGAGCATCCCAAAAGAATCCCTTGCATCCACGGGGGAGGAGAAGTGAGGGAAGGAAGATGGTGCCCAAACCACCTTGACCAGGCTCCAGACCTCCGCCTGCCCTAATTTCAGGCTCATCCAGATACAGGTTTTAGGTTTGCTCCTTTTAGAACTGAGACCAACAACAGCTCCCAGGCTCTGCTTGGAATACTGGGAAAAGGCCGTGGTATTCCGAGATCTTTGGAGCCGAGGTGTTAATTTCCATCCATTTTTAGCAAGGCATGATTATTGCTGGCCCGACCATTTCATTTGAAATGCTTTAATTGCTTGAGAACAAACTGCTTTACACAATTCCCACAGCAGCTGAGCGGTGCTTTGGAAGCCAAATATTCTGGATTATTTTGTGTGTGAGAGAGAGCAGGAAAGGGGTCCAGAGCACTTCATGAAAAGCTAAAATCACTGCCCGGTGTCCATTCCATCACGCACCAGGAATTCATGTGGAATTTCATCGGAGATCTGTGTTTTAGGTACAAATTTGGAGGGTTTATGGCAGCTTTAAAGTGCACGCAGATTATTTTCCTTTAATTCCAAGTCACATCACGCCCAGCCAAGTCTGGTGTCATTTTACAGACATGAAAACATAGAAATTCTCTCCTCAAATTCCCTGTTGTTTATTGGTGAGGATTCTCCTTTCCCTTTACAGCAGCAGTGGGGATGAATTCATTGCCTGAGCTGGTTTTATTTATATGATTTATTTATATTATTTATATTATTTATGTTCCTCCTTCAGCGTTTGTTAATCTGAACTCAGATAACAAACTCTGCCCCATCTGGTTTAAGGCCATGGAGAGATGAGAAAAGAGAAAAAAGCTGCAGCATCTGAGCTAATAATTCATAATTAATAAGCTTTGCATATTCCTGAGGTTGGCAACATTCTCAGGGCAGTTCAAAGGTTTTATCCTCATTTTATTTGTTCCAAATAATGGGATTTTTTTCCAACTTTCTGTTGAATTGGATTAGACCCTCTGGAAAAAAATTTATGTTAAGACGAGCCTGCAGTTTTGCTGTTGTCAGGCTGACGAGAGGAATCCATTGGGGTGTGTGGGGGGAGGAATAAAATTTGGATTACACTTGATCTCCTGCATTTCTGACAATGTTATCTGGAAAGCTGCGAGCAAACATTGTAATCTTCTGTGGTGAATCACGGAACACTGGGAATGGGGCTTGCTCGGGGCACAGATGGAGCTTCCAACCCACAGCAAGGAGGTTTGGAGTGTTAAACGATGCCGTGCCAAACACAGAAATCTGTGAAAATGCCCAGTTCCCTTCGGGGTGAAGTGAAAAATAAACCTATATATGAATTTCTTGTATTAATGCAACGTTTCTCCAGGAATATTGATAGAGTTCCTTAAAAAGAGTGTGAATTTCAGGGGGGTTGTTGCTCTCCTTTCCAGAAAGAAACGTGAAGAAAAGGGAAACTGAGGAAATGTAGGAATTTCCAAATAAAAATCAGAACTAGAGATCTCAAACCCCAAAGTTTCTGTTTCTTGCGGTGAAAACCAGTCTGCTTTTCTGGCTGGGTCCAGACTAGCTCACAATCAAATTTCCAGGATTTTTCGTGGAAAGTTTCCAGCCTGGAAGTACAGAGGGAGCATGTAGAGACAGAAAAGGATGGAAAAGGGGTGGTAAATTCCCTAATAAATCTGTCAGTGGGAAAGACCCTTGGAAAGAGCCGGGTTTGTAGCTGTCTCCAACTACCACATCCCATCTTTTAACAGCAGAACTAGCCGGGTTTAAAACTCGATTTCTCCTCTGAAAATGTTAAATTTGCTGGCATAAGATGGCAGCTTTTGACATTGGAATATGGGGCCATTCCATTAGATTTACAGTCTCCAAGTCCATATTCCCTTGAAGATTAAACCTTCATTAAGTTCCCCCCTTTTTTTCCCCTTTATTTCCTGTCTTTTGCTCACATCACACTCTGACTTTCATAAGCACTCCTGGGTTTAGTGCTTTAATAAAAACAGCTTTGGTGGAGGTTTAAAGGCCCTTCAGATTCTCCCAAAACCTTTTGGAAATTCCCCCCTAAATCAGTAATCCAACCTCCCTTCCCTATCCCCTCGTCTCCCACCATACATCTTCATTAAGATGCATCCCGAAGAAGGCAGCCTGGAATTTCAACCATCACACCAAGCCTCGAGTTTCTCTTTTTCCCTCCCTTTTTGGGGACTTTTTTTCCCCCCATTGTTACGACCAGACAGAGGATCACACTGAGTGCATTAGCCAGGCTCTGACTCAGGACACCTACTGCTCGGAATGCCGTGGCTCCCTGGAAGGAAAGGGCTGAACCCTCCTCTCCTGCAGCCCTGAACCTCTCTCCATGGCCATATTTCTGCCACAGGAATACTTTGCTGGCAGCTCCAGCCAGGCAGCGTTGGAGAGCTGCGGTAGTTTGTTGTCAAAATGAAAAATGGTTCAGTGCAAAAGGTCCCGGCGCTGGGATGCGAACAATCAAGGAACACTAAGTCAAGCATTTGACAAGGAACTTTGGTCTTGCTGTTAAATACCACTTAATATTGTCCTGCCCGATAATCCCTGCTGTTTAACAACCCTGGAATCATGGCTCGGGGATGGCATCCTGCCTTTCCTGAGGGGAAAAAACCCAGGCCAGATGTCAGGGATTTGCCGGCAAAGGGAAAGATGTGTCTTTTAATAGCCAGGGAAAATTGAGATGTTGCGAAAAGGAGACAATTGCAGGCGGGTTGTGGTCTCGGTTCTGCTTTGGGGTTTGTGTGCAGAGCGTTGCAGTTCCAGCTGAGGGTGGTTAGAGGTGAAAGCTGAGGAATTTCCAGCCCTCATGGAAGCTCCTGTGTGCTGGGAGCAACCCCGGAGCAAAGAGACGCATCCCGGCCTTTATTGGGAGTGGAGCTGGAAAATTTTGCTGTTATCACCTCGATCTCTACAGCTTCACCTCAAAAAGTCCTTCCTCGTGGGACAGGTTGTCTTTTCCAGTGAAGATTTGTTGCCTTCAGGCCGTGACCTCTCCTGTCTCCCTGCTTTGACTGGTCCTGCTCAGATAAACCTCTGAGATCTCGGGGGCATTTTCCTCCTTGCCTCTGAATCCCTGATCCCGAGCCATCCCACCTCCTCTCTCTGTTTTGATGTGTCTTTTTGGTGGTTGGGTTCTTTTTGTAACCTATTTTTAATTTTCATTTTTATTTTAATATTTTTAATATAATATTTGTAAATAAGAACATTTCGTTTTGTGAGTTTGGACCCGTTCTGAACCCAAACTTCTGCAGCATGAATTGGGAACTGTATGAAGAGATTCCTCACAAAGGTGGCAGAAGATGAACAGATCATTGACCTGAAAGTCCAGAGGACATTCCTTCATTTTAGCTTGGCTACAAATCCAAGCTGGAGCCAGGCTTGGACACATTCACAGTGGGGGTGGGGGAAAAAAAGGAAAAAGGAGAAAAGGGTCACAGACTGCAGAAAAGTTAAATGGGAAAATCCAAGAATTGTTATTGATCTTTAATTTCCAGACAGGAATTCCAGGGTCACAAACAGTTTAAAGGGAACAATTGTTGGCCGGAGAGGTTTTGGACTTCCCATCTTGGAAGTGTCCAAGGCCAGGCTGGATGGGGCTTGGAGCACCCTGGGACAGGGGAAGGTGTTGCTGCCATGGCAGGGGTGGCACTGGATGGGCTTTAAGGTCCCTTCCCACCCAAACCATTCCATGATCCCATGGATTTGAAATAGCAAATGGGGATAAATATTTCTGAATGACTGGAAGGAGAAGCCCAAGCAGTGCAGGAAGAGCTTCAAGGCAGCTTTTGGAGAAAAGAGTCAAGACCTGGAACAAGTCAACCTCTCCTTGGTGACGCTTCTGGGACAGGGGAGAGAGGCAGCGCTGGCCTGGCAGTTTTCCCAATCCCGGCTGCTCCTGGTTCCCGGAGCTGTCGGGGCAGGCCTGGCTGGAGCAGCGTGGTGTTTGCAGCCCCAGCTGAACTCAGGATCCCACACAAAGGCAGGGAAACGCTGAGAGAGGAGGCTGCTGGCAAATATTTTCCTTGCTTGGTGTGCCAGCGGGGTTCTGGCAGGTGCCCTTAGGAAAACACATCCTGCATTTCGGAGCACTGGGCACCCCCGGGCCCACGGCGTCTCCTCGGGCTGCCCCCAGCCCTGCTCCGCACCTGAGGGCTCCAAAGCCAAACACGGCCCCTGCTCCACGGGCTGGAAGCTGCAAAGGGTTGGGGAGATGATGTTTGGAGCTGGGAAAAGCTGGAAAAGCAGCCAGCGGCTCCCAGAGGGCTGGGAGAAGGCAGGAGCTGGGCTAAAAGCTAAAGCAGCAGGGAGAGGGAATTCTGTGGGATGGAGAGAACCTGCCTGGGAGGGGAGCGAGGGCGGGGGGGGCACAGCCAGCCGGGAGCTGAGCCGGCTGTGGGAGGTGAGGGCAGAATTTTGGGAAGTGGGGGAAATCAGAGCCCAGGATTGTCCAGGGCTCCTGCCTGAGCCTCAGCTCGGGGTGGGAATTGCCACCAGCCGGGGGACAAGAGCACAGAGACAGACCCTGGCATTGTCACCAGATCCGTGTCCCAGAGAGCTGCCAATGCAGAAAGGTTTTAAAGAGAGAGGCTAAAAATACACTTCCACGACAGAAAGAAAGAAATTCCAAATTTAATTTAATTCATTGCCATAATTATATTATTAAAATATAATTAATTTGATTTCCATCGTTACTTGTTATTCATTTTAAAGTAAAGAGTAATTAATTTATAAATTAAAAATAAATAAATAATTGAATGAATTTAAAACACTGAAGGAACAGACAGAATTTGCTGTAATCTGCCTTGAAAATTGTTTTTTGTTCTTATTTAATTCTCTAAATAAGTGAAAGAACATCACACTGAGAGTGAAGAAAAGGCTGATTTTTATCGAGCAGCAATTCCTGTGCAACTTATCCTTCCTTTTCTGCAGAGAGGGGGATTTTGTTTGGTTTTTTCCTCCTTGCCCTGCTGCAACCCCAGCCCGTGGGCTCCACGGGAGCTGGGTTCTGTTTCAAGGCTGCTCAGCTTTACGAGCCGGGCGCTGCTTCCCTCGTCCCACGGCCCCCGGGGGAGCGCTGGAAACGGGGCTGGGAATTTACGGCGAGGAAATGATTGTCTGCTGGGCTGGACAGGCTGAGATCGGCTCAGATGGGTCAGGTCTTGTCAGGCAGCGACCCCACAGCTCCTGGGTTGGGTTTCTCCAGGGATAGGAGCTGCTCTCAATCCTTGGGACGGGTTACTCTGCGCCTTCAGGAGGTGAACTGGAAAATTGGTTCAGGGTTTTCCATGCTCAAGGATAAAAACAGAGGGATTTCCCCCCAGGGCTCACCTGGAGATGGGGTGTGTCCATTTCGGGGTTTTATGTGGGAAGAAATAAGGTGGGAATGGGATGTGGAGCTGGGAGTTCTCTGTCTCAGCTGGATTTGGAGCTGGGCAGTGCTTGGTGCTTCCCTGGAAGGGTTTTCACAGGAGAAACTCCGTCCTGCCAGGACCTGAGCGGGGTTTGGATGGGATGGGCGTCGCTGTGACTCTGACAGGTATTTCTGGTAACTCAGCCTGGCCTGCAGAGCGGGATTCTCTAGCTTTCCCATCATGTGGGAGCTGCAAGGGTAGGACCAGCAACCCCAGTGGCATTTCTAGGACTTTTTAGCTGATAATTCCCTAAATAGCTGCTTTCAACAGCCAGGGGAGCAAAAAAATCTCCTGAACCTGCCAAAGTTAAAGCTCCAAAATCACTGGTGGTGTCCACAGCCCAGCTGGAAACGCCAGTCCCAGGAGATCCCTGCATTCAGGATCAGCCTGTGGCTGGAAAGGCCCCGGGGTGTTCTAGGCAGGCATAAATATCCATCCCCGTTTTTCCCAGGACTTCCCAAGAATGGATGTTCTATCAGCAGCTCAAGGGTTGTTAATGGAGCATGGTCACGAGCCAGTGGAAACATCTCACTCTGGATGAAAAAATGAGGTTTCCAGGATCACTCTGGATCTCAGCCCAAAGCTTTGCCTTTCGGGTTGTCCAATAAAGGTCCTGAGATGCTGTTGTGGTTGTTTCCCTCTCGTTTCCATCATTAGCCATGGAAATTTAGGGATGTCGAGGCAGTGGGCAGCCAGGGTGCAGTGGAACTTTGTCCTCAGTCCTGCTCCATCAGGCTCTAATCTCACAGAGTTTGCTCTTGAGGAATGCTTTGCGAAATTCTTGTGGTCTAAGAGTAGAAAACAGTAAATCAGAATTCTGGGCTCCTGCACTCGATCCTTTCATCTCCAACAATTCTATCTTCTAATATTTCTCAAAAAAAAAATAGAAAATTACCTCATTATATATTTTCTCAATTAAAGAAAAATTCAAAATTGATTTCTGGACCTTTCCCAATTCTTCTTCATTGTCTGGGAAGTTCCCTGCTCTTCTTTTCCATCTGGCCAAGTGACTTCAGGAAAAGCACTCAGCTCATTTTTAGTCATCAGTTTTTCAGCTGCAAGGAAAGCAATTGGATCTCTCTCAAAAATGATAGGAAAACCCCAAGGTTTGCTGGAATCAAATTCTCAGCCGTGTGGTCAGAAAGGAACAACTTTCTCTCATCTTCATCTGAAAGTTATGGGCTCTAATGGTCCCTCTAAATCCCGTTCCCTGAACATCCCTTTTCAACCAGATATTCGGGATGAGATCTGAACTGGAATCCAGTGGCTTGGGAGACTGGGAGCAGATTGAGTCACCCGAATCACTCTGCACCTTGGGCTTTTCCTCTGCTCCACCAACAAATACAAACCTCATTATCCTGAGCTGCTTCCTGAGCTGGCTCCTTTCCAGGGCTTCTCCTTGCCAAGATATCCGGCTGTCTGTGGGGACGCTCTCCATGTTTTCACTTCCTGAACTGGAGTTAATGGGACCCACCTGGCCTGGTTTGGAGATGAGTCAGCAGAAGAGTCCAGCGTTTTTAGAAAGCCTCCTTGGAAGCCGAGTGTGGCAGAGCCTCCATCCCGGGGAAGACAGGAAGCCGGGATTGACGTCACGGAGGCTGAAAATTGCATTTGGAGCAGAATGGCCTCGCTTGGAGAGGCAAATTCCTGATGGGGAGCCCAAATCTACCCCCGAGTGTCACTGTGTGCACTGCAGGAGTCAGGCAGAACCTTCCCAGGAATATCCCAGCCGTGTTCCAGGAGAAGTTTTAGGTGGAGAACTGACTGCAGACAGAGCTGGGAGCGGAGGGAATCTCCTTGGTCTCACAGCAGCTCCTGCCTTGCAAAATCCTCTCTGTTCCAACCTCCAGCAGCACTCGAACCACTCCGAGGGAAAGAAAAGGGACAGACAGGCTTGGAGAATTCCCATCCAAGCCTTGTGCTGGTGGGTATTGTGGATAAATCTCAAACAACAGCAGCTTGCTGAGGTTTTGTTGGAAATTGTAACTCCTTTGTCTCTTCCCAGAGAAACTGATCCTTTCCCAGCCCGGGCTCTGGAAGCAGGGGCAATCTCTCATTCCTGCTCCTTCCTTTCTTCTCCCTGGTAATTGAAATGCTCAAGCTGAGCCAGGAGGAGATGAAGCTCTCCACGTGTGTATTTGTGGTTTGCAGAGAATTCCCTCCATCAGTGTTCTGTGTTTTGGAGGGAGGAGAGAAAATAAGTGAGGGGAAGAGGTTTCCTTGGAGGCAGCGGGAGTTTCACCCCCAAGGGAACTTCCCTGGGAGGGAGAATAAAAACTGGAGAAGGTGATTGGTAGGAAATTGTCAATTCTACTCTAAAGCAGATCCCAAAACCAGACAGATCTGTAGGTAAACACAGGGATCTGGGATGGGGATGGGGATGGGGTGGGATGGGACAGCTCAATCTGAATGTGCCCTCAGGGGCTGCCCTTTTTGGGAAGCCGAAGTCCTGAATTCTCTGCATCCATCCCAAACATTTCCCTGAGGGAAGCCCACAGGAAAGATGGAGACAGACATTTCACCAGGGCCTGGAGTGCCAGGACAAGGGGCTTCAAACTGATAGAGAGCAGGTTTAGATGGAATATCAGGAAGGAATTTTTCCCTGTGAGGGTGGGCAGGCCCTGGCACAGGGTGCCCAGAGGAGCTGAGGCTGCCCCTGGATGCCTGGAAGTGCCCAAGGCCAGGCTGGAGCAGCCTGGGACAGTGGAAGGTGTCCCTGCCTGTGGCAGGGGGTGGGATAAGATGAGTTTTAAGGTCCCTTCTAACCCAAACCCTTCCACGACTCTGGGATTCCATGATTTGAACAGTTTTGGGGTGTGTCCATCGCTTCTGTTCCTGCCAGGTGGGATAAAGACATCCTGAAGAGGGGGTGGAGAGGAGCTGTGTCACACCTGACCCGGGCACCTGAGGGAGAGGGGGACTTCTAATATCCCCTAAGACTTTAAATAACTAATTAACCTGGCTAATTATTTAATAACTAATGCAGAGAGGAGCTCTGCTCTCGGGGTGAGCAATGCACTCAGCGAGGCCCTGAAGCCAGAGCAGGAGCAGCTGAGAGCACTTGGCTGTAAACTCAGGCTGCAGCTCTGCCTTCATTTTTTAACTCTCTATCTCAAATTAGCAAAGAAATCCCGTTCAGTTTGGAGCAGGGATTGTCCACTTGTGTCCTGGAGGGAGCTATCCATGAATAAATTGGAGTTAATAACTGTGTGTGCAATCAAGCTGATATTCAATTTTTCCTGAACTGGAGATTTAGATTTTTCAGAGGGGTTTTTTTTTAACATTTGTGCTGAAATGAAAGATACTTTTTGTGAACGAAAGTCACTTTTTGTGACCTTAATTTCAAGCTAGCAACATTTCCACGTTCACCTGGGAACAGTACAAAACCCCAGCCCGGTTACGCAGCCACCGCCACGTACGGATTTCCAGACAAATCCTTGCTTCTAATTAAAATAAACAATGGATTCCTCAGAGCGACGAGATCTTCAATAAAAAAAAAAGGGAAAAAAAAAAAAGAGAGTGAGGGAAGATAATAGTTTAATTAATAGAATCTGGCAGCTTCCCAAAGTACACTGTGGCAGTTGGAGCGAGGGAGCTAGGGGAGGCTGGGATGTGAAAGAGCCAAATCTCTCAGGATGGGTCTTGCAGGAAAATGCCAGCGATGCTTCAGTGAGCACCATCAGGTGTCTGGGCTGGGCCACAACAGCCTGGATGTGCTCCCCTTCCCCATGGAGCAGCCTTGGAATGGATCCCGCCATTTGGAGAGTCAGATTCTCCCCGTTGTGCCGGGAGGGAAGGGCAGGAAAGCTGCGGGGTCAGGGAGCTGCAGTGGCTGTCACGGGCCGGGACACGCTGAGCACAGGAAGGAGCTGCCACCGCCGAGGGGCTCCGGGCAGGAGGTGTCAGATCCACTTCCACCTTGCTGAGGGATCAGCTGGTGGCTTCCAAGGAAAATATTTTCCCTTCGGATTTCCAGAGGCGAAGGAGGCGTGCCCGGTGCCAGCAGCATCGGGGCTGCAGGCAGCCAAGGCTTTTCCTTGGAAGGAGGAGGTGGGGGTCAATAGCAAAACACCCCAAAATGCTCCAGTCCCCTCTCCCTGCTCCTTCCTCTCTCCTTTGCTCCACATGGATCTGTCTGGGAGTTTTTTTCCACCACCCTGGTGTAACTGTTGGTGCTTCAAGAGCCTGATATTGCTGGAAAATCCTTCTTACTCCTCCTCCTTATCCCGTCTTCTTCCTTCCCCACTGTCCCTAAATCAGCCCAGGTTTGTTCCAGCCACGAAACTGCACCTGCCTTGCTCTGGGTTTGATTTTTGGCCGGGTAATGCATTCCCAGCACCCTAAATTTAAAGGTGGAAGGACCAGAGTGCGAAATTCCAGCCAGGGAGAGGCTGTGGCTCCCACCCCCCGCTCCAGGGCAGCTCCTCTCCCTCCAGCCCGGGGGATTCTGATCACCCTGCACACCTGAGGAGCTCTGCCTGCTCCTCACTGCTGAGCTCTGCTTTGAACGAGCTGCTCCTGGGGAGTTCTGCTGCTCCAGGCATTGTGGGGAGCTCAGGGCTTCCCGAGCGGCTCCCCAGGAGATGTTTTTTTGGGATATCTCCCTGGTGCAGTGCAGGAATCGGAGGCCGGTGCTGGTTTGTGCACGGGGGGTGGAAGGGAGATAATGATTCTGCAGAGCCAGGTGTGTCTGCTTTCCCCGGGGCCCGATTATCTCCTGATAACCACATCCTCCCGAGCTGATTTTCTGCTGTGCTTTCCCAGCTTTTTGGACAAAGGAATGATTTAGATAAACCCAATTGACCAGAAAATTTACCAAGTGAGTTCCAACCCCCCACCCCCCCACCCCCTTTTTAAGAACATCGAGTGGCCACGCTCAGAGAGGGTTGCAAAATGAAATAACCCCATTTATATTTTGAATTTCCACCACGGGTGTCATCCCCACCGCAGCTTTAGGAACGTGGAACGAGATCAGCCTTGGGCTGGGTGACATCCAGCGGGGGTGAAGGAGGTGGGGAGGGGCAGAAATGTCAAAATTAACAAAAACCACAGTCCGTGCATTCCTGGAGCTGCTGCCACCTGTCCCACTGCTGTGGTTTAAGGTGGCTCAGCATTCCCAGCCCTGGAGCACTGCTCTGCCCTGCCAGGATCAGCACCCAGTGCCCTCTGCCCAGCCCTGACCTGTGTTTTACCCCTGTCACCACATCCCTGTGCTCCTGGAAGCGCCCCCTTCACACACAAAGGACACTCAACATCCCTAAAATTGGACTTTCCTTCACTTCAGAGTTTAAATGTGGAGGGAGTGTTGGTGTGAACTGAGTATCAGATCAAGGAGAGAAGAGAGTGGATCAGAGACACGAGGCCCTGGTGTTTATATTCCCAAAAAATCAGTGTTTCTCTTCCCATGAATGCTCAGGATGCTTGAACTCCCAGAATCATGGAATCCCGGAATGGTTTGGGTTGGAAGGGACCTTAAAGCCCATCCCACCCCTGGGCAGGGACAAATTCCACTATCCCAGGCTGCTCCAAGCCCCTTCCAACCTGGCCTTGGACACTTCCAGGGATGCAGGTGCAGCCACAGATTCTCTGGGAACTCCATCCCAGCCCCTCCCCACACTCCCAGGGAGGAATTCCTTCCCAATATCCCATCTCACCCTGCCCTTGGCCATTTAAAACCACTGCCCCTTGTCCTGTCACTGCCTGCCCATATAAAAATTCCCTCTCCCTCCTTTTTTTAAGCCCCCTGAAGGCCCTGCAAGGTCACAGTGGGGTTTCCCTGGAGCCTTCCGTCCCCCACAGGTGCAAGAGCTCCTCAAGCACCACGTTTTAACACTTTCCTCCCTGTGCTGAGCACCTGGGCACAGCATCCACACAAATCCCTGCTGCTCCTCGGGATGGAAGTGTTCCCGTGTCCCTGTGCCATCATTTTGGGGGCACAGGGCAGCCCTGCTCCACATCCAACACCGCGAGGGCCACAGCTTTCCTTCACGACCCCAAACTGGCTGGTTGGATCCAGGATCCATCCTGTCCCAAGGGGATTTTCTGCCCTTGGACATTATTTAAGGAGTATAGAGGAGCCTCTAGATGCCACCCAAACATCTGGCAATTAGCTAAGCATGGGAATTCCTCCTGAATGAGGCCTCAAAACCTCCCAAGCTGCATTTCCAGCTCTGCCACGAGCTCAGGGGATGAGGCTGGACAAGGCCCTTCACTTCTCTGGGTGTTGTTTTTCAGCCAGGGTGATGAGTTAATCCCTCATGGATATGAGAGGAATCCAACCCCTTTTAGATCACTGCTTTAACTCCCCCAGAACCCTCTGCAGCCAGCTCAGATACTATTATTAGTAGTAACACAGTAGTAACACCAGACAGGGATCCTCAGGTAGTCGAGCCTCCTCCTTAATTATTGGTTTGACTTCAAAGCGAGGAGAAAAAAGGAAAAATCCCACCCTGCTGCCAGTGAGGAAAGCCCAGAGTCGGGGGCCTCGAAGGAAAGGTGACACTTCAGCTGATGGCTCTAAAAATAAAAGGGAAGCAGGGGAGAAAGTGCCTGTTACCTGCAGCTCCAGCCACACCCCGCTGCATTCCTGGCTCGATGAGATCTTCCCGTGCCAGAGCCAAACGCCAGCTTCCCAAAAGCCAAAGTGTCAGTCAAAAATGGGGATTTCACCTCCAGCCCTTGCTCAGCACCATCAATGCTTCAGCTGCTGGCAGGGCAGCGGTGATGGGAGCTGGAGCCTTTCCCTCGGAAGGAGTTTCTTCGGAGAATATTCACTTCTGACGTTTGCATTCAGCTGTGGAGCTGAGTTGAGGGCCAGGTTATTGCTGCTGTTCCTTGTGGGTCACTCTGGATATGCCCCAAGCTGAAAATTGGGAATATTTAGGTGAGATCTTAACTCCAGCTCTGCCCACGTGGACCAGCTCAGCCTGTGGGACCTGGCTGGGTGGATTTTGTCACCTTGGGGAGAGCTGGGGCTCCAAACCTCCCCGAAAGCACCAGAGCTGCTGACATCCCATTCCTTAAATCCCTGGGGAAGCTCCTCAGTGAGGGATGGCTCAGCCTCACCGAGCTCCTGCTCCTTTAATCCCCTCTTCAGTTTGACAATTGAGAAATTCGGGAGGACAATTTTTCATTGTGATTCACTAAAACCACAACTTTTTTTTTTTTGCAGGAATGCATCCATTTGGAGCAAAGCTTCCCAGATCCAGGGTAGCTCCTGGCTTTGGGCAGAAGGAGACATCTCCAGCAGACAGGGGGAATATTTGGGTTGGAATAGCTGAGATCCCAAATCAGAGCTTTCACCACGGGCTTATTGGATGTTCTTGGGTGGGTCTTTTCTTTTCTCTACAAAATTTATTCCAACTGCACAGCAAAGTTGTTTTGGAAATCTCAGGTTTTTGTGGGATGGGAAAATTGTCAGGCAACTTCGGGTTTTATCCAGAATTCTCTTTTTTTTTAAATTTTTTTTCTTCAGGAATATTTTTTTCGGAGGCATCACTCGTCTTGTTTTAGACATATTTTTAGCTCAAACTAAAAGCAGATGGGGAGATGAGGTTTTGCAGTGTTCTGAGGGAAATGGTGAAATCATCAAATTTTCTTAGAATGGAATTTAGGGAAGTGGCTGCAAAAATTGATAAGTATAAATTTTTCAAACTTTGCAGCCAACTGATGTTTTCAGTTTTGCAGGACAAAATCAGTGTCTGCACCATCAATATTTTGTTTCAAATTTTACTTAAACCTCTCAACTTTTTCTTGACTAGAACCTTTTTTCACTGAAAAATAACTGCAAGGCATTTTTCTTTTATCACTTTCACTACAAAAACCTCATTACTTGGAGCAGTTTGTCTGACCTGAAGCATTTGAAAAATAATGGAATAAAAAATATTCGAGTTAAGTTTTGAAACTCTTATTTTAAAATCTTAATTTAAAAATAATTAACCTGAATTTTTGATATTTTGACTGCTTTGCCATATAATTCTTTTTGCATGCCCATTATTTTCGTAACTTCCAGCCAGGAGTGAGACATCTCCAACCTCTTCTGAGCCTTTGATCAAACCAAAATCTCTGTTCCTGAGAGTGCCAGGACCCGAGGTTGAAAGATTTGCCTTTCTTTTTGATTAAAACACAGTTTCACTTTGTCGGGCCAGGAAGATGATGCTGTTTTCCTTGTCCACCCTTAATCTTTCCAAGTCAAACAAGAAGCTTTGGGTTGGAAGTTGCTTTTCTAATGCAAGGTGATGCTGGAAGAGTTGGGCAGACAGAGTTCGTGCTGGAGCGATCCCGGAGATGTGGATCCAAGGGAGGGTGAACAACGGTGTGGAGCCCTCGGATGTCAACTGGAAGAGGCTGAGGCCGGATGAGTGCTTGGAATAAACGTGGAAGAGATGGCAGAACCAAAGGGGCCCATCCAGCTCGAGTTTTCATGGCATCATGGAATGGTTTGGGTTGGAAGGGATCTTAAAATTCATCCCATTCCAGCCCTGCCATGGGCAGGGACACCTTCCACTATCCCAGGCTGCTCTGACCTGGCCAGGATGGGGCAGGGCTCATCCCAGAGTTTCTGCCACAGCCCAAGAGCATTCAGGGGTTTTTCCCTTGGGGCAATGAGCAAAACTTCAGATGGAATCTTGCAGGTTGGTTCTCCCATCTTTAACTTCCAGCTGCAAATCCTCCAGAGCAGGAAGAAAACTCTCCCAGTATTTCAAGGGAATAAAAAGAGGTTTGGGTTTGCAGCCAAGGCCTGGGGTTTGTGGATGTGACACCGGGTTTGTGCTGCTGATATCTGGGGGGTTCCAGCCAAGGCCTGAGGACACCTCGTGCCCTGGGGTGTCCCCGTGCCAGCTCCAGCGAGGGGCCCCCACACCCTGGAGATCCCCACGGATGTGTGAAAGGCTCTCCTGGCACTCCAGGCACTGAGGTCATGGCAATGTCTGGCACGAAGGGGCTTCTCTATCTCCAAGTGGAAGGAACAGCATGAGTTTTATTGGTTTTCCTGAAATCCGCCTCCTCTGGAGCGCTGGCAATCCCGAGTTCTCCTCCTGTCTCCTCCTGCCTTCCAGGGGCCTGGACAACACTGGGAAAGAAGGTCCTTCCATGAGTTCTACCTTCCCAAATCTCCCCTCAGTGTTCCAGCTGGTCACAGCGACCTGATTTTGTGTTTATTAATAATAATATTAAAGTGCTTCTCCTTGAGGAGTTGTTTTCTGGATAGACAACTTCCCAAGGGCAGCCCCAGAACCCTGGAAATCCAGATTCAGGATTTGGCCAAACCTGTGTGGTGACATACCACGGGTGGGAAGGAGTGGAGGGAGATCAAAACCCGGAATCCCCAAGCAAAAATTAGAAAAAAAATTGCAAAAAAAGAGCATTGTCTTTTGAAATGATTCCTTTTTGGGGCATTCTGCTGTCCCATCTCTCCTGTCCAGGTCCACAAGCAAATAAACGTGGAATGTGGAGGGACCCCCTTGCTCAGGATGCCAACAGATGGCAATATTTTATCATCCTTCCCCAGCGCCGTCCTCCCCTCTGTGCATCGCAGGGTTTGCATTTCTTTATTGTGCCACGAGGAGCTGGTGCTCTCCCGGTCCTACAAACACCTCTCTGCTGTGATACTTTGATTTTTCATGGGTGTTTTTAACGGATATCACAACTGCATGTTCTAATACTCTCACCTTGGAGAATTCTGTGGAGCTACAAAAGCGCTTTGTGCCAATCAGAGCGTTGAAGGCACCGGTGTCCCCTCAGCCCTCGTGACTGGGGTGTGCCAGTGGCACGGACGGTCCCAGGGGACACGGGACAGGAGGCTGCTCTTCCCGACAGGTTTGTGGCTGGACGTGGCAGCTCTGTCAGGAATGAACCTCCCCTGTCCCCGCTGGTCACTTTTTCCTTCTTGTTGTGAGCAAACATTTGGCAGGGGAAGGAAAGCAGATGAGCCTCAGCATATTGTCCTGTTTACTTGTTCTCAGCTCACTCTTTGACAAGTCAGTTGGTCTTTTCTGCTTTCCCTTTGGCCAGGAATCCCTGTCCTTTACAAACACATCCAAATCTTTCCATGGATGTGCCTTTTCCCTCCAATTTTGCCAATATTTGCCTCAGGTAGGAGCCAGGCCCTGCGTTGTCTGACAATACCCAGCAGCTTTGACCTCTGCAGTGGAGGCGGAGCTCCAACAGGCAATAAAAATGAGACCACCAGAAAACCAGTGACCGTTTATTTCTTTTTAAAAGCATTTCTATCTTTCCCTCCCCCAGCAGAGACTTTTCCTGCGGTGAAAGGGATCCCCCGGCCACGAGTCAGCAGGAGAGGCCGGGGAAAACTTTGACAGTCACTGAGCTGGAACGCTGCAACACACGGGAGCAGCTCACACCCAGGGAGAGTCCCTTCCCTCCACGGCCTCCCTCCACGGCCAGCCTGGGATCATTCCTCATCCAGGCCCCCCTCCAACCATTCCCATCCCCAGCTTCCACTGATCCCGGGTCCCCAGGTTGTCCTTTTCCACAGGTAGTGCACAAATAGCACACAGTATTTACTGGGTGCAACACTTTAAATCAGATTAATCTGGCCAGTAAAGGATTTATGGCCAATAAAAATTCCACAGTGGCGTGGCTGATTCGGGAGGAGGACCAGGAATGAGGGGCTCATGCCCAGCCCCAGCCCAGCGGTCAGAATTCCCGGGAGGAAGAGGAGAGCAGGGAGAGGAGAGGGCACTGCAAGGCTCAGGGGTGCTGGGCATGAGCACGTTTGGGTTCTCTGACATTTCTGTTGGCAGCTTTGGGCTTGGGAGCAACAAAAAAACCTGAATAAATCATCAGAGAATCATGAAATGGTTTGGGTTGGAAGGGACCTGAAGGATCAACTCATTTCCTCCTCAGGGACACCTCCCACTATCCCAAACCCCATCCAACCTTGGACACTTCCAGGGATTCAGGGGCAGCCACAGCTTCTCTGGGCAACTTTGTGCTGATGATTTGGCTTAGAAAGTGCTGATACCCCCAAAAGGCCAGGATTTCAATCATTCTCCATCCATTTATCTTTCTATATCATCCAGATACTCATTTATTCTCTGTTTCTCTAAATAACATAGGTAGGCCTTAGAGAACAATGGGGAGCCAGGTTAAAGCCTGATTTGGGTGACATCCTTACCTGCTCAGGCCAACGTGTTCATGCTTTTTGCTTTTTGCTAGGTGTCACTACTGAAGTTCTCGTGGCTGTTCTATCAAAGGGATTCTCTTAATCCTGAAGAGTACCTGGGGAGTTTGTTATTTTGGGGATCAAATTTTCAGAAGATTTGGATTGGTTTGATCCTCCTTTTTTTTGTTGTGGTTGAAGATAAAGAATAAACCAGTGAAAATCACCTCCCTTCATGCTTTAGCTCAGTGGAGCAGATAGGAGGGAAATTAGGATCCTTAATTGCTGGGGCTGATTGGCATCTGGAGCCCGGTGACTCAGAGGGTGTTCCTGAGACTTTCTGGAGACAGCCAGGCCTCTGCTGTCCCTGACAGGTATCTGCGCTGCCCCTTCCCAGCGCTGGGAATTGCTATTTTCAGCTGGAACAGAGAGGAAGAGGAGACGGGAAGAGAGACATGAACTCATGGAACAGCTTAGGAATTGTCTCTGACGTGACAGTGCCCAGGCAAAGCCAGTTCTTAACCCTGACACGAATTCTGCCAGCATCTTTCCGTGCTGCCACCCAGAACATCCCCCCTCCTGGGAGCTGGTGCCAGGGAATGGCATCCTCCAACAATGACAGCAGGAGCGGCAGGAGAGGCCCTGTGCCTGCAAACACAAACAGATGAGGTTTTCTGTTTGCTTACCTCTGGTTTTTTTCCGTGCTCGCTCGGAGGTGACTTTCCAGTTGACATCTCTGGAAAGGGATTGCTCCAGCAGGGCCTGTGCCTGGAGCACCACCACCCTCTAGAACAACAAACCCATGGGGACGTGTCGGCCCCGCAGCCCCGACAGGGCACAGCACAAACACGAGCCAGGCCAACACCCAGCCCGGCCAGCGTGGGCTTCCCAAGGGTCCAGAGCTCCCATCCCAGCTGGGTAATGCATCACTTCAGACCAGCAGGGAGACTGAGCTCTTGGAAAGCCTCAAATTCTCACCCTCTGGTCACAGAGACCTTTGCAAACTGAAAATAATCGATGGGTCAGGTTCCCCTTGCAACGAAATTGTTTCAGAACATCAGAACCCAGATTTGCAGCCTTCCAAAGGAGGAGCATGTCCAGCTCTTGTTCCTTTGGGGAAAAAAGGGATGCCTGTGGCACAAAGATGAATTTTCCATTCCTTTCTGAAGGAGTTGGGGGTGTTGTGGTCATTCTGAATGACCCCGAGGGTTTGTGGCTGGCTGACACCTCGTCAGACCTGGTCTGCAATAAATGGGGACCTCTCTCCTGTCACCCCCTCTGCCTGGTGGCTTTGCAGCCCCGCTCTTGTCCCTCCTCTGTTTTTCCATCCAAGTGGCAGCAGCTTTTGTCTGGAAGCAAAGAAACAAAACCCTCCATGAGCACAAACTGCTGCCTGAGCTGCTGTGTGAATATTTAATTGTGTGCCTATCAACATCTCCATGTGGATTTGCCCTTTTTTCTATCATTTCATCTGCAGGCAAAGGATCCTGCACTCCAAACCCCCAGTTCTCGCATTGTATGATGTGATGGAAATTAACACCTTAATATATATATGAAAAACAGCTCCAATTAGATTTTTTTTTTCTTTTACTGTGTTTCCTGCTCCTTATGACTAAGTGTGGGTAATTATCTTGGCTCACTTTTTCCACTCCACCCATGCTTAGAGAAAACCTGTTGCAAGTTTTCTTGAGATTTTTGCTTTTTTTTTCTCCCTCACTTCTTTTTTATTTTTTTCCCTGGCAGTTTTGCTAATTAAAAGCTTTGCAAATTGTCATGTGTGATAATTATTTTTATTCTGGTTTAGCAACCTAAAAGTGGAGATTTGAAATGCTTTCAAGAAGAAATCGAGGTGTCCAACATGATTTTTTTTTCCTTTTGCTTCAAACATTACTTTTCCAAAAGCTCATAAAGAATATGCTCCTACAAAAAAGATCAGAGCAAATAACAACAGAGACCTCTGAACTTTCCTGCCATTTATTTGGTCCGAATTCTGTGGCATTCAGGACCTTGTAAGGTTTGTTATGATTGAAACATCTACAAATCCACATCATTTTCCCATTCCAGAGGGAAAAAAGCTCTCTCAGCAGAGATTTTCCATGTCCCTGTTGCAGGATGGACCCAAACTCCCATCTTGGACAGAACTATCCCCAAAAACTGCTGGGCATACAAGAAAAAATCAGAGTTTTTCTAAATCCTCCCCACCTCTCCCTGAGGATGAAAAAAGCAGGAATATTTCCTCAAGGCCTTCAGAGGGACATCCTTTACCTTGGATCTCCCTGGCCACATCCCAAGGAGAAACTTCCCAAAGCTCCCAGGCTTGGCCCTCCCACTTATCCAGGATTGTCTGACACCGAGCTGGAAGCTGATAAAGTTTAGAAGTGGAAAACAGGGGTCATTGCCTGGAATTTGGAGACAGTTCCCTGCTTCCCTAAGATTATTTAGCCTTGGTCCATAACGAACATTAGTTAACACACAGGGGCTTTTCCTTGGCAAAACATAAAAGCCAATCTTCATTTCTGCTGAATTCCTTCTGCTGTTCTTCCTTCCACAGATTGCTGTGCTCTTTGCCATTCCTGCTTCCCAAATATTCCCATCACCAGGATGAACAAGAGGGAAATCAGTAGTTACAGGTTACAAACACAGAGCTGGTGTCAAAGCCATCGCTTGGTCCAACTTGGAGCAATTTTTGGCCATCACGGAAAGAGTTGTGAAACAGGGAAAGTGTCACCCCCACGTAATTCCTCAGGCAGAAATCCCTGCCTCTGAATTCCCTCCTTTCTCGCTGCCTCCCTTCTTTTTCCCCTTTGTTTTCACCCACAAAAACCATCCACAACTCCCAGGAGGGATCCTGGGCACAAAGCGAAAAAACGTCTTTGAATTGATTTCAATCCCGTTCTCTTGTCTGGAGACCCAGACCTTTGGAATATCCATTTTCCCACCTTTTGGAGAAAATCAGCAGTAAATTGTCAGATAATGCCCTTCATTCAGAGAACATTTCACACATAAATAGCAAAAAATATAAACAGTGACCTCCATGGATCAGCTGGAATGGGTCTCTCAGGCATTTTCTCCTGACCTTTGAAACATCCATAACTTTTTCTCTTTTCTCTAATAAATGCATTCGAACTTCTTAAAGGATTCACTGTGTGGGTCTGAAGAGAGGTTTATTCTCTTCTGCTCAATGATGAAACAGCTCTGATTTTGGCTCCTACAAGATTTAGGGATTTTAAATGTTTTTCCGAGGGTCACGGGGGTGTTAAATGGGAATCCATTGTTCCATGAGTGCTGTATAGAGGTGACAACCCCAAATTATTTCAGTTATCCCTTTTTTTCTTTGTGAAAAGATGGATTCCAGAAGCATCAGGAAGGTGGGGAGTGGGAAAGGACTGGGAAGCCTCTCAAAATGCTCCAGAGAGAAGAGCTGGAACAGAGGAAGAATCCATTTGCTGGGGGACCTCAGAACAGCAAGGGTAGGAAAAGCAGGAAAGCTCCTGGAATGACCCGAATTTGAGTAAATTGGAAATGGAAGGCTGGGATAAGGTGAGCAAAGAGGTTCTGAATGGAGAAGGGATCCTTGGAAGTGCTCAGGGCCAGGTTGGATGGGGCTTGGAGCAACCTGATCTAGAGAGTGGCAGCAGTGGGAAGTGGGTGATCACTGAGGGCCCTTCCAGCCCAAACCATTCCATGATTCCATGATTCCAATGCAGTTGTGATGTGCTCTGCTGCCCAGGCAGGGATTGCAGGAGCTCTCTGTCCCCAGGGCACACAGGAGTGCCTGGATCTCATTAGGAATGGAAAGGATTCCAAATTTATAAATTAATTATCACTCTCCTAAGGAAGAACTGTTCAGAGCTGTCTTCTGCCTGTGAGAGGGAACTGGGAGAGCAGAATCCCAGGATCACTGAGGTTGGAAAAGCCCTCCAAGATCGAGTCCAAGCTGTGCCTGATCCTCACCTTGTCCCAGCCCAGAGCTCTGAGTGCCACCTCCAGGCCTTCCTTGGGCACCTCCAGGGCTGGGGACTCCAAACCTCCCTGGGCAGCCCCTTCCAAATCACCAAAATAATCAAAATGAGCTCGTTTTGTTCATGATTCATTTTGTTCATGATTCATTTTGGTTCTGGACACCACGAGTGCAGGAGCATCTTCATACAAAGATTTCTCACTTACCCTGTTTCCAAATGTTTCTGGGAGTTCCCTGTCACGGACATCACTCTTTTTCCAAATGTGTGTGGCCCTCCTGTCCCCCGGCACTTGCCCCTGACCCTGGGGCACAAGGAGAGAACTCACCCAGGGCCGGGATGAGCTGCAGCATCAAAGCCAATTCTGCAGCTCCTCACACTGAGCGATTAACAGATGACATTCCTGACAAAGGCAGAACTTCCAGGAGAAAGAGTCTTTTTCTGCAATTCATTATCAACCCAAGTTAGAACAAAATAGGGGGGAAAAAACTGTCCCAAATCCAACATGGAACTTCTTAGAAGGGTTTTGGCCTTTTTAATATGCAAATAACAGATGAGTGAGGAGGAAATCTGGCATTTTCCTTCGTTCTTGTTCTAACTGGGAATGCTCCGCAGGCATTTCCCTCTCAGCATCTTCCTTCTGTCACCTTGAAACACTGAGACTTGGAACTGCTGGGACCTCTCTCCGTTAAAAATGAGAGCAATGCAAATCTGTCCCAGGAAAAAGGGAGTAGGAGGAGAACTGAGGGGGACTTGGGGGGATTTTCTCCTCCACCTGAGTGTGGGGAAGCAGTGGGAGCCCCCAGCACCCCCCAGGCTCCCACCCCGCCATCCACAGGCTCCAGAGCCGGGATGAGCCGTGGGTTTTCCTGAATTACCTCTGGCTGTCAGAGCCTTCCTGCTGCAGTCAGCAGGGACCTGTTGGGTCTCGCCTTCCGCCAAAACAATTCCCACAGGCTGAGCCACCAGCGAGGTTCAGGTGCGGGTTACAGACTCCCAGTCATCCGGAAAATCCACGCTCCCAACAGGAACGGGCTGGGCCGCTCTCCTGGAGGAGATTTCCCCTCATGCCTGAGATGGCAGGCGGACACCTTGGAGAGGAGGCTCAGAGCCCTTTGTTCTGCCACTTCCCGGGCTGTGTCAGCGGGATCTGACGGATCCAAGGGGGATTCCAGCGCCCCAGAGCTTGGAGCTGCCCATGCCAGCAGTCTGCTCTGTGCTCAGAGGGAAGCAAGAAGGAATTGATAGGAAAAACAAAGGATTAGGGATGAGAAAGAAGCAATAAAAAAGGATAGATGCTAATTCCGGTGATCACAGATGGATCCCCTGATATTTTTGTCCCCTATTTTCCTTTTAGTACTTGCTGCCATTTCCTGACAGCAAAATGTTCCTCATGGCCATTGGCTGCAGGAAAAAAATTTAAAAATACGGGGAGAGCCCAAGCTGAGGCTGGAATTTGATTCCCTAAAAGAACCGTGATGGCATTTGCTGTGCAAAGCTGAATTCCTTCACCCAAAGCCTAAAAGAGGGAATCACCTCCATCACTCATTATCATTTGTGGCAGTGAAAAGTAGATTTTCTGGTGTACAAATGTCACCTTTGGGGTCCAATTCCCACTGTTGCTGCCTGTTTTGGAGTGGCCCAACCCTGGAAAAAATGAGTGTGACATATTCCAGGCTGTTCTCCTTCGCAAAAATCCAGATCACCGTGAGATGCAGGAGCAAATCTCAGGGCTGCATCTCATTTGATTGCACTCCTGATGCCATTTCTCCTTCCCTGCAGAAATTCTGGGCAGCAGGTTCAGCAGGGAGCAGCTCAGAGCACGAGTTACGCCAGCACTGATTGCTCAGGCTTTAGGGCTTTGTTGAATCAGGATGTGAAAAGTCAGCTGAGGGAGGACAAACCCCGGCTCGGGAACAAAGCTGTGCTGAGTGAGGCTCAGACGTGAAGAGCAAACACAAATCTTCTCCAGAACGGACTTGGCTTGTTCTAATTCTGATTTTTTTTTTCCCCGAAGATGTCAAAATGATGAAGAGGAATGTATCAAATAATGTCTAATCCATGGTGGTGAGGGTTTCTGGGCTTCTGATGTGGAATCGAGGTTACAGATCCCAGTTTAGTGAACATGTTAATTTTAGGTTCATCTGTGTCATGTGTAAAATATCTCCTCTTTTCCAGCAGCTGAGGTTCCTGAAGAACCACAGAACCCCAGACTGGTTTGGGTTGGAAAGGACCTTAAATTTCATCTCATCCCACCCCCTGCCGTGGACAGGGACACCTCCCACTGTCCCAGGGTGCTCCAAGCCCCATCCAGCCTGGCCTTGGACACTTCCAGGGATCCAGGGGCAGCCACAGCTGCTCTGGGAAAAAAAATCCTTCAGCTTTGTTGCAGCTCTCACCCAGTTTTGCCCTGGTGGCCCTGGGCCAAAGGGTATCAGGTGCTGAGCAAGAGCTGGAAAATCATTGATTTTCAGACCCAAATTTCACCCACTCTGCTAGAAATCAGAAATTATCATTTTCCTCCTTTTCTCTGTCTTTTGTCCTCCCTTTTCAGAGTGTGCCTGTGGTTATGAACACACCGTGCCAGCGTTGGCAGGTTTATTTTTACTGTTCTTCTCAATTCAGGACACACCCTTTTCTCACTACCTCCTACTCGATTTATTTCTATTTATCCTGGATTTCCACTCCAGCTAACGAGGGAAAACGAGCATCTCTGGTGATAAATCACCCACAAAGAGCACCAGGGACTACGTGGCCGTCACTTCCACTTCCAATCTGATCCTCTAACTGGGAGCAGAGGCCTTATCTCGCTGTCTGATCAGGATAAAATGCTGCAAGGCAGCAATCGAGGCTCTTTTCCCCTCCCTCTCCTGTTCAGACCTGCTGCTTTTTGCCCTGGGACTTGTGATGGGTGTCAAGAGAAAAATATTCTTCAGGGAAGAGAGTCCTTAACGCCGGGAATTGCTGTGGATGCTGTGAGTGGCTCAGGAAGGGATTCACTCCACACATCCTCCTGCTCCCTAGGTGGCCCAGGAAAGGTGCAGTTTTCTGTCAGGCTGAGGGCAAAGCTGAAAATGAGGAGCCAAAAGCTGGTTTTTTTTTTTCCTTTGGAAGCCTTGACTTTGTCACCGTGGCCTGATAACAACAAATTCCACAAGCAGAGGACGTGTCCTGAGAGGTCAGGCCACTGTCACAGTGTGACAGAGCCAGCGCCACCCCTCACAGCCTTCCTGGAATATGGAATGTTTTATGTGGAATGATTTTTTATCTCTAAACACAATCCCAGGTGAGGGCCTGACTTCCAGAAGAGTCCCCGTGGTTTTCCCTCAGCAGTTTCCCCGGGCTGGAGCATTTGGAAGGAGCCCAGATCCTTCTGAGAGCTGGGATCCCACCAGGAGGGATGTGCTGGGGAAAGGGAGGGAAAATCAGCATTATTGATTTAGGACAAATCACCACAGATCAGTTCTGCCTCAGCCTGACCAGGATGCCTGCCAGTTCGTGGAAATGTCCCCCCTGAGCCAAGAAAAGGATTAAAATTAGGTAGGAGGGATCTGGTAATTCCCAGCAGACTAAAGTCTGCAGTCAGGGGGGATTGGGAAGTTCCCTTTCCCTGGCAGGTGCTGTGCTCCTTCCCAAGCACTGCAGAGTGTCCCCTGTCCCAGGAACTCCCAAGGTGGTCAGAGGAGAATTCTCCAATTTTGTGAGGGCACTTGAAGCTAATAAACAGTGAGGGATAAATAAATAATGCTTCCCTGAACAATAAATGATAAATAAAGAATGCTTCCCTCTTCTTCCACCTGATCTGGACCCAAAACTGACAGCAAATTCCATTTTTGTTACGGAAATCCCAGAGCAGCTGGGTTTGTTTAGCCCTGAAAGGATTCAGCACCATTCCTTTCGTTTTTCAAACTTGCATTTTCCGTATTTGATATTTTTGGTGGTCAAAACTCAAAGGAGCAAGGAAGGAAAATCCATTCTCTAAACAAAGCCAGAGATGAGCAAAAAGAAATAGGTGCAAAGAGAACTCTCACCCTGGGGTTTGCTGCTGCTGAAAAAGCAGAAGGAAAAAGGAAAACCTTCATAGTCATGTTGGAAACCTCGGGAATTATTTTAAATGCATCACAATAATGACAATTTTTGATTTGTAGGATAACAATGAGAAGTCTGGGGGACAAACGTGGGGGTTGTCCCAAAGCTCTGCTTGTTGTGACATGTTCCCTTTATTGCAGCAAATCCCTCATAGTTATTTAGAGTCATTAAGCTAATTGTGGCAGGGCAGGGAGGGAGCTGAGGAAATCACACAGCCACTGTCCACCCCCGGAGCTGAGCTCCCCCTCCCTGTGGGTTTGGGATCCATGTGGGGTTCGAGCTGTGCTTGGAAAGGGCCTGCAAAACACCAACATCTGGAAGGATCATAATGGGCTCTGCAGGAATTATTGCAGGGGTTGGGGAGGAAATTCAGCGCTCTGCAGCCCAACTGCAGCGAGCTTGAGTTACTGAAAGGGTTTTAATGTCCTCAGTGAAACTGAAAGGGAAAAAAACCCCAATTTAATCAAAAAATAGACACCAGTGTGGACACCGAGCCCCTGGGCCCAGCCAGGACGGGCAGAGGGCTGAGCTGGGCTGTGGAAAAGATGGAAAGCCAGAAATTTTAGCTCATGGATCAGTTTTATTATTGGGCCCTTCTAAGATTCGGACAAACCACAGGGGTGAAGCTTTACACCTCCTTCCACTAACTGGGAATGCTTCGTACTTCGGGTGACCCCGCGGGAATCCCCTGGTTCTCCTTTCCAGCGGAAATCCAGAGGGAAGAATAGGAAAAGTTCAGCACTTAAAAGTGATGGATGCTTTGAAAGGCTTCTCTTTGGGGGTTTTATTTTGGGGGTTTAATTGGTGAATGGGAAGTGGATCCGTGACAGGACAAGATGTCAGCTTGGTTGGTGTTGTACATTGATTTTAAAGGCTTGGAAAGAAACTCCCAAAAATCTGAATTATTGTGTCCATCTCTAGAATTCCAGGAGGGCTGAAGAGCTTTTCCCTGACCCTGTCCTGACCTGGGGCTATTTTTAGGACAGGATAAAGCTTTAATTGCTCACATTGATCCTGATGGAACCTGGGCCCTGCTGAGCCAGGGATCAAAGACACGCCTTGGTGACATCCATGAACACCTTGTCACCTGAAGTGTCACCTGGCGAGGGTTGAGTGTGAGCCAGGGATTGCTTGGTCTGCCCGAAAGCACCAACTCCAGGCCGTGACCTCCCAGAGGATGGAGAGGTTTCGTGAGGATGCAAATCAGGAATAACAAATTTTGACGCGACTTTCAAGGATCCGCATGGATTTGGGGTTTTCTCCTCGCGCCCAGTGGGAGGTGAGGGAGGGTGATTTTAAAGCTCCTTTCCAACCCAAACCATTCCGTGATTCCATGATCCCGCCGTCCTCCGGTGCTCTTAAATGCACTGAAAACTTGAGAATCCGTTGGATTCCTCGTGGGGGAGCACAGCAAGCCCGGGGTGAAAGGCACAAAGCTCCCTCCTGGCCGGGTGCCACCCCAAACAGGCTGGGGAAGGTGGGCGTTGTTTATCAGAGCCACATCTCTCCTCGTTCCGTCATCACCTCCTTTCAGGAAGAGGGCTGCTCCAAATCTTTCCTTGCTGCATCCCAGGGTGCCTTCCTGCAGCCTGGGCTCTTCAAAAATGGGATCTGGGAAGTACAAAAATACCAAAAAAATTCAAAAAGAGCAACCCACAGCAAAATATTGGGCTGAGCCAAGACTGGGAATCTGTCCTGGAGGTGCCTTTGGTTCCAGAAATAATAATCCCTGTCGTTTGTTACGTGTTAATTAGCACCTAATTATCTTGTGGAGGTTAAATCAACCCAAGGGTTCTTGTAGGGCTGGAAATCAAGTTAAGACCTCTGGTGTGGTTTGGGGTTGGGGTTTGTCCTGGTTGTCCTTTGGGACCTTGCACTCGATTCTTTGCTGTTCCCCCATGGAAATTCCTTCTTCCATTGGATCATCCCAACTCACAAACCTGGAGTGACTGAACCTCCCATGGGGAAGGCAAATCCCAATCCTCAATTTTTAAAGACTGCCAGAGTGAGCCAGCGAGGAATCAGGAAAGATTCCCAAGGACTGAAGCTGTTCCATCAGCACAGATAAATCCACGTGCTCTTACCAAGGACTCTGCAATGGAATTATGAGAGATTTATAAAAAGAATTAAAGAAAAATTTATTAAAGAAACATTAATTTTCCTGTTCTCTCCCCATCTCCGTCAGTTTGTTCCTTGCAATTCTCTTTCCCCAGCCTGAGGATGGGATGTAACTGTGATTTATCCAGGCTGGGAATTCCCAATGCTGATCCTCTGCTCCTTGGCACTGTTGATCCATCAAATCCTGAGCCAGGCAGTGGCAGGTACAGAGACAGAGGGACCTCCTTCCTCCTTGATGAGCTTCCCAATGCTTTTCCTGAATATTATTTGGCTAAAGATCTGTGTTGAGAGATGGAAGAGGATACCCAGGATTCAAAGCTAAGGAAAACGGAGCCCAGGGAAATAGAGAAAACACATTGTCCATTTTTAATTCCATTTCGGAGCTCCCGGAGTCTGTCTGGGTGCCACAGCCCCTTTTAGGTTATTCCTTCACATTAGACCAGAGCAACAGCACAGAAATCATCCTCTCATCCTCCAGCCACTGCTCTCTCATCCCATATTTTGTCTGCTCCCATCTTTTCCTGACTTTTACTGCACAGCTAATGGAGAGTCTGGGATTGCTGGCTGCAGACAGAGGACAGGTTTAAAAGCTGAGCAGGGCTTTTTCCCCATTGCCCCATGAATGGAACATAAACCTGAAATTGCAGGATTTGCCTTGCTATCACTGTATTTGTTTTCTCTGCAGACAAGTCTGGACATGATTTTCTACTCAGAGCTCCCACATTTGTCTGTTGATTTAATTTCTCCCAGGATGTTTAAAAAAACCCTCAAAACACCCCCAACCCTTTCCAAGTGTTCCCAAGCACCATCCTGCTGCCCACCAGGAAAACAAGAGGCTGAGCTGGAGTGTTCCAGGAGAGATTTTCTCTAGGGAAGGGAGATGTGTAGAGGGTGATTGAAGCCACCTTCAGGATTGTTGGTGATTTATTTGCATTTTTTTGGAGGAATGAAGGTCAGGACTCGCTGCTGACTCCACCTGTGCAGGTGTCCAACCTGGGATGAGGGCACAGCCCCCAGAGGGGCTGATTCCTCCTGCCTTCCCTTCTTATCAGTTTCAGGGATACTCTGGCAAATGTTTCTTCTCTACCTTGGCCTGAGAGGGAGTTGGGTGCAAAATTCAAGTTGGATGAAGTTTCAGGGAGGTAATTCTGGGAGACAGGAATTCTGTCGGTTCTAGGAAGGCTCTGCCCTTCCCTCTGAGCATCTTCCTTTCAAGTGACAGCTTTGTGCTCATGGGAGCTAAAATTAAAACTATCCACCCTAAACCCCAACATTCCCATTCCTTCTCACCTCACACCCCTCTTCTGTATTTTAAAGAGCAACTTAATTAACCCACCTGTCCCCTTATCACCCATCCTGTTTGCACTCACCTGTTTCCTATCTGCACTCAATCTGTTCTCATGTGTGTCTGCTTAAATAATCATTAATCCAATTCCTTTAATTCCAGCTCAAAAAGGAACACAGTTTCACATGTTTCCCCTCAGCGTGTTGTGTTCTGCACCTGGAGCTGTTTGGGGGGATTTTGGGGGCTGTGTCGGGGGTGTTTTGCTTTGTCTGCTTTGCATTTTTGCCCCCGGGCAGTGGCAGTGTCTCGTTCAAGCCTTCCCCTGCTGAAGGACAGCGAGGAGCTCGGCAAGAAGGAACAAGTGAGGCGCTTTTTGTGGTCGTGGCAGGCTGGGGCCGGACCACCACGCGAGAACAAAAGGGATCAGAGCAGCCCCGGCAGCTCCGGTTTCACAGCCCCAGCCGGGGGTAGGACCCGGCACATCCCGCTCCGACAACCCGTGCGCGAGGGGGCTTTAACTCTCCCGGGCTGTTTGGGAACGTGGAGCAAAGGGTTAAATTTAGCAGAGCGCTGGGGATGCTCCTGCACATCCCGCAGGTCCAAATGCCCGGGTCTCTGCCCGGGAGGGGCCGGGCTGGGCGATGGAATTCCTGCTCCTGTCCCCTGGGCAGTGTCCAAAAGCCAGGAGGAGAACAGAGGGATTTGGGAGAGGGCTGGGCAGTGGAATTCCTGCTCCTGTCCCTCGGGCAGTGTCCCAACACCAGGAGAGCTGGGATTTGGGACAGTGACTCTGTCAGAACCCTCCTTGTGTAGACAAAGAGCAGGAGTGGGTAATTCCAACCCAGCTCTGTGTCTCTCTCATTTTCCTTTCACTTGACAGCAAAATCCTTCCCCCGACCCCAGTCTATCAGAGGCAGAACCCTTCAACCCATCACAGAATTCCCAGAGAAGCTGGGGCTGCCTCATACCTGGAAGTGTCCAAAGCCAGGTAGGAACACCCTGGGATAGTGGAAGGTGTCCCTGCCCATGGCACTGGATGAGCTTTAAATTCCCTCCAACCCAAACCATTCCATAATTCCATGATTAATGTTCCTTGTGCTTCCCAGCTGGAAGAACCAACCAGCCCTAACATGAGCTGCTGCTGCTTCTGCTGATATTCCATTCCAGTAATTTTCCATGAAAGGAGGAGCTGTTATTAATTGGGATAAATATTCCAGGTTATTTGTTTGTATTTCTGTTCCACTGATCAACAGGAAATGCCCAGAGCATCCTCATATCTCCATAAAAGTGTGGTTTTATAATCTAAATCAATTTTCCCTCTTTTTATCCCAAAGCCTGTGGCTTAAAAACTCCACCACCAGGGATGAGCCCATGAAGGTGGACAAAAACCAGCATTCCAGGAAAATCCTTCATTCCTGATCAATGTAAATAATATTTACTGGGACATCTAGTGGAAGAACAACAGAGTGCACATCCCAGCCCTTATCTGTGCTGGGGCTGGCTGGGAGGCTGGAAATGTACAAACACATCCAGTTTGGGATGGAAAAATCCTCCCTTTCCAAAGAATCCTGTGAGGAGCAACAGGAGCAAAGGCAGTGTGAGTCCTTAAATGAATTTTAAATGTCATTCTACAAAATTTCTACTGGGTTTGAACTGGTAAAGATTGGGGGAAAAAAAAAAAACCAAAAAGTAAAAGTTTTGAGAAACTTTTAATATAATAAAATTTTTCATCACAATTGTTTCCATCACAATTATTTTTTCCAAAATTGGGAGAAACTAATGAAAAACTCCAAGGTGGAGAACATTCTTTCTATTTTTTTCCAGCCTCAACTGAAACCTCATTTGCAGATTGAAGTGATAATGGAGTAAATAAGGGAAATGACGAAATTGTTTTGGAAACGAGAGCCTCCCTCTTGGCTGCCACTTGGGCAGCGTCACTGACAGGAGATGCCTGGCACGACAGGGGCTCCTTGGAGCCACCAGTGGCGACGGGAGAGGATCATTTCTGAAGCCGTGTCTCTCCCAGAGGAACCTGGAGCTGTTCTTGAGCAGCAGATTTTTGCCGTTTCCCAGTGAGCAAATGCAGCTCCTCCTCTTTGCCATGAAAACAAAGGAAAAGGGAATATTTCTGTCTGTCTGAGGCACTGAAAAAGCAAAAGCAGCGGTGGTAGGAGGTGGAGGAGTGGCAGGAGCAGGGTTCTGTCACTCGCTGCCTGTCCCAGCTCCTCCAGCCCCAACTTGGACAAATTCTTTGCTATTTTCAAAAAAATACCTACAAATTTCACATGTTCCATTTTCCTCTTCCCATCTCTGGGATGGTCATCCCTGGGTAACTCACTTGGGCAGCTGGATTGTCTCTGGAAGGTCAGAGAAGCCTTCAAGGGAAAGAAATACAATAACTGAGAGGGTTTTGTTCTTTTTGTGGTCACTGCTTTGATTAAGCATTGCTGGGGGCTTGCGCCAGGTTATCCCGCACCCCTCAGCCCCTGGGATGTATCTGGGATCACCTGGAGCCTGTCAGAGTTATTCCCTTTCACATTTCCCTCTATTTGCATCCAGGTGAAATGGAACAATTCCTGCCACATTCCTCAGTGGAACATCTACCAGGGCACCAAAAACCCTCAGAGCTCCTTGTAGGGGTTTTCAGGGACAAGGGGGAGGCAGAGCAGGAATTTCTGATGGAATTTGCAGCAGGCAGAGCTGTTCTGGAACCACAGGGAGACCCGAGGTCTACCAAGGCAGAGTTTAGCAAAGGTCAGAGATCTCAGCTCGTGGATCCAACAATTCCTTGTAGGGGTTTTCAGGGACAAGGTGGAGGCAGAGCAGGAATTTCTGATGGAATTTGCAGCAGGCAGAGCTGTTCTGGAACCACAGGCAGACCCACAAAGCAAAGCAGGGTTTAGCAAAGGTCAGAGACCTCAACTTGTGGATCCAACAATTCCCACATTGGCTCAGAGGGAGGAGGAGCTGAACTAAGAATCCTTGTTTTCCAACTGGAGCTCGCGGGAGGCTGGCTCCTTCCAGCTTTTTGGGATAACGAGGTGGATAAAGCCCACGAATGTTCTGTATCAGAATCCTTTTTGACACCCTCACATGCTGCCGAGTTTGTCATCAGCTGCTCTCAGCCTCCCAAATCCCTGCTGCCAACACACGAGCAAAGGGCTCGGAAAGAGCAGGGTTGGAAAAGAGGTGGGATCAGGCTCGCCCACAGACTTCCCTTTCGTGCCAGGGCTCGCAGACGTTTCCAGTTAAAGCAAGAAACAGCCAGGAAAAATGTGCAGATGCTTAATTCTCTGCAGGATTTAGAATATTACACGGTGAGCGTTTGCACCCTATACAATAAAACCACGTTGGCTTTACTACATAGAAAAGAAAACAAAACAAAAAAAAATCACGAGTTTGACAGCAATTAGGGTGAATAGACATTTATTTTATCCTTTTACTAGCAGGACCAATTGTGATTTTATGCTCTGAAAAAGCTCATTTGAAAGTTTTATGTCTGAAGCAGCCTTGCCAAATCGAGCTTAATATTGTTACATTAAATGGATGGTAAAATGTGTTCTTAAAGCCCTCCATCCTGTAAAGGGCCTGGAAGCAGGGAGCTGCTGCTAATGAGAGGCAGGGCCTGAATCCCAGCCCTTGGGGCTGTTTGCTGGAGCAGCTGGAGGTGTTTGCCAGTCCCTCCCAGCATCGTCCTCACTTCCCAGACTGCGTTTGCCATCCAGGCTCCTCATCCCAGTCATGCACAGCCCCGGCCACAGCCACAGCAGGGAACCCAGAGTGCCTGGAGCTGTGCTGGCACCCTTCAAGGAGATCGTTGCCATCTTCTGAACAGGCTCTCTCCCTTCCCACAGCCCCAGCACTTCTTTTTCTCCTCTCTTCTTGCTTTAGGAACCCTGAAACCCTTGGTCAGAGCAGCTTCACAATGATCAGAGGTTTTCTTTTCTTCACCCTCCCCGAAATCTTTATCATTTTGTGAGGTGGCTCCAGGCATGGAGGAGCTTTGTGCCCTTGGTTCTCAGGTCCCTCCTGGTCACAGCACCCTCAGAGAATCCCATAGAACCAGATGATTCCACCCTCTCTGCACCCCGGATTTACCTGGGCCTCCAAATATTTGCTTTTTGAATGGTGAGTCAGGCACGGAGGGGCTGGAGCATGTCCAGGGCAGGGAATGGAGCTGGGAAGGGGCTGGAGCCCCAGGAGAGGCTGAGGGAGCTAGGAAGGGGCTCAGCCTGGAGAAAAGGAGGCTCAGGGGGGCCCTTGTGGCTCTGCACAACTCCCTGACAGGAGGGGGGAGTCAGGATCTGCTCCCAGGGAACAGGGACAGCAGGAGAGGAGATGGCCTCAAGGGGAGGTCCAGGACATGAGGAGGAATCTCCTCATGGAAAGGGTGGCCAGGCCTTGGAAGGGGCTGCTCAGAGAGGTTTCACCGTCCCTGGAGGTGTCCAGGCAAGGCCTGGAGGTGGCACTCGGTGCTCTGGGCTGGGGACAAGGTGGGGGTTGGGCACAGCTTGGACTCCATGACCATGGAGAGCTTTTACCCCCTCAGTGATCCTGGGATTCTGTGAGTGTTGTGTCCCAGGAATTGCTGTTGGCACTCCCTCATGCACTGTGCCACCAGTCCAAAGATGAGACCAGAAGCTGCAGCAAGAGCTGGGCTGGGAAGGAAACATCCCCAGCAGGGAGCACGAGGAGCTGAGGGCCAGGAGGGATTAATGTGCTTTCCTGTGGATGAAAATGCCCCTCCTTGTGCGCAGGGCTCCTCAAACTGGTTCAGCAGTGCCCCAGCTCTGCTGGAAGGTGCCAAAATTCCCAGCACTGTCCCAACTCCCTGCAAAGTTCAGCACTCCCAGAGGGCGTGGAGAGCTTCCCATGCACACCCAGGCCTGTCCTCGCCTCCCTCCCCAGATGAGAGCGGGAAATAACGCTCGAGGCTGCAAGGGGATAATTACGGGGTAAAACTGAAGGTGAGGGATCGCCCGGAGGGGCCACGGGAGTGCTGCAGGTCCTGGAAGCTGCCCCACAGCTCCCAGCTCCTTCCAGCAGAGCAGGATCCTGGGCACGGAGCTCCCCGGAGACCTGGGCTGGGTTCTGGGGATTATTTTTCAAGGCCACTTGAACTCCTCCAAGTCTCTTGCTCAATAAAAGGCTGAAATGTCAGGGTTGTGTAAGGAGGATAAAGCCAAGGAAATTTATGTAAAACTGGGCTGGAAATGCTCTGCTCCTGCTAAAAGCTGTCCTAGAGCCTGCTGGGGAGGGATGCTTCAGCAGGAGAAAGAGCTCAGATTGGTGCTGTGCAGTTCATTAGGCCAGAAACTGATGTCAAATAACGTTTTCTGTCATTTGGTTTTATTCATTAACAAGATAAGGCTCTGTGCTGCAAAAAAAGCCCGAACAGAACCAATCAACCCAAAAAACCACCTCAAAAATCACTGAAATTCTTTGGGTTTCCCCACCAAACCCAGGGATTGTTACCAATATCTCATCCCCCCTCCTTCATCTCCATGAAGTTCATGATCAAGTGGAAATGGAGCAAGAGGAGATGGATGGATTCTCCCTGCAGTGGGAGGATGGAGGAGGCATTTCCCTGCAGCCATCCCTCCTCCTGCCTGTCCCTGCTAGGGCTGGATTAGGCCAAGCTTTGCTGGACCTGCCTTGGAAAGACGCTGATCCTAAAAAGTGAGCACATCCTTCCAGAGATTCCTGCACTGCCAGTTGTGACACCAATTCATCCCCGTTCCCTAAATCCCCTCTGCCTTCACTCAGGAGATTTTGTTCAGCCTCACAGGAGGTTTAATACATTAAAATTCCTTTAATTACAGCACTAACAGGCACTTCCGAGCAGTATTGACCAGGCTTTTCTTTCTCCAGGTCCTTGCTGAAAGCTTTCCTAGCTTTCCACGGGAGGTGATTTCCAGCCTCTTTGTTCCATGGCACTTATTAAACAATTCTTTCTGACAGCCTTAAATGCAAACAGCGAGACTACAGTAACTGGGAAATTAAAAATATATCGTTAATACAATGCCAAAGGCACTTTTTTTCCTCCCCCATGAATGGTTTGACAGCATTTGCTTTTTAAAATTGAACTGTTCTTTAAACAAATCATGTTCAGTTACTGCCTTGTGTCATAAACCTCTGGTCAATCATTGAGGGGAAGGTCTTAAACAGGGATTTAAATTCAATCTTTATAACATTTGTTGTTAACAAATATATTTAATATTCCTATTTTGTTTATTGGGTTTTTCAGCCTGGAGAGAAGAAGGCTCTGGGGAGAGCTCAGAGCCCCTGCCAGTGCCTGAAGGGGCTCCAGGAGAGCTGGAGAGGGACTGGGGACAAGAGATGGATGGGCAAGGCACAGGGAATGGCTTCAAACTGACAGAGGGCAGGGATGGATGGGATATTGGGAAGGAATGAGGGTGGGATGGGGCTGGGATGGAATTCCCAGAGAAGCTGTGGCTGCCCCATCCCTGGAAATGTCCAAGGCCAGCTTGGATGGGGCTTAGAGCAGCCTGGGACAGTTGAAGGTGTCCCTGTGGCACTGGATGAGCTCTGAGGTCCTTTCCCACCCAAACCATTCCATGACTCCATGAGTTAAAGCCACTCAATAATGTGGATTGGAACTCCACATTTCCCAAATGGAATTAAAACATCCCGGTTAATTTGGGACTCGTCTGCTTGGTGTGGTTCCTCAGGAGGCAGAAAGCTGATCCAGAGCTCTGGGCATTCACTGAGCAGATCAATTCCTTCCGTTTTCCAGAGTTTGGGTTGAGTTCCATCCCCCTCACGGCTGACTTTGGGCAGAGCAGGGGACAGCTGGTGACACATCCGCCCTCAGGGCTGCTCCTGGGCACTGCCCAGGCTGTGGCTCCGAGTGGCATCACTTGGGGATGCTGCAAATCCCAGCAGAGCAGACAAAGCCACCGCCTGAGACTGGAAACTGGGATGAGCTCCATGGAAATGAAGTGGGAATGAAGTGCAGCGCTCTGTTTTCACCACTCCACCATGATCAAATTGTAGATTTCCCCACAATTAATCATCCCTCTCCCTCGGTGAGCACGTTCAGCCATCCCTTCCACCACTGCCACGTGTCTTTGTTTTCAAACATCATTTTCTATTCCAGACCCAGCCATCAGCTTTCCCAGGGGAACACGTCGGGATGTTGGGCAAGAGGGAGCAGCCTGGGCTGGCGCTGCCAGCGGAGGTGGCAACGGGGAAAGTGGAGTCTTGGGAGGGTTGTGCAAGGGTTGTGTTCCAGGCACTGCGAGGGTTGGAGCCAGGCCAGTTTTCCAGCCTGCCAACTTCGGGAATAAAATCCGTGCGGGGCAGGAAGGGAAGGGAGAAAGCAGCCCCGGGGATTCAGCGGTGTTCCCGGGGCTAATGAGGGAAGCCGCTGGCTGCAGGTACAATTAGCAGCAAAGAAAATAAGAATGAACCAGTCTGGGCTGGAATGGCTTTCTTTGCCTCACACCTTGGTGACACTCCTTGAACTGAACACCTGCGGGGTGGTTCGGAGCCAAATCGGGAAGGTCTCCACCCAGAACACTCCTCGTGGAGGGCTCTAAGGGCACGTTTGGGGATTGCAGCTACGAGCTGGCATCGAGTCCAGATCTGATGGCCCTGTGCAGATGCTATCAGGTCGTAATTTATAAATAGACCTTCCATCTCCACGGCCGTGTAAAACAGAGGTGGCACCGAGGAGGAATCAGCAGAAAAACGCAGCCGGGATGTGCAGCCCATCTTTTAAAATCGAGTGTGAAATCTCCAGCTTGATTGGGGTGGGGGTGATGATTTCAGTGGAATGATCTTTATTGCCCAATCCCCACTTTCTCAGCTCATGAACTCATAAACACACGAAGATAAACATGTTGGAGTGCTTCTAAGTGCAGAGATACCAGCATGTGCCAGACCAGAAAATTCCAGCCCTAAATAAAGTTGAAATCCCAGAATCTGGACGTTCACCCCCTCAGCACTGAGCGCAGGGCTGAGGGTGAACGTGCTGCTAATTTTGGCCCTCTCCAGCAGGCGCCTGAAGTGGAGTGGAAGGAACAAGTGCCAGATGTTGTTCTGTGCAGACTTGGTGTCACTGGGAAGAGAAGGTGCTTCAGGGAGAGCATTAATTTGGGTGGGGCCTAAAATAATTAAATAACTGAATGTCACAGCGTTTTAGTTTATACAGGAGGAGAAACTCTGGCAGCGTGAGTCAGGCCCTCTTCTAAGAATGACTAATATTATAAACAAGTGGTGAGATAGAGGCACTAAACTCCCTTTTCTGACTGCGCTCCTTAAAGGTCATAAAACCCATCGAGTTTTCCAGTTTCAGCTTTTCCCATTGACTTTGCTGAGCAGCAATCAGGTCATTGGGCCACTTCCCTTGGACACTGACCAATGCATCCTCAGCTTTATCCTAAATATAGCAGGCCTTTTTTTAGCATTGTTGGTTTTCCCACTTTTTTTTTTTTTCTTATTTTCTTTTTTCCTCTTGACTCCCTCAAAGTGAGTTTAGTGCAGCAGGAAGGTGCCAGATCGACATCAGTGGAAAATGACATTGCAGGGCTGCTGTTCCTGCACGGAGAGCGGGCTGTGTTTATCCCCAGGCTGACTCCTGCACCTCTCCACCAGCGTGCCTTAAGCCTGACCTGTGGAAACCAGGCTGGGCTCAAACTGCCCTGTGCAGGCAGCCAACAAAACCACCAAATCCCCTTGTCCTGGTTGCTTTGGAAGCCAGACAGCCCTCAGGCTGGAACTGCAGCTTCCATGGCATCAGTAACGTCCTCCTGCACAGGAGTCTTTCCCAGGAAAGCTGGGATTTGGCTTCTCCATTTCCTGCTGCTGAAAGATGAGGTGTCTGCTCTGAGCTGGACACTCCCTGGGAGGGTGGGCAGGCCCTGGCACAGGGTGCCCAGAGAAGCTGTGGCTGCCCCTGGATCCCTGGCAGTGTCCAAGGCCAGGCTGGACGGGGCTTGGAGCAGCCTGGGATAGTGGAAGGTGTCCCTGCCATGGCAGGGGTAGAATTAAATGGTCATTAAGGTCCCTTCCAACACAAATTGTTCCATGATTCCCTGAAAAAGGAAAGGAGCTATGTAAGACCCCCATGAGAGGGAGGTGGCACAGCTCCATTTCTGACTTTCTTCTGGGCTGTTGGCTTTGAAGTGGACTTGAGGAGCAGCTTAAACCAGACAGGTGGCCTAGAGCTGGGCAGAGCTTAGCGAGTTGAATCCCACCCAAAGTGCTGGGAGGCAAAGCGACGCTGAGTTTTGAGGGCTGTTCCAATTGCTCCATGTTTTCTCAGGCCCCACTCCTCCCCTGGATTCCTGGAGACTCCTCCTGCCTTGCTGCCACCATTCCTGGAGCAGAGCTGCCGCCGCAGACCCTCCGGGCTGCAGTGACCCACCAGGGCAGCTCTCGTGACACCTTCCCTGCACAGCTTCCCACAACGCCTCGAGCAACGGAGCAAACGGGGTCCTGTAGCTCTGCTTAGGATTGAAACATCGGGGTCTGAGTAAACGGGGCTTTAATGAGATGGAAATAACTCTGCCCTGCTGTTTGTTGTGTCACTGAGAAGTTTCACACTCGCCCTCATCGCTACAATTTGCTCCTGTAATTGCGACTCCGTGGTTTGCAAAACGCACGGTGCTTCTCACTTCTAATCCATGGAAACCATCCCAGATCAGCCCTGATGGCTCCCAGCTTTCCCTTTTTTCCCCTCCGTGTGCTTTCATTTCTCTTGCTCACTCTTGGCACGGTGCTTTGGAAGCTGCAGGGCTGCTTGCAGGGTGTTCTTATTAAAAACCAGCAGAGCAAGATGTCCCCAAACAGATTCCTGCTCGTGGTGTCCTGCAAATGCTGTTCCAATGGGTTCCATCCAGCCCAAGGAAATAAAACTGCTGGAATGCTCTCCATGTCCCAAACTGTAGGAATGACACAGCTTGGCTTCAGTGACACAGATGCTCCACAGTGCAGTGGGTTTAAGTACAACTTTATAGGAGTGTTGTAGGAACTTTGTCCCACAGTTGAGGCTTTGTTGTTCAGTCTCCTGTGTGTTCCGGCAGAGGGGAGGCTCAAAGGGCTGCTCTGAGGGACCTGCCTGGCACTCTTTGGTTTCTTGAGGGATTCAGGGCTTCAGGAAACCCTTTCTCCTCATTTCTGAGCTCATGAAGGTGCTCAGCCATGAGGAAACCTCAGGTCTGCCACCACCAGTGGAGAGGCCCTGTGCAAATTCACCCCCAAGGGATTTTACAGTGGGGCTGGAGAAGCCTGGGACAAATGTGGCTTGGAAGCAGAACCAACAGACAGCAGAGTTCTGCTTGGGGGGCACTGATTATCTCAGTCTGACAGATAATTGCGATGATCAGAAGAAATTTGGGTCCAAAGATCAATTTCCCTGAACTTTTATCCACTGGCTGTGTCTGTGGCACAAGAATTCCCCCAAGGAACTTGAGCTCCCCACAAAGCCCCTCTGGGAAGGCCCTGCAGGTCCTGGATCACTCCCTGTGTGCCCTGCAGGACAGGACAGGGTGTGCACGGGGAGCTGTGTGTGACACAAAGACCTGGTGGTGCCTCAGCTCCACAGCAAACACTGGAAAAACAGCCATGTTTATCCCAAAAATCCTGGCCTGGGATCTGGCCTGGAGGCCCCTCCTGTTCCATGGACTGGTGTGCCATGAGCCCCATTTACTGCTCGGCTTCTTCACACCCCCCAAAACTGAGCTTACCAGGGACTTCTCTGTCCCTTCTCGTGGAGCATTTCTGGATTTTGCCAGCAAAACCCAATTTTGGGGGGATTTTGGTTTCATTGTTTTAATCAGAAGCTGCTTTAGAAGGTGTTTGATTAGAGAAGTGGTTTTGAGAAGCGTTTGAACCTCTGAGATCTCTCACAGTCTTCATTCACTTCTTGCCTCTGCTAAAGGTTTTCTGCAAAGCCTGGAAGAATCAAATAGATTACATTGATCCTAGAGAGCTTCTGTCAACTCAGTGGACATCCAAGGACTCCTGACATCCGCTGGGAAGAACTGCACATCTGCAGAGAGGAATTTAATCCACTTAATTCTTTATCACATTGAGGCATTGGGTGTTGTCCTTCAGTTCTGCTGGAGAAATAACAGGGATTTCTTCCTTCAGCCTTGGGCCTTGTCCTTCAGAAGCTTCAACCATCCTGAAATCCCAACAAACCAAACAAGACACCAAAATCATTTCCACTCCGCTCTGTAACCTGCGAGAAGAAGGAGAAAAGACCATTTCAAAGCATGTCTTACAATTTACTGTCTCCAAACAAGCCCAGCCACTGGGTTTGTCTTCAGAGAGACAGATATTTGTCACTCTATTATTGTTTTACAGTGTCAGCTCCAGACACTTAAGTATTGTTGGAATGCAGTAGGGGGGGAAAAAAAAATCATGTTTTAAATCTCCGATGGGGTAATAAACTGCAGCCAGGAGCTAATTGTGCTGAAACTTGATCTTTTACAATCTGTTATTGCTGGAGTGGGACTCCCCAAGCCCAGAGCACTGGGGTTTGTTCCACCATTAGTGAGGTCGTTCAGACACGCTCCCCAAAACCCCCAGATCACAGCTCTGCTCCCAGCTGGGGACTTAAGTTCAATTCTCCAAGCAATCGATGCATTTTGGACATGAAACCAGTGAGGGAGGGGATTAATCCTCATCAAGTTTAATGGCTCGCTGTGGATTTGCTTCCTACAAACTTTCTTCCACCCAAGAAGTCCTGAGAATGTCGTACCCCTCCTGTCAGGAGGAAAATGAATCATTGCCCAGAGCCGGGAAGGCCAGAGGTGAATTGGAAGCCGCGCTGTGGAACACTCACACTGCAGAATTATTATTTTCTTTTTATGCCAGCATTAAATAATATTTGAGCTGGGGGTGGCCAACCCAACGGGTGGTTTCAGTGCTGAATGAGACCAAAGAAAGGGTCCATCCATCATGGGCTCAGCTCAGGTTTTGTTCAACAATCTTTTTTCCTTTCTTTTTTTCGGTTTGTCCCGAACTTTGTATCGACCAGATCTTAAAAATGCCAAGTCCGACTTCTAAATGTTAAGCCCCAGTTTGGATGAAATTTTTGGCTGGAAAATGTTTTGAAGGTCCAATAAAAGGAATGTTCTTTCCCAGTGTTTTTCTCATCTGGGTGAGGCCGATGAATAGATGTGCCTGGTTAAAACTGGAGAACTGTTCTGAGGATATTTTAGCCAAGGAGAATGAGATTTATTGAGGCTGGTGCAATTCTGGGGTCCCATTTTGATGGGAATTCGCTGAATTTTTATTTTCAAATTTCTCAGCTGTAAAAATGTGGTGCGAAGATTTGTTTTCTTCAGGTTTTCACCCAGTTCTGGGCACACAGAATCTCCTGAGCTGGAAGGGACCTGTGAGGGTCGTGGAGGGTCACTGAGGATCCTCGTATTTCCTGGGCTCTGAGCAGTCCAGCACCACAGCAGCCGATTGTGGGCAGAGTTCACCAGAGATTCAGGCTGCAAGGGGGTGCAGATAAATTCAGATTCATCAGAAGCACCCAAGGAAGTGTCCCAGGCCAGGTTGGACAGGGCTTGGAGCAACCTGGGATAGCGGAAGGTGTCCCTGCCCATGGCATGGGGTGGAACGAGATAATTGTTAAGGTCCATTCCAACCCAAACCATTCCACATTTCTATTCTAAAATGCTGAAATCTGGAATGGAGCTGAGGGTTCTGGGTGTCCATGTGGGCACTGACCGGGGGGGATAAATTGTTTTTCTCTCTAAAGCTGAGAAATCCCTGATTGTTCTGCATGTCCAGGGTGACCGAGCAGCCCATTAACACCATCCAGGTGGGGAACAAAGCCGGCGGCTGCTTTCCACAGCGAGCATCTGACAAGGAGACAAAATAATTGTAGAGCGTGTGATACTTAATCCAAAAGTGAAGAGCTCGGCACTCCCAGGCATGCAGGGAGCACATGGGAAGGGAGGAAGTGTTTCACACAACCATTTGTCAGGCCAGAACTGCTCATTAAACATGGTCAGCCTCTCTTCCCGAGGAAATTCGCTCCCTCCTTCCTGAGGAGAGCTGAGATGTCCATGGATATCCACCCCTCAACCCCCATGGTTTGGACACAGCAATTAGAAACTAATTACACCCAAACACTTAATCCCAATACAGGGAGGGGGAAAAGAAACTGCTGAAATTGGGAGTTGTTAATCCATCATTCCAAGGGAAGAAGTGCCAAAGGGGAGGAACAGGGCTGGGGCCAAAGCAGCTCGAGGAGGTTTGGCTGTTTACTCTTTCTTTAAGAGCATGTTTGGTCACAGGGGGTCTGACTGGGACTCTTGTTGATATTCAGCTTTCCAGGGGCAGTTCCAAATGTCAGAGTTAAAGTTTATTCTCAGCCCTCTCTCTGCATCTGAGTTTGGTTCAGCCAAGACAAGAATTAAATGCAGCTTTGGTGTAACTAACGAGAAAAACTCGTACTTAAAAAAAACCCCTGAGCCTTTCACTCATGGATGCTTCCCAAAGAGATGCTGTGGCTGATTAGAGCTGATTTAATTACTGTGCATTACAAAGAGCACATCTCCTCTTCCCTGGGCAGTGCCTCGTGTTGCACAGTGTGGATAACCAGGAATCCTTCCAAAGCACGGAACACACCCCCTGCCATGCGTACAGCAGCTCCTGGCCCGTGTGTTCCCAGAGATTTCCCATCCCAGGAGTATTTCCAGTTCTGTGTGAGCTGACCAAAGTCAGAGATTGATGAAAGAGATTGAGATTGAGAAATTCCCCTTGATCAAATCTAAAGTCATCGTACTCTATGGTCAGAGCGAGTGAGGGGACAGCAAAATGTTCCTGCTTCCAGAAACCAAGAACTGTGATCATTTTTGACAAAAAACAGAAAAATTAAAACATATCTCTAGAACCTTTGGATTTCACAGCAGAAAGTTGTTGCACTGGCAAAATATCCATCAGCTCTGCCTGACAGGTCCTGTTGGGTTGGTGGAGGAGAAGTGGAGGAGAAACCTTTGGGTGATCCACGTTCCTCCCATTTCTCCCCTGACTTAGAGAGGGGCCAAAAAAAGCTCCAGGGTCACCCTCACATTTGGGGCTGAGGAGTTTGGCAGGTAAAGAATATTCCACAGGCTCAGGGGGGATGCAGAGCCGAGTCCAAGTGGAGCCCAAGCTCAGCTCTGCACAAGAGAGACGTTGATTGTTTTGGCCTCTTTCCTTTGCTCCAGGGGAAAATCGAGGCACCCTTCTTGGGATATTATTGGTGCGAAATCATAAGTTACAGTTTTATTACCAGTGGCTGTGTGCGTGTGAGGGAGAGAGGAGGAGGTGCTGGGCACAGGAGAGCATAACCACTCTTTTGTAACCATGAATCCATTCTTTTTTATTTCGCTTCGCAAAACACAGGTTTAATTTAGGGAGAGAAAAATTAAAAAAAAAAAAAATAGAATTTACTTTTCCATACGGCACCAAACAGACATGTTTTGACTATTTATATTTCATTTAAAGCCTTCTTGTCTTCAAACGTGAATTCTTCACTTTGCATTGCTGAAAAGAAATTAAAAAAAAAATAGAAATAGGTGGGCTGTAAAGACTTCTTCTTGCTTTGTAAAATTGCAAATTATTTGAGCCCACCTCACATATTGATCTAGAGCAACCATGTTTTCCATGCAAAAACATCTCCCTGCATTTCATCCCTTCACAGATTTCAAAGCTCCCCGGTCTGCGTTGAGTTGTAAAGTTCTATTCAATGGCTTGGTTCGCTTCCAACAAAGCTGGCTGAGAAATTTGGATCTGGATTCGGTGTTGTTGGGGGAAATGTTTTCCCCCCATTAACTGCAGGATGTTTTTATTGATTGTTTTGCACATGGTACGGATTTATTTACTTTTCCCGATGTCAGAAGCCTCAGCTGGGATATTTGGTAGAGTCCAAAACCAACAGGTTTTAGCAACTGGGAGTTTTTGTGGAACTAGGACAATGTCCCCTTCTTTGGGGCAATGAACACTTTGCTGTCCTGGCCACTCCGTGGCTGGGGACATTTGTCCATCTGCTGATTTGTGCTTTTCCTGCAGCTCATCCCTCACCATCTCCCTTCTCCTCACAGACTGGGTCTGATCCTCTGCATTTTTGTGGTCAGTGGGAGTCAAATCCATCAAGATTTGTTGGTGGCTGCCCTGGATCCCTCGAAGAATCCAAGGCCAGGCTGGATGGGTCTTGGAGCAGCCTGGGACAGTGGAAGGTGTTCCTGCCCATGGCAGGGGGTGGGATGGGATGAAATTTAAGGTCCTTTCCAACCCAACCTATTCTGGGATTCTGGAATTGTATAGGATGTCCTCTCCCAAGAGGACATTTCAAGTTATTTCAAGAAGCAACCACCCATTCTTTTTTAATTAATTTACCAAAAGAATTTAAGAACTATTTCAAAGTTCTCTTATCTCTGTTTGACAAGATATGAGCTCACCCTAAGCACAGCAGGGGGGTGGGATGGTCATTTTTACTCTGCATGCTCATGGTTCTCCACTTGTCTTAATTCTCCCAGGGATGGTGATTGGAAGCAGAGGCAGGGATGGCAGAGAGGGACTGGGCGTCGTTCCTACCCCAGGGTGACTTGGAATCATGGAATGGTTTGGGTTGGAAGGGACCTTAAATCCCATCCAGTCCCACTGCCATGGGCAGGGACACCTTCCACTATCCCAGGGTGACTTGGAATCACGGAATGCTTTGGACTGGAAGAGACTTTTGGATTGGGTGAGACCTTAAAGCTCAACCAATCCCACCCCCTGCCATGGCAGGGACACCTTCCACTATCCCAGGCTGCTCCAAGCCCCATCCAACCTGTCCTTGATGATGGAACTTCCATCAAAGCCTTCTTTACCCTTTGAAGAGATACTCAATGAAAACTCTAAATTTAGCCAACATTAAAGTGACTTTGGTATTTTTTTTTTTAAACGATTGTTACAGTATTTTGCAACTTCTGTTCCCCTCTGGCTGGGATTCGAGCACCCTCTCCCTCCACCCCCTCCCCACCTCCTGACAGCAATCGCCAGTTGTAAAATAATAGACCATCAGCCAGCAATAATTTGCAATCCAAACAGACTTGACGCTCTCTGACATTTATTGAAACCTCAGACCCTGTTCGCTGGTTTCAGTTTTCCTCCCTTTGCTCTGTTTTTACAGACAGACAAGTGCTTAGATTTGGGTTTAATAATGAGCAGAAATTTCGCCTTGGCCCGGCTTTGCTTGTGTTGGCTGCGGCGGGGCCGTGCAGCAGACGGGCGGTTGGAGTTAATTACGCTAAATGGTGAGAACATTATTTGACCCCACTGGTTCGGCACCAGATGTTGAACGTTGCCTCTGAGAAACCAGCACAGACGTCAGGCTTTGGAGGCTGCATGGGGAGGGAGAACAGACTTGGAGCTCGAGTCACTTTTTTTTTTTTTTTTTTTTTCAGCCTTAACTATCCCGGGATAAGCCTGGGACAAACAAAGCCCTTATTAGGGACAGATGACAACATTCAGCTGCAGCCACTCGGGGCAAATTAGGCCATGGTTGTAGGTTTGGAGCGGAATGGATCAAAAAACCTCTCCCAAAAAATCATTTTGCTAAATGTACAGTGAACGTTCTGCCAGCACAAGGTATCAACTTTGGTAAATCCTTCCTGGAAAGTGAACTTTACATTTACGGGCCAGACATGATGGAATTTAATGTTTGAAAATGATTAAAGGATTTTGTTCTTTCCTAGTAACAACTGCATTTATCAAGGTGGCAGCCACGGTGGCCTTAGAAGGAGCTGAAATGGAGCTGAACTGCTGAGCTTTCCCTGGCTTGGGTCTGGGAATCCCTCTGGTCTTTAGGCGTTGGGATTGGGGAATTACGTCGGGAGATATGGGAGGAGGGCAGTACAAAGTGTTTATTGACCCCAGGCTGTGTTAATAAAGCATTAGAAGTATTACCTGCTCGGGGATTGTCAGGGCACAGCAAAGTTGTCCTGACCTTGGTGGAAAACTGAAACTCCTCTCAGTCTGAATAAACTGTTTGGACTGTGGGAGTGACAACACTTGTGCAGAGTTATTTATTACAGGAAAAAAAAAGTTTAAAATCTTCTTACGCCCAAAAAATGTATTCCCAACGCCTTTAGTTGCTTGCATGGCAGCGATAAGGTTTTTAACATTAAATTCACAGAGAACTTTGAATTCTGGTTCTTTTTCCAGTGGGTGACATCCCTCACATTGTGCTGAACAGCAGCTCCCCTCCACCCCCTGTGTATCCCCGGGGTGCAGGACAGGCACTCACAAACCTTCCAGCTCTGAACAGCTCTTGGGGCCTGGTTTTGGGGGTGCTGGAGCAAAGCCATTGACCCAAGCTATCAGAATTCACAATCATTGGATAATTTCAGTAGCTGGAGGTCTCTGGTATTTTTTTAGAGCATCACCACTTGCCTGGAGCATTATTTCAGGGGCTTAACCATCCAAAATGCTTTGTTCAGCGTCGGTGTTCCTTCCTCATTCCCCACACAATAACATGACCCACGTGCTGTGTCACCACATTTGGGTCAGACCCTAAATTGGATCACTCAGGATTCTCTCAGAACTCTTTTATTTCCCTTTTCCCTCTGAGTTTTCCAGCACTTCAGTGCTCTTCTCCCAGCACGTGTGCAGCAGGAAGGTGTTGATGTGTACAAAACACCCAACACAGAGTGCTGCAATTTGATTATTCCCACTGTTTTCTGGGTCAGTGAGAGATTCTCAGCCCCCTTGATCTATCAAAGTCCTGCAGACACCACTTTCCAGTCAAAAATTAAGAGCAAATCCAGTGGAATAAGTGGGGCTGTTCTGCAATTCCTGCAGGGCAGGTCTGAACAAAACATCCTGGCTGGATTCTGCCACAGAAAAGTGAAACCATGGAATAGGGAGCTGCCTCCCGTGCTGAACTCACCTGAAGGGCATCACAAGCCTGGGATCCTCCAGGGCACATCCCTGTGCCCAAAAAAACGTGGCTACACCGAGGCTGAGGACACAATAAATGGCAAGGGAATGTCCAGGACACAGCTGCTGTTTCCTTTCCCTCTAAAGCAGGTGCAGCTGCCCTCGAGGACAATGCCATGGCCAGGCCTCTGATGAGACCAGCAAGAACTGCCAGAAATGGGTTTTTCTACCCAAAACTTGGGCACAGCTGCTTGGACCAGCATTGGCAGGACAGGAGAGACGTTACCCGGAGGGTTTTTCCTGCAGCAGAAGAGAGGACACAGTTGACCATTCCCAGATCTGAGTGCTGCCAGGCACAGGTTATTGCAGCTTTTTTCCCCTCTTTGGGCACTAAATAGGTAATTATGGATCAGCTGTGTGATTTTCTGTGTATATTTTATGCAAAAGTGAGTGCCTGACATGTCCATCTGAAGAGTTGTTCATAAAACTTCACAGTCACAGCAACATGTGAGATGGGGAAAGACTGCATTTGGTGTTCTGGGGTTTTCTGAGAGAGGTTTGGATTCCCTCACAGGCTTCAACACTGACTATAATTTACTGTGAACCAGAAGAGACACGAGCTGAAATTTTTAGGAGCAGATTAGGTTGAAAAAATTTATGACAGCATTTAGAAACATTAGACTTGGGACTGCATGCCAGAGCATGACAAAATAGCAGGTAATAACAGATCTCATTAGAAATGTTTATTTAAATTGAACATTAGCCTGTCAGGGATGTTTTTTGCTGCTGGATTGGTCTTATTTCCATCCAGATTAATTTCTACCCAATCCAAGCACCCAGAGGTGTCTTCCTGGGACAGCTCAGTGTGTTCATTTCATGAAGTTTATGTTATTTCTGAATTTTAAGGAGAATGTTACTTTCTATTCTTCTTTATCCACCACCTCCATGTTTAATGATCTTTGTGTATCAAAATGCAATTAGATTTTCCAAAGGATCCAAGCGATTCGGGCTCCAGTGTGCTGTTTCAAAAGGATTGGCTCACCCTCCCCGAACAAAACATTGGAGTATTTGCTTTTCTTGGTCTTGGAGCACAGTTCTTCTGTCTTGGCCTTCACCTTCTCCCCTGTGAGGGTGAGGAGGCCCTGGCACAGAAAAGCTGTGGCTGCTCTATCCCTGGAAATGTCCAGGGCCAGGTTGGACAGGGCTTGGAGCAACCTGGGATGGTGGAAATTGTCCCTGCCCATGAAACTGGATTATTTTTAAGGTGCTTTCCCACCCAAACCATTCCATGATTCCGTGACTCTTTCTGGTTCTTACTCTTAGTCCTTTAAACACAAAATGTGTGCACAGAAATCACCCAGCCCCAATCCCCTCTCCAGATGATCCGCTCTCCTTCCCCTAACCTTAACTGATCTTTCAATAACAGCTTCATTCTCTCAGCTCATCAGACCTTCAATAATTCCAGCAGATCAGCTGCCACCCCCTCCAGTGAAGGTGAGGATCCTTCCTGACACAAACCTTGAGGTAACCACTGTGGTTTGGGGTTGTTCGAAGCGCACGGAGACATCCTGGATGTGCCTGGACCTGCTGCTTGGTTTATCCCTGAGATCCAGGCCAAGCCCCTCCAGACAAGAGCTTTGTGCTTTATTTTCTCAGACAACAACCCGAGGTGCAGCAGCAGCGCAATTATATGGACAAAAATGAGGCAAATGCAGAAAAACAAACCCCAAAACAACACAAACAAGCAGCCCTTCCAAAGATGCAGTTTCACTTCAGCACTCGAGCTGTGTTTGACAGGAATTCAGTGCCAGCCCCATCTCCAGCACACAACAATTTCTTGGATCTTAAGAAAAATCCCTGGAATGATGTCACCATTGCTCAGCTAAACCCGGGCAATCGGTTAGGTTTTGCAGCTGTGGGGATGAAAAGTCCTTTTCATGAGCTTGGGCAAAATAATGCTCAAATCATTTCCTATCTTTTATTTTATCTCTACAAATCAAACTGTTTCCTTTTATGATACGAATTTGGGAGGGCTCAGCCCTAAAAGAGCATCTTAAGGCTCTTTAAAAATATTTATGGAAGGGTTCATAGATTCATGGAATGGTTTGTGTAGGAAGGGAGCTGAAAGATTATCCTGTCCAGCCCCAGGGCCATAAAAAATGGAAGGCAACCCTGAGGAACCAATGTTCCTGAGGCTGTTGAACCCTAAGAATCTCCAGGGAAAACCAAAAAGAAGGAAAGATGTTGATGGAGAAGGGGCCATTCCAGCTCTAGAGAGGCTCCCTGATGTCCCAGTGCCTTTGATTTCCACACCTCTGTGCCGGCTAGAAAGCTGTAAAACATCATTAACTTCCACAGAGCCATTTTAAGAGGGGTTTAATATTCGCTCCATGTGCTTCACATCCTCCTTTCCCTTCCCCTCACAGCTCCATAAAACACATCCCGGCCTATCTGGCTTCAGAGGTGTCCTCCTGCCAGAAACCCATCAGATCCATTCACTAATGACGTCTGTCCAGGACAATATAATGGCTTTGATTCATGGTTTTTGGAAAGCAGCTCGAGCTGACTTCCCTGTAAATCTTGCCACATTTTTAATCCCTGGGGAGCAGCTGGCAGCCAGTCCCTGCTTTATTTGGCTGGTGGCACTGGGGCTGAGATAACCCCGGGTTTGCCATTCTTTCAGGGAAAAAAAACAATTGGAAAAACACCTTTTCCCAGCAGGTGGAATGTCTGAGCAGCCTCACCTGTGGTGGTCCCCAGGCTCCATCAACAGCAGTGGCCGTGGTGACATTAATTACAGAGCTCTGGGGCTTTTAATTCCCCTGGGGAAGGTCTTTTAGAGCAGAATTTCCTGCAAAAATTCTCTTTCTGCCAGGCCTTTGTTTTGTGAACTTCATGGTCATCAATACAACCAAGCGGAGCTTGTCCTAAATTAAAGAGCTTGGCCTAAATTAAGACAAAAACACACTCAAACAAAATTCCCCCTCACCAGAAATGCTGTTCAACCCACACTTCTCTCCCTAAATTGGCTAAATTCTAGATTTTTCTATCATCTCTCATGTTCTGGGCTCTGTTTGATGGTGCTGGGTGAATAATGTATATTCTGGTCATTTAATAATTAATGACTTTTCTAGTTTGCCCCATTTTAAGACCTTTTCATGGGGCTTAATGTTTGGTTCAGGATGATTTAATAACCTCAAAATCCACATCCGCAGAGAAGAATCTGGATTATTAGATGTGAGCATAAAGATAATGAGAAGGGCTTGGAATTAAAGAAATTCTGAGGAATTTTTAAATGTTTTAACAGCCACCAAGACCCTTTATAAACAGAATCACTGCAATTCACTGCTAAAATCCTTAAATCATTCCTCCTCATGTTTCCAAGTGATGTTAACGTCAAGCCACGGAGCTCAGCTGTGTCGTTTTTGGGTAATAGAGAAGCAAATTCTGCTTGCTGCAGGAAGCGCAGGGTATAATTCTGTGGCTGATCCTGTGGTGGGGCTCAGCCCGGGTTTTCCTTTCTGTGAAATTCTGGTGTATTTTAAATCCTCAAGCACCTGGAAGGAACAACGCCAGCAGGTACCTGTGGAGGGATGGAAGGGCAGCTCTTTAGGGCAGGAGCAGCTTCTCCCTGCTTTCCCAACAGGAATCTTTTTCCCCTGCTGAGCAGGATTGGATTTCCTGGAGCTGGTTTTGGTGCCAGCTGCCCAGCTAGGAGTGCTGCTTGTTGTGGTGGGAGATCTGCATCTCAAACCAAGCCCAATTATCGCTGTGGTCCGGGTGGGCAGCTCACCCGCGGCATTCCTGGGAAGTTCTCCTGTTGGGAACAGCCCAAAAATGCTGTGGAGCCCATCCCAGAATGGTCGGGGCATCGACCTCAGCCTGCCTGGCCCTGCTGGGCTGGGATGTTGTTTAGTGCCACAGAACAAATCCTGTCACCTCGGAACTCTGCAGTCTTGGGAGCTGATTTCCAATAAATGGTTTTTCCTCTCTTTCCCCATCAGAATCCACTCCTTGCTCAGCCCTCGAGGGATGCTGAGCTGTCCCCTCTGCTGTGTCACTCCCAGGGCCATCCACGGATCACCCAAGCTTTGGGACAGGGCATGGGAAGTGCACATGGGAAAGAAGCGTTGGATTTATGGCTCTACTTTAATCCAGAGCTCTGCAGTGGAAATCCCTGACCAGCAAAGGCACCTGCTGGGCCTTCCCTTTGGATTCTGCCCTGTCTCTCCTGGGAGAAGGGGAAGCACCTGGGTGATTCCTGTCAAACAGCTCCAGGGTGCCCAGCCAAGGCACGGATTTTAAACAGAGGAGAAAATTCCCAAAGGAATTCAGGCTCCAAGCCTGAGCTCGCCTCGTGGGCAGCTCCTCTTCCCCCCTCCAGTCCTATCCCAGCTGTCCCTCACCCACAGGAAAAAGCTGTTCCTGCTTTTCTGATCCTACTGGGAATTCCAAGGTACCATTCAAATATTTATTCTCAGCATTTCTTTCTGCCAGCCTGTGCCAATGTGCTGCCTTCCCAGTGTGGATAAAGAGAGAATCCATCAATCCCATCAGGTGGATGCTGGGACTGCCTGCTCTTCCCAGGATTTCAGCCTCAAGCAGAGGCATTTATCTGTTTATTTTTTATTTATGAAGTTAGCCAGACTCCAAACCAGAGGATGGAAAACCTGGCACAGGAATGAACTTTGTAAAGTGGGATGGGAAGGATTCGATTCCCTTTAAAAAGCAAAACTCAGCTGTAAAGGTTTTGATAACTGCTAGATCTGAAGTGGAATCAGTTTGCAAAATAACAAAAAATTGCTAAAAAGCAGCTTTTCCCTGCAGTCCGTGCCCTCCTCAGGAATCCCAGTATCCAAGGCAGAGTTTCCAAGCTGCCCACTAGGAATTTAAGGGAATTTAAGTAAAAACTTCAATATAAACCACTCAATAATTGTCCTCCCAGAGCTTTAGCTAATAAAACAACTCAGGGCAAAATATGGAACGTTCAAATCCTGGAATAAAATTCCCAGGTTTCATTTCATTTGCTTCCTTCTCTTTACCCCAAAAAGATGTTTTCCAGCCAAAACACACCACTTGTTCTTATTAATGAACTTCTGCATATTTATCCAGATTTCTCCCTATTGAACATCTCCTTCTACCTGTTATTTTATGCTGCTGAAACTGAAGCAGAAGAAAGGGGTTAGAATTTATTATAGCCTTTGGCTTGGAGCATTAGCCACAAATGCTGAATTATTATTATTATTATTGCACCATATTTTGGGAATGACACAAGGAATGTGTGGAGACTGGTGGTATCTGTGAGGAGAAACAGGAGTGTTTAAATCCTGAAAGAACTTTAATTCTCCTTTTAATGGCAATCAGTGGGCCTGTTTAGAAAATGAAGAATTAAGGTGACAACTATGAAACATTGGAGGGGAGGGCCAGGAATTGGACTTGGATCTTCCTTGTGGGTCCTTTCTATATTCTAAAATTCCATGCTTCCATGAAACTATGATTTTTTGATTCTTTGGTTCTATGATTCCATGATTCCATGATTCCATGAATACAAGATTCCATTCAAAACCACCTTGCCCTGTGTGTGCAAATGATCTTTTCTAAAATCCAAACCCTTTGGTAGCACAACTTGGCATGAAAAGCAAGGAGGCTTCTCACAATTAAGGACAGATCTGTAATTAAATTATTCTTCTGCCCATTTTAATTATGGCTGGATCTGACCATTCAGCACCTGGGCAGAATCCATAACACGATTATTTTGCTGTTGAATGACTTCAATTAGTTTTGCTTTTGGCTCTGGGCAGGGTTTGCCATTGTTATAACGAGCAGGGATTAAAAGAAAAGGAAAAAAACTCCCCTGCAGACAAGGCCAAGGGGAATAACATCAGAAGCCTGATCATTTGTCACCTATGGTCACTCGAAACCATTATTTCTTTTACACACTGTAATTTCAGATAGACTTGTGTAAACAGTGTAAAGATTTATTTTCTCAAAATATCAGAACCACTTAGCGTGAGTCACAATCCAGATTTCAGGCAGATAATTTTCTTCTAATAGATTTTTGGGTTAACAAGATAAAAATTAACATGAAAATGATTATGTGCTGACTGAAGGAAACCTGGTTTTATTTTGTTCCCTATTTGTTTTACAAGGGAAGTCTTCAAGTATCTTGCAGGGGCAAAAATATTTAAAGTGTTTGCACATGTTTCCCATTTCCATTTTATAAGATTCATTCACAGTCAGCCAAACGTATCTCTCTCTCTCTCTCTCTCTCTCTCTCTCTCTTTTTCTCTCATTTTTTTTTTCTTTTGATGCACTTCTTAATTAGCCTTACAGGCTCCAAAGGTGCTTTTTTTCTGTCTGTCTCTTTATTCCAGACGTGGAGAGTGGCGAGCGACGCTCGCAGTGAAGTCATGGGGCTCTCAAACCCGAGCTGGATGCTCCTCAAAGGCTTGGGGGGTGTCCTCTGATCTGCTTTCTACTCCACGGAAAGGAGCAAAGTGCAGATCTGAGGCCTGGGCGTCATTAGGAGCTGAAGTGGCTGCTCTTGGATAACGTGGATTTGGCTTGGGCTGCCAAATTCCAGCCCCTGGGAAGGATTTGCCACCGGGCTCCGTGTGGAGCTCCGTGTTCAGAGGGCTCCGGCTCCTGTCCCCTGCCTGGGCAGAGCCTGGAGGTCTCTGGGCCACGACAGCCTCAGGTTTGGGCCCCCCACAGCCCTTTCTGTCCCCACAGAAGCTGTGGCACCGTGGCAGGGACACTGCGGGCTCCCCAGGGCCAGGTTTTAAAGTTATTTAGGCAGAGGATTTTGCAGGAGTTTGGGATTTTTCTCCCTTTTAAAATCTGCCCCAAAATGCAGCAGACCTGGTGAAGGCCTGAGCCCCCTCTGACCTGTCCCAAATCCCTGTGTCCCCTCTGCTGGGCCTTCAACACGTTGGGGCAGACTTTAAAGTTATTTAGGCACAGGATTTTGCAGGAGTTAGGGATTGTTTTCCTTTTAAAAATTTGCTCCAAAATGCACCAGACCTGAGGGAAGGCCTGAGCCCCCTCTGAACTGCCCCCTCCAAACTTCGCCCAGGCCCTGTGTCCCCTCTGCTGTGCCAACAGCTCCTTGTTCAGGCTTTAAACTTATTTAGACACAGGATTTTGCAGGAGTTAGGGATTGTTTTCCTTTTAAAAATTTGCTCCAAAATGCACCAGACCCTTTTTCTCTCATGAGCCCCCTCTGAACTGCCCCCTCCAAACTGCCCCAAGTCTTTGTGTCCCCACTGCTGGGCCTTCAGCTCCTTGGGCCAGGCTTTAAAATTATTTAAGCACAGGATTTTGCAGCAGTTAGGAATTTTAAAATCTGCTCCAAAATGCAGCAGACCTGAGTGAAGGCCTCAGGCCCCTCCAAACTGCCCCAAATCCTTGTGTCCCCGCTGCTGTGCCAACAGCTCCTTGTTCAGGCTTTTAACTTATTTAGACACAGAATTTTGCAGGAGTTGGGGATTTTTTTTTCCATTTTAAAAATCTGATCCAAAATGCAGCAGACCTGAGCCCACTCTAAACTGTTTTGTGTCCCCACTGCTGGGCCATCAGCATCGTGCCACGTGGAATTTGTAACCACAATTACAAATACAGTTTTACAATTTAACACAGCCCAAGGACCCTGTGATGATGAACGTGCTGCAGCAGGGCTCTCAGGGCAGAACTGAATGTTTTTTAAGGAGAATCTTATAATGGTTTTTAAAGTTGCTTTTTATTTTGTATTTCACAAAGTGACCCCTTTTTCCCATCGTCAGAGTTGCAGCACCACAGGGAATTCCCTCCTCCCGTTTTAGCAGGAGAGAAAAGAAGGATTTGAAGAAGTTAAGGATTAAGCTGTTCCACTTTCTCCCCTTCGCTCAGCCTCAGAAATCCCTCACACAGTGATGAGTCATTTTTTATTCTATTTAAGCCCATGTTAAGTCAACATCGTTTAAGGCTGGTGACTAAGTCTTGAGTGATGTTGATGTAAATTAAATAGGAATAACTGGGACTTCACTAGGACACAGCAAACACAGATTCTCTCCACGGGAAAAAAAAAATTAAAAAAAAAAGAGAAAGACACTGAGTTAGTCCCAATTAGAGAAAGAAAAAAGGGGAAAAAAAAAAAAGAAGAAGAAAAGAAATAAAAGGCAGCTGTTTGCAGGAGATGTCTGACGGATTAAAACCGGGACTGGAAAGCTGCCCTTCTCCTGCTGGTGGAAATCAGCAGATCTCTCCTCAGAGTGGGCAAGATTTCAGCAATTCCTGTGCAGAGCAAGGACAGGAGCCCTTATCTGCCTCAAGTCTTATCTGGCTCGAGTCTAAGCTCATGATCTGCACAAAGTAATTCCATTGAAGTCCTGTTTTGGGTCAGGAAGGGAAATTGGGCTCTGTGGCCCTCAAGAGTGGGATGGATTCAAGAGCAGACCTGGGACCATTTGCAATAAAGGATTTGAAGGAGCTTGTGGGCATTCTTGGGATTCCACATGGCCAAACAGTCCAGTAAAAGACCATTAAAAGACCAGTATAAGACCAGTAAAACCAGCTTTAACCCCCAAGGTGGGCACCAGCCAAGCCAGGGCAGCCTGCCCAGCCCAGCAGCACCAGAGAACCCCATTCCATGGCTGGCACCACTTTCCTCTTGTCAGGTTTGGAGCCTGCCCCACCAACGCCTCAACAACCTCCAGAGGCAACACCTGAATCCCACTTCTCCTCCTTTCTTCTCTTGGAACGTTCTCAGCAGCCGCTGCAGAGGCTTTGCTAAACATGTCAGATTAAAGGTCTAAGCAGACGAATAAATGCAGTCCATCTGAGGGCATGTTTCCTCTCACACCTTCGGGGCCTGTCAGCATCTTGAATGGGATTCAGAAACATGTCCTTGAAGCTGGCTGGAATGCAGCTTAATATATCAGGGGCAGCATTAGAGAAAGGAGAAAAAAGGATGGGGGGAAGCTTTCATGGCAATGCACCCCCCTCCTTCCCTCTCCGATCCTGCATTTGCTGCCCAGCAGGGATAAACAAGGACTGGGGAGGGGATGGGGACCTGCAGCCATCTCCCTGCTCTGGAGCTCACTTTGCCATCTACTCTCTGTATCCTGGGGTTTTCACACTCTCTTCAAAGCTTGTTTTATTTTTCATTAAAACCCCAGTGATTTCCAGCACTCCAAACTCCCAGATTTCAGCACTGGGCAGACCTGGTTGTGTCAATATTCCTGGTTTGAAGGGAAGCTGAGGAGTTACAAAGACACTTCTCAGCTCTTCACATTCTTATTTCCTTGCACAGCTCCTCTCCCAGGAATAATTCCTCTGTCCCAGGCCAAGGTCCTTCTTGCCCTCAGTGCAGGGAGCAGCCCCAGAGCAGCTGAACTGGGCCTTGTTCTTGCTGTATTTGCATTAAATTTGCAAGAAATAAAGTTTAGGGCAAACCCGATGAGAGTCAGCCCCTCCCTGAGCACAGGGATGCTCCTGGCATGGGACAGTCCCAAAGGGAGGTGACCTGAGCACAGCACAGCAGCACGTGCAGGGGTTTGAATGCTCTTCCAGGTAAAATATTCCATGGAATGAGCAGCACTGCACCATTGGAACATCCTCCTGAATTGCACATTATCATCCCTGGAAGTGTCCAACGCCACCTTGGAGCAATCTGGGATAGTGGAAGGTGTCCCTGCCCATGGCAAAGGATGGGGGGAGCTTTGAGGTCCCCCCCCAACCCAAACTATTCTGGCATTCTGTGGAAAATCACTGATTTCACAATAGGAGAATCCTTCAAACATTGGTTTAAGCTTGCAAACCAATTACTGTGCTCCTGATCGCTGCTTTTTTGGTTTTACTTAAAATATCCATTTATTTGTTTCACCTCAAGTCTTTAATTCAAGGAATGTAATTAATCTCAAAGCCTTTTTTAAGGCCTTTTTGAAATTTTAGAGTGAGCACCCCATAGTGACGTTTTACCATCCATCTCTGGGGTTCAGGTGGGAAATTCAGAGAAGCTGAATTAAATGAGCTTTTTGGGATGCCTGCATTTATCTCCTTTCCTCCACATGCATCTGTAGGAAGACAAAGTCTTGTGTTGTGAGGAAAGAAAAAACACCCGGGCTCCTCCTGTGCAGTGTAGGGGACTAAAAATATCTCCTTAAAATGTAGATTTTGACTTTCTGCCCAGCACTGCCATTCCAGCCTAATTGCTGAGTAAATGTTCCCTCAGTGGAAGACAGAGAGTGGGGCAGTGGCTCAGATTTGGTATCATTTCTGCTCCTGGAAATCTGTTCCCTTTATTATTTTACATGGAATTCTTTCAGTTGCAAACTACTAATCTTCCACCTTGGAACTGGCTGTGGAACCAAGGGGGGAAGGTAAAATGTGTTGGGTTTCCAAGAGTTATTCACCTCTTCCCAAGCAGAAGATGGATTTCCCTTCTCCAGGGTCTCCGGCACCATCATTTTTCCCTGGATATTCCTGACATGCCACAAATCACCCCCTGGTTACTGACTTGGAAACGCTCTCCTTTGTGCCTGAACTGGGCAGATTGGGAAGCTGTTGGCTCACATCCAGGAATTAATCCAATCCTGGGCTGTCAGAAACACTCGGGGCCCACGGATTATTATTTATTTAATAAGATGCATGGAATTAATTAAGTTTTAATGCAGCAGTTCTGTTCTGTGACCTTGCAAGCTCCACACCTGGGCAGGGGTGGGAAGGGGGGTGATGCTGCCAGAGAGGCCCAAAAAATGGCATTGGGCACTCGAGGCAAAACCAGACATTTGGGGCCTCCCTTTTGGGGTAAATCATTGTGTGAAGCTCCTCAAATTTGCTCTTGAGGGGAGCATTCCCATGTTTTTTCTTCCTCCCCCATTCCACACCCAGTGTGGAATCCTCTCCTGATTCCTCCTGGCCACATGTGAGTGAGGAGAGGATTGCCTGAGGATGTGAGCTACCAACAGCACCCAACACCACAGAAATCCTTAAAACAATTCATTAAACTCTATTTTTTTCCTGCTGAGGGGTTCGCTGGTCCAGCAGAGCCAGGAGTCACTGACATCCCAGACAGATCTTCCCCCACCACACCAAGGTGGGGAGATGAAAACCAAAGGCACGGTTTTCTTTGGAAAACGAGAATTAACGAGGTTTTAGTTGGATTTCTTGCTTTACCTGGATCTTGCACAGCTCAGGGGAGCCGTGATTTGTAAGCCTCAAGTAAAAATTAACAATAACACTCAACTCTATTATATTTCACTGATGCTTATCTGCGTGAAATGCATGATACTCCCAACCTGCAAGATTTATTATTTGCTATTTATTTGATCTCCTGGATAATTGTTTAATTAAAGTAATTAGTAGCTGCTTTCAAGGCCCAAAACCATTACTGAGCTGATTCCAGCACGGAGCTACTCCAACCACAACAGTTCCCCTGCTCTGTGCCAGCCCAGGGTGTAGGAACTCCTCTGGAATTACATCCTCCCTGCAAGACATCCCCCAGGACAGGATTTGTGACATCCAACAATTGTCCCCACAATTAACAACTGGCCTGAGTTTGGCAGGAGGTGGGAAATGGGTTTGAAAGTGGAAGATATGAAAATGTTGTTAATAAATTCTGGCTCTGAGTGATATTTTGGGGTTTTTTTTCCGAGGGAACTTCTTCACGGCTGTAGGAAATTCATTTTGAGTTATTCCGTGCTTCCCTGAGAAACTCCTAAGGTATCCATACGTGTATTTATATCCACGGAGTTAGGCCAGAACCGAGACATAATCCTTTGAAAGGACATTCTGTGATGGAAACCCATGTCAGGGATCCAGTGGGGATTGCAGGAAAATGGCTCAGTCAGGGCAAAACTTGTCAGGGAGAATGTAAATAAGCAGAGGGTCCATATCCACAGTCCTAAAGGGAGAGAAGGAAATTGAATTCCTTTATGGCCTCGCTCCTGAACCCTCCCACAGCACAGGAAGCAGTAGGCCATGTAAAACCCAAAAATAGCTCTGCAACTTCGTGTTCCCCCTCAGACAGAGAGCGAAAAAAGGAATAAAAAGTACTCCCCGGGGAAAAACATGATCTTTTCCCCGTGTTTGAGTTGTCAGTTTTGACAGGAATGCTACAAACTAATTAAATTTTTGTTAATTTATTTTGTCTGAAGCAGTGAGCGCCTGTCACAGGAATGGCTCGGGAAGTCTGACTTCTCCAGGCTCTGGAAGCAGCCGTGGGTTGGTGCAGGGAAAATGGACCTGCTTAAGTCAAATAAACACAAAAAGCATTTAAATTCATTCCTCCCTCAGTGCTCCAGCTTTGTTTGTCTGCTCCAAAGGCAATCCAGGCTTATTCCTTTAAATCCCCAGGCTGGTGGGATGGCTGCTCTCTTCTGGTTAGACATAGAATGGGAAGATGCAGTGGGTAAAGGACAAAGTAAAATTCCATCCTGGAGCTGCCCTGGAATTTGTGTCAAGCCTGGAATAACTGGACACTCTTAGGCTGGATTATTCCCAACCCAGGAACTATTTTGAGATCCAAGAATTTTCTCCTTTCACACGAGGAACAAAATGGAAGCAGGCTGTCCAGAGTGTCAAAATGTCCAAGGCCAGGCTGGAGCAACCTGGCATAGGGGAAGGTGTCCCTGCCTGTGGGACTGGATGAGCTTTAGGGTCCCTTCCCACCCAAACATTCCATGTTTCCATGGCTTTTCCAGGGAGATCCATGCGGTCCAATGGTTGGCCATGTATTCAATTATTGAATGATGGATTTATGACCCCCTTGCCCGGGAAGGGGGGAAATCCTGAGCGCAGCTCCCCAGCCATCCCAGGCAGCTGCTGCCTGCTCCAACACGATCCGTGCTCATTTCGCATTCTCCTGGAACTCCGTAAGGGCACGGCCAGATCCAAAGAAAGCACCGTGCAGTCTGATTGTTCTCAGATAATCAGCTGAGGAAACAGGTAAAAGACAACCCCTGCGGGTGTTTATTCTGCTTTTTTGAACCTGTCTCTGTCAGGGCTTTGCACTTCCAGGCCTTTCACAGTTGAAAACCCCTTGAACCAACACACACACACACAGAGGCAGAGCGTGGCTGGGGGAGGTGAGCAGATAAGAGAAGGAGATAAGCAATTAGCAGAGCTCTTCAAAGTGCCAGCTGAAAGGGGAAAGTGGAGTGTCCATCCCACAGCCCAGCCAGCAGCCGGACCCAGAGGTGTTCCCAGCTCAGATCTGAGTGTTTACACAAACATCCAGCTCTCATTCCAGCAGGGATTGCTCTGCTCTTATCTTGTTTAATGGGTAATTTCTGCACTAAGGGATCTGCAGCTTTCAATTAAAGCTCCCATTCTTTTTGGCAGTGAAATCCCACCCTACGTGACTTCAGGCACTGCCAGTCCCGGGGTTTGCCAAATGGGAATGAGGAATGTACCCCAAGCACATCCTGCCCTTCACAGCACCTCACGGCTGCACCTGGGGTCCTCCAGGTGGGAAAAGGCCTTCAGGATCATAAAGTCCAACCATCAGGTGGGATGGAGCTCTTGGAAGGTGTCGCTGCCTGTGGCAGAGCTGTGGAACTGGAGTTTGGTCGCTTCCAACCCAACCCGTTTGAGATCCCAATACCAACCCCAAACCAGCCCAACCCAACCCATTTGAGATCCCAATACCAACCCCAAACCAGCCCAACCCAACCCATTTCAGATCCCAATACCAACCCCAAACCAGCCCAACCCATTTGAGATCCCAATACCAACCCCAAACCAGCCCAACCCAAACCATTTGAGATCCCAATACCAACTCCAAACTAGCCCAACCCAACCCCTTTGAGGTCCCAATACCAAGCTGCATTTATCTGCATCTTTAACGTCTCAATATCTGTCAAAACCTAATATGTGTTTTCTTCCTGACCTCTCCATTTTATCTTTTCATTTATTACATTTACTGAAAGTGTTTGAGAGAGAGACAAACCCAGAATTTCCTTCTGTGGGAGGGGTTGTGGGAACAGAAAGGAAACTCTGTTCCCATTCTGAAGAGTTTATGAGTGGATGAATTAAAGTGCCCTGATTTCAGTGGGAATCTTGGATGGAGTTTTTTTCACCCCCATGAAGTGTCCTTGGCACTCCCTTTGGAGAGAGCGGTGCTGCCTGTGGAGGGAAGGAGATTCCCACCTGTTTCTTCATCCAATATTTCTGTCCTAAACAGGACAATGAAGAACAAGGACGGATCTTTGAAGCCCTAAATTCACGTTCAGTTGCTCTTCCAAACATCCTGCAATGGAAAATTGCACTAGAAGATGTCTCCAATAAAGATTTAATCACATAATCTAATATATGAATATTAAATGTGCCCAGGGAGCCAGGTATGCATTGCAGACATCTGTAATAAACATTCATAATCCAACAGGCTTCTGGAGTCTTAAGAAATTACCAAAAATAGAAAGAAGGAGAGGGCATTTTGTAAAATAATTTCCTTCCAACTTGAAGCAGATGTCTCCCAGTTACTGCTTCCCTGCATTTGGAGATGATGCTGGGAGGTTTTTGGTTCAGGAGGATTTCGACACAGATGAGGCACAGACTCAAGTAGGTAAAAATGACACAGAAGACCCTTTAAAGTCATTTTCCCTCATCTGTTGGACTCTGATTTCTGCTTCAACCTTTTGTGCTTTCCAGCATTGAAGCTCCACACACCCACAATGGTGCTCCCACTCCCAAAATACTGATTTGGGTGGGTGGGTGATGAATATGGGGAGGAATCAGTGGGCTGGGAGGCTCTTTACAGTAAAGGGTTGCTCAAACCTTCAGTGTTTCCCTGTGGAAATGTGGTCTCCCGGTGGCTGCTCCTCCAGGGAGAGGGATCTCAAGGAGCCTGGGACACTCTGCCCATTTTATATCTCAATTTCCCTGGAATTCTCTCAGTAGCCAGCCTATAAAACCTGGGCAAACAGCACAAAAATGGGTTGAAAACTTTGAATTCAGCTTTTAAAATACCGACCTGAGTCTAAAAAGCCGAGCTGCTCCTTGAGCTCCCTCAGATGTGGTCATGGTGCAGGACAAATGTGTCTTCTGCTGCTTATGAAGCTGCATGAGCAGCGAAGCCAGAGGGAGATGAAAATATGGTAAAAAAACCCTGGCTTTGCATCTTTCTGCCAACTTTTGAGATGCTGACGGAAGATAACGTTGAAGTTTCAAAGCTGGGGGGAGAAAAAAACTCCCCAATGATTTTTGTGATGTCAGAGGAAGAAGGAAGCCAGCTTGAAATGAAGGGCTGCTCTCGGGCTCTAATCTTGTAGACACCTACTTAACTTTAAGCCAATTAAATCAATGGACTACTTAACCTTTGCCTACAGGAGAAAGGATTTGCCAGCACAGTTTATATTAGTGCCCCAAACCAAATAAGCAATGCTCCAAAAAGCACTCTTCTTTCAGCAAAACTCTATCTGCCCTTGGTGTCACGAGCATAAAGCCATGGCCGGGGACTCAAAGGAAACCTTGCCTTTCAGTGACACCACTGGAACTTGTTCCTGTCAGAAAAACAAGCCCCAAACAAAGCATTGCCAGGGTGGAGGCTGCGTTTTCCAGAGCCAGAGCTGGTGTTTGAGCCCAGTTCGCTGCTGGTTTCTGTAAATCCGTGGGCAGCTTTAATGAGCCGGGTGCTGGAGGCTGTGCCCAGATTCCCTCAGGGTTCCCAGGGTGGCTGGAATGTCTCCCAGGGGTTCCCATTCCACAAAAGCCAAAGTCCAGGGTGAGTCCAGAGGGAACGGCAGCCCTTTGGGGCTGTTTGGTTTGGGCAGGTTGGTGCTGCCCCGGCACCCCGGGGCTGTGGGAGGTGTGTGGTGCTGCAGGGTTTGGTACAGAGAAAACACTCGCGTGCAAAACGTAATGAAAGGCAGGGCTCCCCTGCACAGCCCCCCTGGGCCAGCAACACGTTACATCATTTGTCACTGGACACGTTGGGAGTGTGTCACTGGAAAAACCTTTAAAAGCCGGGCTGGAAGTGCTGTGGAGACAACACACCAAAAAAAAAGACAGCATCATTTATAAATGTTTTTGTGTCTACTATTTACATTTGGGCCATTTCAATGGAAAAAGGGAACAGAAAGGCTCCACTTAACATCTTCCCAGATGGTAACAACATCTGTCTCGATGGCAGCCCAAGGATNTGTTAAAATGAACACAAAAACATTTTGGTGGCGAAGCACACGTACAAACACATCCTGCTGTGAGAATCCAAGGAGCACCAGGGCCCTGTGGCAGAGCAGCTCCCGTGTCTGGGATGGGGATCCCAGCTCTGCCCCCTGCTCCGAGGAAGGGGTCATTGCCACCTTGGAATGATGCTGGATCCTGCAGGAAAACTCCCCATCTCTCACCACAGGGTCACTGAGCACCACCCGCTGCAGCGGCCTCTCTGCACCTCTCCCTTGTGCAGCTTGATCTCTGCCAGCTAATTCTTCTAAATATCTTATTTCCTGCCCGTTTAACGTGACAAAAAAGGGCTGTTTTTCCTCTGGGCCGGTTCTTTTGGGGGCTGTCATCATTTTGAGCCAAATGAGAGATTTCCTTTTAGCTCAAGGATACTGTGGCAGCTCTTCCAGAGGAGAGTAATTCCCCAGGACACCCAGGGGCAGGGAGTCAGTAGCTGTTCATCCGTCTCTCACCCAGCAAAGTCACCCTGACACCTCGGTGTATCCAAGGAAAAACGGGATAATGCCCAGGCTCTTGGCAGATGAGACAGGCTGGATGATTTCTTCCTTGCCAGGTGTCATTCTTATTTTTTGTCTGTTCGCTGCTGAATCCTGAGCTCTCATTTCCAGACAAGGGCACTCTTAACTTCAGCACAGAAAGCCAGGGACAAACGGGTGGATCCGTGTGCCAAGGAGAGATTGTTGTAACAAAACATCCACTTGCTGGGATTATTTACCATGAAACACCACCAACAACAGCACCTGTGGAGAATTACATGGTGATACAACACTGGAAAGAATTCGAGCTGAATCCCTGCCTTGCAGATTTGTGTCAGCGCCTCAAACCTCAGCGCAGACGCTGCTAAATTTATCTGCTGGAGGATGAAACTTTGTAGTCCTAAATATTCCCTTCCTTTCCATGCAGGGGCTCAAGACGAGCTCTGTTTGGAGCAGCTCAGGAGGGAGGATGGGGCTGATCAGCTGCTGCTTGGGTTTATCCCGCCTGAGCTGTCACATTCCTGAGCGCTCGGCACGGGCAGGTCAGCACAGCCCCGCTCCCAAATGCTGCTCTGTGTTTGTTTGTTGTCTTTGCCCAGAACACAGGGAACATCTCCAGCGTGTTTGCTTGGATGAGCGGCCCGGTGAGGGATAAAGCAGCTCAGGGAGCACACACACGGCACCAGGGAACGCAGACAGGCTGGGCCCAGAGGTGCCAACCTGCTGGACAGGGAAAACAAGCCCAGTTTGTGCAGTGTCCGAGTGTCCATCACACAGCAGCGCCTCTCCTAATCCTAGCTGACCCTGAAGGTCAGCACTGCCTGGCCTGTGGGGTTTCACCCACTCACCCCATCCCAGGGCAGCCTTTCCTTGTTTTCCTGTGGGATGTGATGGCTCTGCTGCACTTCTGGCTCAGTGCAAATAAGGAAGACCTGCCAATGGAGCTGCTGTGGAAAATTCAGGATGCAGGAGACATTCTGATCCAGATGGAACCTCAGGCAAGGTGAGGAGTGCCTTGTCCTGCCCTTGAAGGACACATGAGGTTCCTGTGGTCACTCTCATCCTGGGGCAGCCGCTGGTCCATGGATGCAGAGCTGGCTGGGATCCCTCCTCCAGCTGCTCTGCTTTCTATGGGAAACCAATCCACATTTATTCCTTTTCCTTGGAGGTTTTATGTTGCAGAGCCACTCACATTGTGGACATGATTAGCCCCAAAAGTTTCCCCACCTTTGCTGCCATGCCCAGCTTGGCCAAGTCTGTGTTCTGTCACGTTTGGGAATCAGTGGGAATCTGGATTTATCTGATTTCTCTGGGCATTCTGGAACATCCTCTCAGCTGGGCAGCTCCTTCTCCAGCCACCGCAGCCGGTTTGATCATATTTAATGCGCATTCTTCACACACGATCCTATTACCATTCCAACGCTCTTGGTTTTGCTTATTCAGGCTGACCTTCGGCATCTCCTGCCATCCTCTGCCATGGTCAAGACCTCCCAGCTTGTTGCCTGGTGGCCCCCGAAGGAAGGTGTGAAGATTAACAGCCCAGAGGATGTATTTAATGAATGGCAACAAGGGATTAGTGACACAGTGTCACCTTTCATGGCCTCTTTAAGCAGGCGAGCTGACACCCGTTTATTTTTGTTTGCACTGTTGAGTAAACTCTGGAAACAGACTGGATTTACAGTCCCTGCTCCCCCAGTGAGGAGCCTCCTCCTGTCCACCAGCCTCGGCTTGGGGAGATGAGAAAACCAGGAATCTCTCTCCCAGTTTTCTGTCTGGGGAAGTCTGACAATGTCATGGCCTCCTCCTTGCTGCTGGAGATGCAGGGGAAAGGGTTGTGCTGGGGGAGAGAAGTTTCAAGGCTGTGGAAGGGCTGACTGACAGCTCCGGTTCCCAGCTCTGTGTCCATCAAAAACCAGCTCCACGCTTCCCAATCCTCCACGCTTCCCAATCCTCCACACTTCCCAATCCTCCACCTGTCAAAGGGTTCCTGTGCTTGGGCAAGGCTGAGCTGTCACAGGGCAGAGGGCACCCCCTGCCCTCCTGCCACACCTCTCAGCTTCCAAATGCCTCTGGAAAGGAGAATTTGGCAACGATATTCCAGAAATGCAGGAGTTGTCCCAGCACAGTGGTGACAAGGATGTGGGGTTTTATCCTTGCTCCACTGGTGACACCCACAGCCAGACACCCCCAGGCAGCAGCAGACGCTGATGAAGCCTCCAGGCACCAGTTCTCATCCACCTGCCCAGTTTGGAGCATTTCCACCACACCCAGCAGCTTTCCTGGGATCTTTCCTGGGATCTGGAACATGGTGCAAGCTCCCTGCTGTGCTCAGTGTCACTGGATCAGGACACGAGGTCCTCAGACATGACCCTGGATAAGGTTATCCCACAGCTGGCCCTGAACTTCATTCTGAGTGATTCCTGCTGTCTCTGCTTCCAAATTATTCCTCACACTTTGGGAATTCTACTGCTCACAAACCTTATTCTTGGTGTCTGCCCTAAGTTCTGCTTTTCTTCATCCCATTCTCACCAATCCTCTCCCCCTTCGCAGACCTCTTGAAGAAATCCACAGAGCAAATTTATCTGTGACAGCCTTAAATTCCATCTCAGGGCTACTGCAGGGACCCAGAAGAAAACACCCAAAGCACAGGAGAAGGGTCAGTGGAGCAGGAAGCCCAGGGATGGTGGGGTGGGAAAAACCTCCCTTGGGAATGGGAGGTTAAATCTGGAGAGGGTGTTTTGGACTCGGTGTACAGGGGTAATCTCTGCTGCTGACAATGAATAAATACATTTTGTAGTGGTGAGGAAAATGAAGTTTATCTTTCCCCAGCAGCTTTCATGGCAAATGTTGCAATTGTATCTGAAATGCCGGGCAGGAATTACTGTCTCCAAAAAAAGGCCAATCCAGTGGCTTTGATTTCTCTCCAGTTCAGGGAGTCAATTGTCAATTGTAGTACAATCACAGGAGTGATTGTATCTTCTCTGTGTCAAGGACAGATGTCAATATTTCCTTTGCAGAGACAAGAAAACAAACAAAAAAATCCTAAAATCAGCCCAAAAATCCTAAGCAGGACTTCAGGGAAATGCTGCTCTGATTTAGCTCTGATGCATTTGCAAATGTATTTAAATTGTGCTCCTGAGCTCAGCTGATTATTGGGAACATGGAATTCTCATCAATGAGGAGTTTGTGGTACAGGGAGACCTGAGAGAGGAGCAGACAAACCAGAAAAATGCCTCGAAAGATGTTTATCTGTTTGTATGGGTTTCATGCAAAATGCACCACAGGTGGAGCCATCAAAATCCCGACATTTGGAAATCCCTGGCAGAGGAAGCTGTGAGTGGGTCGGGACTGAGCTGGGTCAGTCTGGAACAACAGGTACTGAAGGGATCCTGATCAGGAGCAGGGTGGGAGCTACAGGATTGGCAGGAGGGAAATTGGGAGATTCCCATCAGCCAAGGAGAGGTGGTGAAACCTGCTCCAGGGCTTGGCTCAGGGCTGCAATCTGCTCCATTGTCTTCCAAATTCATTTCCCCTTCACTTCACAGCTTTGGATCTCTTTTTTTTTTGTATTTTCAAATCACATTCGCTATTATTTTAAAGGCAATTAAAACACAGAAATGAGACCCAAGGAAACACCCACTGCATTCCTGGAATGATCCGTCTGTGCTCCCTGCATTCCACCCCAGGCGCAGAGGTGGGAGGCAGCCGGGTGCCAACAGCACCACCACGCCGCATTCCCACCGGGAAAAACCCACGGGCAAAGCAGGATGATCCAACCCAAGCGCTTCCAATGAACACAAGGGCTGGAAAGAAGTCCCCCAGGGCCTTTTTCCAAGTGCTGCTTCAACAGAGAGTGCACAAAACGCCTTCCACTCACCAGGACAAACCTACCTTGGAAAAAAAAAAAAGCCAATTAACATTGCAGAGTATCCGCACCCAGATTCCTGCCGGTTGGCATTTCTATCCCTTGGATGCTGCCTGTCTTTGCCGCTGGATTCCTGAGGCTTAACACCTTAATTCCTGAAATGAGCCCCAGTCCTAATTCCTGATTTTAGGAAAACAACATTCCTGCCATTGAATGAAAACATTTGTACACAGTTCATAAACCATCTTCCTGAGGGGAGGGGGCTGGGAGAGGGGAGCTGGGAGCGCATAGAAGTGCATTGTCCATGGGAGCCCGCGCCACCGGCTCTGGGATCCAGCTGCTGCTTGGGAAGTGCTCTGCTCAAATATTCCAAACTCCCCCACTGGACACGGCCATGGCCATGCACAAATCCCAATAAACATGGGCTGGAGGAGTTTCTGGATCAGGCCTTGGATTTCTCTCCATCAGTGAGAGATTCACTGATTCATTCACAGGCCCGGAGTGAAATTCTGGTGTCCCACCAGTGGGGTGGGACTGAGTGTCCTGGTTTGCTGGGACACCTTCAGATCCGGGGTCTCCCATGGCACACTCATTTGGAAGGGTGAGGAGGAGTAATGTTGGCACAAACTGGGATCACAGAATCATGGAATCATGGTTTGGATGGGATTGGATTGGATTGGATGGGATTGGATTGGATTGGATTGGATTGGATTGGATTGGATTGGATTGGATTGGATTGGATTGGATTGGATTGGAAGGGACCTTAAAGCCCATCCAGTTCCACAGGGACACTTTCACTATCCCAGTTTGCTCCAACCTGGCCTTGGACACTTCTAGGGACAGGGCAGCCACAGCTTCTCTGGGCACCCTGTGTCAGGGCCTCACCACCCTCACAGCCAGGAATTCTTTCCCAATATCCAACCTTACCCGACCCTCTTTTAGTTTAAAGCCCTTTCCCCTTAAAATTCTCTGGGAAGCTCCAACCCGTGCTGCCCTTCCTGCAGGATTTGCTCCGTTTTCAGAAGATTTGCTCAAGGAGAAGCTCTTGGGTGGAATCCTTAGGCCTGTATTCCATAGGAGCTTGGCTTTGGAGGGTTGGGATGGTTCCTCCTGACTTTTCTGTGTCCCAGGAAAACGTAGGTGGGAAGCAGGAGTGATAATATTCCTATTCCTGCTTCCACGCTGGAGCCAAGCATGTTACACCTTGTTTCTCCTGCCTGGAATCTCCCTAATCCACTCCCCATCCTGCCAGGAATCTCATCCCAGTGTTCTGGGACCTCTTTCCCAATGGGTTCTGTAAGAGCTGACAGAGAGCCTGACAAAAATCAAGGAGAGGAGACCAAGGGATCTCCAGCAGGTTCCAAAATATGGATATTTTTCCTAGCACACATCGCCTGTCAAATTGCAGGATCCAGTCAATACAGTGGAATTACAGTCCTGGAGAGAAAAAAAAATAATAAAAAAAGAGGAGAGAGAGGGAAAAATTTGATTCCGAATTGGAGGGATTAATGGTCAAAAGAATGTTCTTCTGGGAGTAATCTAAGTGTTATATTTACATTTGGCTTGGAATTATTTGCAGTGAGGAATTTCAAATGCAAATATTTTAAAAGCGTAACATGTAGAGAGAGACACTGTGGGCACTTCTGTTTTCTCTGAAAAAAAAAATTAAGAAAAAAAAAAGAAGAAGAAAAAAACGGTTTTCTTGACTATTTTTTTATTGGAATCTTAATGAGACCATAATTGCAGCAGGGAAAAAAGGAAAAAATGTAGCTCTTAAAGATTTGCTGTGAGTGTAGGTACGGGCCTTGGATTGCAAAGAGAAAAAGAAAACTCCATATTTTTTTAAAACTATTTATTTTCCGAAGTGGCGCATGGGAGGGAAAAAAATGACTGAGCTAAGTAAGTCTTGTCCATTTATGTGCTTAGTCTGTATTTTCTTTTTCTGAAAAAATATCTAGGAATAAATGTCGAGAGTGGGCCCATTGTGTTTGCCTTGGCTCCCGCCTTTATCTTATTTCATTGTGTGACCCTTCCGAGGGGAGCTGGAGGGACTGCAGACTTTTCTGGGTTCCTTCTGCATCCACGGAGAAGGGAGCACATGGTACCTTCAGTAATTCCCTGTGTTTCATGGAATCATGGAATGGGTTGGATTGGGTTGGGTTGCGTTGGGTTGCATTGGGTTGCATTGGGTTGCATTAGGTTGGGTTGGAAAGGACCTTAAAGCCCATCCAGTCCCATGGGCAGGGACACCTTCCTCAATCACAGGGTGCTCCAGCCTGGCCTTGGACACTTCCAAGGATGGGGATTCCACAAACTCTCTGGGAATCTGTGCTGGGGCCTCCCCACCCTCACAGAGAAGAGTTTATTCCCAAGATCTAATCCAAGAAGGCCCCACCTGAGCCCAGCAGCTGGAACGGGCAGCAGGATCACCTCAGGCACAAATGTCCCATTCCACGTGGATCCTTTTGAGGTCCCCTTCACTCTCCCTGTTCCCCCCTGAGCTGAGGGGTTCCTTTCCTTCTTTAAATCACTTCTCACCAGCAGGGTTTGGTGTCTGCACTTCTTCCACAGGATATTTCAAAATCTCTTTTTATTATCTCTTTCCATTTCACCTCTTTTTATTCACTTTTATTAATCCTTCATTCATTTTCTTTGCCTTTAATTTTGCTCATGTTTTTCTCCCATCTTTCTTTCACGTCCTTTCACCTGTGTTTCTCCTGCTCCCCTCTCATGGATGGAGCAAACTTGTTAAAATAAAGTGCCTTTTCTTTTCCCCAAGGAAGAAAGTGTCCATTTAATACCCCACATGCCCATCAGAGCTGCAGGAGAGGCAGAGCATGACAGGCACATTCTGTGATTCAAACCTTCTGGGTATTGGCAGGAGAATAAATCTTATGTCTGACATAAGAGGACATCGGGAAAACCAACCTGAAGCTTTTGGAAAGGATCCACGGAGCTGTCAGTCAGGAAGAGATAAACTTTACATGAAATAGGACCTTCTGAAGTCATTAGTTCCCCGCTCCTGCCAGAACTGCTGGAGGAGAGCAACGAGAGGCAGCCAAAGAGAACAGAAAACAAACGTGAATGGCAACATGTCCCTGAAGGAAGCGCCTGGTACAAATGTGGGAATGCTCAGGAAAACAGCTCTCCAAAGGCTCAGCATGAATAGGATTGATCCACAGGAAAACCGTGCTGCCTGGAGGACCCAAACCCAAAATTAGACCAATCAGGCAGAGGGATGCAGCTCTCAGCAGAGGGAACACAGCGAGGAGCACTTGTTCAAAAATCTGTTTCACTGGCTCCGGGAAGATCTGTTGGTTCAGGGAAAGAGGAAAAGAAGTGGGGAGGACTGGAAAGGACGTGGTGACATTGCTGTGGCAGATGGACATTTGGGATATGTTAAATAAACTTCCACCTCCTCCCTCCTCCTGCTGCTCTGCTCATACAAAATGTTCCTTAAAGCCTGTCCTTAAAGCGGGAGGGTGCTCAGCTGGCTCCGTGTGCTGGACACCAACAAGTTTGGATGTGGAATCCGTGGGCCACGGAGCTGTCAGGGAAAGACCCCATCCCATGGCCTGTGATCCAGGTGTGAGGGAGCTGATCCCCCGCCCAGCAGATGGGATGACATGGAATAAACGCATCAGAGAAGCTGATCCTGGAACACTGCAAAAGGCAGGGAAAGGCTGGGGAGGATTAATTCACACCAGGCTCATTCCCTTTGTTCTAAACAACAAGCAATGGTTAAAAGGTGACACAAAGTGTTCCTTAATCCTCCCAGGATCCTTCCCATCCCACCTGGATCTGTTTTCTCCCTGATAACCACCCTGCCACAGCCATAAAGCTGCCCCGGTGGAGCTGTGCCCGAGCCAAGCAGTGACCCAGCAGGCAGCAAGCTCTGTGTGTGCTGACTCAGTGATCCCAGCCTGCTTCCCACTTCCTTTCCCTCGTTCTCCTTCATCCTGCAAGGAATAACTGTGAAGGGAATCAAGTGGCCCATCTCCACCAGGCTTGGCACAGCCCAAGCTGGGGAGAGGCTGCCAGGGCTGTGGCTGCCTGACAAAGTGGGTTCTGTGAGCCCAGGGGAGCTCCTGCAACAGCCGCCCAGGCTGTGCCTCTTGTCCTTCCCAAAACAGCAGGATCCAGCATTCCCAGCTCAGGGATCACTGAAACTCATGGAAATTTCTGGAGGGAAAATTCTTAAGAAAGAGTTTGGGGTGTTGGGAGTGTTAGGAGAGGGCTGCTCCTGTGGTTAGAGGAGGGGTTTGTTTTGTCTTCATCCTGGACCGGGGCAGGGAGCAGTGCCACAGAGAAGCACTCCTGGATTGTGTGTGGGCATGAGGTGAGGAGATTTGCCCAGCAGCTCTCACCCCCAGGCTGGGGATTCACAGAATCCCAGAATTAACGAGGTTGGAAAAGAGCTTTGAGTCCAACCTAGCACCTGACACCACCTCATCACCCCGAGCATGGCACTGAGACTGGAGGGAGAGCAGGACACCCACAGGGCTGTGCTGACAGGCCCGAGAGGAGCAGGGCGGCCTGGCCAAACCCGGCTTTGGCTAAATTACCTGCAACTCCCCTCAAAATGACCCTGAGATGGGCTCGGTCAGCCAGAGCAGGGAGCTGATAACACCAAGGTTGTGGGTTCAGTCTCCACTCCACAGGGACTCCTCCTGCACCACCACAGCTCCTTGGAAATTCCTCCCAGGACACTCCGTGGCCAAACCCCATGGGCCACATCCAGCAAAGGCCCAACTCCTGCTGGTACCACTGACACAACATTTGACCCACATTTGGAGGGGGTTAGGAGTTTTCCAATGGAAGCTGCTGCAAAACTACAGAACATCCTGTGAGTGATGAGGCTGAGCAAACCTCCCGGCCCTGAAATGAGGGATTCACTGCAGATCGACGCCACAAATACCTGGGATTTCCTCTCCTTTTGCTCTGAACCCCTTTGGCTGGAGTCTTCCCATCCGATTCCTGCCCTAATTGGTGCAGAGACTCCAGGAAATGGCAAAGCCACATCCTGGAGCTGCCCTCGTGTCTGATGTCACCCGGGGAAGTCCCGTATCAATGTTAATGCAGCCCAGGTGTTCCAGAGGCGCCGGAGCTCACACAGGTCCTGGCAGGACAATCCCCTGCTAATGCAATCCTCAATTATCTCCAAAATCCAGCTCCAGCAGAGCTGGAAATCCTCTCCAAGACAATAAATGCCGTTACCTCGGGTTTGCCCACTCCCCTGAGGGTCCCAAGGACCTTTAGGGTGTTGCTTGTTTCAATTCACCTTTTTCAGCTGAATCACACAGGGAACAGGGATAAATCTTGTCAAATCCAATGTGGAGCCATGGGACAGATGGGCATTTGTTGAAGAGTCAGCATTTCTAACACGCTGACTTGCTGTTGGGTTGGATTTTCCCTCTTCTTTTCCCTCTCCTTTTCCCTGCCCTGCTCTTGTCACAGCATTTGCAAGCAAAAATACGTCCCCAGAGAGCTGTGCTGGGGACAGGTGTGGGCACACCTCTGCCCTGGGAGCTTTTCTCTTCCCTGCTCCCTTTCAACAGGTGTTTTGTGCCTTGTTTTCAACAGCTCCTGCCCTGACTTTGTTATTGCCCCCAGTAATTTCATTCTTAGGGGCTGCCTGACAGGACAGGCTTTTCTTCGGATAGAAACGCTCAGCGAAGCTCCTGGCGAAGGGAGAAAAAGGAGAGAAGGATAGCAGAGGCTGTCCCAGGGTGTCTCCAGTGTGTCCTGTGTGTGCGCTCATGGAAGGAAATAACCAGACCAGCAGCTGCTGGAGGTGATGCCCAGCATCATTCCCTGGTTTGCCAGAAGGTCCATTCTGACTGGCCCTGTAATTCCAAACATTCGCCCAAAACCAAACAGCACCAGCAGGAAACTAAGGCAGAAACGCTGAACATTTAAATCAGCTTTAATGATGGCTCATGTTTTAGCATAAGGTAAAGTTTCCAGGAAAACCCTGGGAGCGGTGCCATTCCCAACCCCAATCCCTCTTTCAGGAATGAGTAGAGACACACAAATCTTCCTTTTCTGTCTCTGAATTTTTCCATGTGATTCCATTTGCTGCATCTCTTCCCACTGAAAACTGCTGTCTGTCTGTGAGGATGCCCCGATGATCCCGATGATCCCATGTGGAAAGAGGATGATGATGGATTGTTTGATTGATCCCCAGGGATCTGAGGAAGAGGAGGGGAGAAGGGCCCAGCTTTGCTCTGCTCGGGTTGGGTTTGCTCTGTGATCCTCCAAATAAACCCTCGTGGTGTAATATCTCCCCAAGCCATAATATCTTTCTAATAATTCCATTTATTGCCCTGTTTGTTTTCATTTATGGTTTAACAGACCAGCTGGCAATTAGGCCCTCATTATGCTGTTATGCAAAGTAGCTGCGTTTATTTTTATAACACGGGCTGCAGCGTGAGCTGTATTTGTTTTTAATTGTGAAATCAGCCATGGCAACACCTCCTAATGATGATCCAAGTGTCACAGCTGGGAATGGCTGGGAATGGCTGGGAATGGCTGGGAATGCTGCTCAGCTCAGCCAAGGAAGGTGCAAAAAAGCTGGAGAGGTTACAGCCCTCGGATTCTGGTTCCACATCCAGAATGCTCAGGGTTCCCCCTGGATCCAGCACCAGTCTTGCTGGGATTCTACTTTTCCACTTGTCTCCAGTCCTGATTTCCTCCTGAGGGGCAGCTCTGCTCTCTGGGACCAGGGACAGGACCCAGGGAGTGGCTGGAGCTGTGTCAGGGGGATTGGGACAGATTTTAGGGAAAGATTCTTCCCCCAGAGGGTGCTGGGCACTGCCCAGGCTCCCCAGGGAATGGGCACATTCCCAGGGCTCCCAGAGCTCCAGGAGCATTTGGACACCGCTGCCAGGGATGCCCAGGGTGGGACTGTTGGGGTGTCTGTGCAGGGAGTGGGACTGGATGATCCCTGTGGATCCCTTTCCCACTCAGGATATTCTGTGATTCCAATCTCTGTCTGATATCTTTCATTTTGCTCTTTTTCCCCCACGTTCATATGATCCAAAGTGGGGTTTTGCCCTCATTTCCAGAAACCAAGGCTGACAATTCCCTCGGGTCGTGGCTGGTGCCATCGCAGCTCTGGCCGGGAGCACCCTCAGCCCCTCACAGGTGTGAGGGCACGGCCTGGGCCCTGTGGGCTGTCACAGTTTCACAGCCAGGGTGTGACCTGCGATGGCTCCAAAATGTTTCAATCTGCGCTGGCCGGAAGAGTTGGGCCTGCAAAACAAGAACTGTGATAAATCACGAGGCTGAGGGGGCTGCAAAGAGCAGGAGGAAGCACAACTGCCTCGCTTTCCAGAGCTGTCCTCACCCAGGGATCTTCCCCAGATCCACGGCTTATCTTCTTCCCCAGCAGGGCCCAAAGGGACGTGAGTTCAGCTTTTGGCACGGCCGGGGCCCTCCTGAGTGAGCTCAGAGCAGTTCCTGCGCCCAGAATCTGCTCCTGCACAGCCGGGACGTGGCCTCCCCTTCCCCTTCCCCATCCCATCTGCTGGAATTATCCTCTCTTTGGGAAAACACCGTGCCCCCAAGTGTTGGCAGTGTCTGCTTTTACAGGGAACTTGGTGCTGCACTCACCTGGGATTTTAGGCAGTGGGATTTTAGGCAGTGGGATTTCAGGCAGTGGGAGTTTAGGCTGTGGGATTTTAAGCAGTGGGGTTTTAGGCAGTACCTCGTCCTGCTCCAGAGGAGGCAATGATTAAATCAGGCCTAAAGTGCTCAAAATGCAGCCGCTGAGGCCTCTGTTGTCTCTTCTCAGCCCCATGTGCCATACAACAGCAGGAGCGATGACTCCAGGCTGGTTATTTTTATCTAATTCATTGGGAAATTGGTCCACCAAGGTTGTTGTTCCCTCCATGCTAGCAGAGATGCAAACTCTGGCTCCTGCCTCCTCCCCACTGCTCTATCTGGGAACAAAAACCAGCAGGGGAAGAAAAAGGAGCTTCCAGGAGCACAGAATCGAACAAAAACAACCAATTTATGAAAAAGCGAGTCAATATTTTTTTTCCAGAAATGAAATCCAACCCTTTGGTGCTGGTTGCCTGTCCTGGTGCTTTGTTTGTGGTTGCTGGTGCAGAAGGAGCCTGTCCATCCCTGCTGGCCCTGCCTGGAGCCGCGTGTGAACGAACACACACGCACACAAAAATGCAGACAGCAAGAAGAAGTCATTCCACAGTCTAGCCTTGTTAAAGAATACAGCCACTTTCCAGCAGCAAACTTCCCCCCTCAGCCTCTCCAGCCAGAGGAATTTCTTTCACCTCCTCAGAAGCTGCTTATTAAAGCCGGGCTGGTGCTGGTTCCCAGGTATTAGAACAGCAGCAAGGCTTAACTAATCTCTGCTTTTACTGCAGTAATTAAACCCTGCACTTGCCAGTAAAAAGGTAACACTTTAAATTAAGGCCCCCTTTTCTAAATGCTGTATTAATATTTATGAAATGATTACTGCATGCAGCCACATTCTTGCAGGACTTATTAGAACGTGGGTTATAAAACTCGATTGTAATAAACCCTTAATGGCTCTGCTCTGGTGAGCTGCGAGGTTTGCAACCCTACCAGGGGCGTCTTCTTGAACTGGGAGGAAAATGCTCTTCCCCCCCCCTAAACCCCCCAAAAGTTTTGTATCTCTGGGGCTGTTGGTCCTTCTGCTCACCCATCCACAAGATGAGGTGGGGTTTCACTGTTGGGGTGTTCCTCCTGCTCTGCAGACGCTTTGGAAAGGTTTGGGATCTCCTCTGAAACCTCCTAAATCCTCTCTGCCACCCCACACACGCACCTGGGCTCTCTGAGAGCAGACATTGGTGTTTGGTAATTAAATCATTGATGTTTTGGCAATCAAATCCTGCCCTCAGCATCCAGACCCTGTTGGCTGACAGAGCTCCTCATCTGATGTCACTTTATCCCTCTCTCCAGGGCATTTTGGCATCAGTTTAGAAACCCCACGTGATCCAGAGCTTCACTGGGTTTGGAGCTCTTGCAGAGGGAGTAGGGTGAGGTCACTGCCCAAAAAAATCAGACTCTCATCACCACAGTCATGAAGGAGATCCAGAGGAGAGCAAAGGATGTTCTGTGAGCAACAGGAAAGGACTTAAAGAGATAATTTTCTACATCGAGGAACATCTCACAGTGCCAAGGCTCTCATTTTTAGGCTTTTTTTTGGTACTCTGGACACCCAACCCTTCAACTCTTTCACCCCGAGCTGTCATTTTCAACTTGCAATGTTTTTGGAATAAATAATCTTTGGCTATTCCATCCCAAAGCATTTTGCAAGGGGTTGTGGCCAAGGTGAGCTTTTGCAGCAAAACTTTGGGGGGTTTTGTAGCTCTTTTTTCTTTCTTTTCTGTAGTTTGAGCTGCAGTTTGAGCATGGTATTGCCCCCTCCTGCCTTCCTTTTTCCTCCTGGGAGGGCACACGTGAGGTCCCAAATGTGCAAAACCTGAATGTCCATAAAATATTCTGCACCGTGAATGGCTCAGTGTAAGGCAGTGGCACTTCTCCTGCAGGAAAATATTCCCATGCTGAAGTGTTTGACAGTTTAAGCATCGATGATTAACCTCTTCTAATTAAAGCTTGGGGGGGGATCAGCACAGCTTGCAGAGAGCAGAAAAACTGGGATAAACTCATGGAGGAAAAAAGCCATTTCCACGAAGCAGCCCCTGGAAACAAAAGGCAACCTCCACCCTGAGCACGGAACATCCTGAAGGGCCAAAATGGGGAGACGTTGGGCTCAGACTGACCTCACCTAAAGCTGGGACTCGCTGCTCCAGCCCCATGGCAACGTTTGTTATGGCCAACAACAGAACCCGAAGTGACACAAGAAAAAAAAGAATTATCTGCGATTAGAACGAGACTCTCGAAATGTCTCCAGCTGGAGCCAAAATTTGGGAGGGAGGGAGGGGGGAGAGAGGAGTTTATTATTTCAGTAGCTGCAGTGCAAATCCCCTCTGGGTGCTCTGCAAACCACCCCGTGCTCTTTGAACCCAGCCCCCTCATTGACATGGTAATGGGCTTTGTTGAATTCAAAGACGATTACATCAGAAATGTGTGGCCTCTTGTGGCTTTTCCAAGGCTTATAAAGCACACAAATTATATGAAAATATTGGGTTGAAAAATTAGTAAGCCATAGGAGTTTGTGTTGTTTTAGCCACGCTTTACTGCAGGGAAGGAAAACTCTGGCTCCTCCAGACCTTTGCCCAGTCTTTCAAAGCGACTTTCTTTATTGTTTTTCTTTTCTGGTGGGCTCACCTCGGATATACGGCCTGGGTTTCTAAAGGACTTTCATACTGGAGCCACCTTTCCAATCAGAAATGTGTAAAGAGCAGAGACCAGTTCTCTGAGCTGCTCCAGTTCAGTTTGAACCAGGGAGAAAGTTCTGCCTCACAACTTTTGGTCACCTGAACCATCCAGAGACATCACTGTCCTATGGATTTTTACACATGGAATGGGAAAACGTGGTAGGAATGATTTTTTAAATTATCTTTCATATCAGGTTCATACATTTGGCAGCATCACCTCAAGTGCAACAGAGGAGATGGGAAAGGCACAGGTTCCTTCTGGCCCCTACAAATTAAAACTCAATCAAAACTCAATCAAAACCAAATCAAAACTCAATCACAGCTCACCCCCAGTTATAAAATATTTGAAGATCCTGTGGTAAAAGAGGTATTGGAACTGCTGGAAATGCATTTTTCACTCACCAGTTCTCCTTCCATTCCTCCTCCAGTATGAGTTCCCCTTTCTAAGGCTCTGCCTGATTGAACACTGTTAATTAGCTAATTTTCCAAAATTGATACTCCAGTGTTGATCAGGGTACTGGCATTTTGTCAGGAGTTCATAACAAGCCACAGCACGAGTTCTGTGCTCAAGTTGGGGAGGTGGTGGAGTCACCATCCCCGGATGTGTTAAAAAGAGATTGGATGTGGCACTCGGTGCCATGGTTTAGTTGAGGTGTCAGGGCATGGGTTGGATGATCTTGAGGTCTCTTCCAACCCAATGATTCTGTGATTCTGTGTGATTCTGCTTCCTCTGTGTGAGCAGGCAAATTCTCCACCCCACAGCAGCCAAGGAAGGAGGCTTGTGAGGAGTGAGTTAAATGTACTTGATCTTGTCTGCTTAGGGTTTTGGGACAGTTCAAGCTCATGGATGTGCTGCTCCAGTGGGAAAACCTCAACTACCCACCCAGAGAAGTTTGTTGGTGTCTCCAGTGAGACGTGGGGATTTTGGAGGATGTGTGAAAGGGGCTGAAGAGAAAACACCTCCAGTTCTGTCTGTGAGCACAAAGATCACAGACACCACGCACAGAAACAGCAATGGCATTCCAAAATGTGGAAAAGGATGGCAACGGGATTGTGTTGTTAAGATCCAGAGGATCCCAGTCAGCTTCCTCTGCTGCAGCCTCCCAGGGAAGAGGGGTGGCTTTGGGCTGGACGCGCTCCCAGGCCTGGCCGTGCTCCTGGAGCAGCTGAGGGAGGGAGGCACAGGGACTGCAGCTGGAGCAGCAGGCAGGGCAGGAGCTTCCCTTCAGCAGCAGGGGCTGAGATCAGCTCCAGCCCAGCCGTGAAATCACATCCTGTGACTGAGCTGATGCACTCGTGGCAGGGATGTGACATTCCCAAAGTGCGCACGGCAACAGAGGAGCTCAGGTCTCACCATCCAGAGTAGCTGGAGTCACCAGACACCAAAATCGTTGGGAATTCTGCACTTGAGGGACACAGAGGAGCTCCAGGGAGTTCAGCCAGAGCTGCTGGCACAGGGGCTGTCCCACAGCAGCAACGTCCTCCTGAAGGAGCATTTTCCCTTCATCACCTCCCAGTGTGGGGTAGACAGGAGGACACGGATTTCCTCTTCACACCTCGCTCCAAAGCAGTGACCTGCAGGCAGAGCACCCTTTTTGGGATTTTCCCTCTGGTATTGGTGGAGAGAGGGAGGCTGGAGAGCACAAGGCCACCACAGAGCCCTCCCAGGCTGTGCTTTTCCCAGCAGACCCTGCCTTAGGAAGAAAGGTGGCCAAAACCAAAGAGACAAAAAGTTGTGTGGGGTTGTTTTGACAGCTCTGAGTTCTCTGTTCCAGGCTGGGAACAGCCCAGGACAGCAGGATGGGAATTGCTGAGCTCCTTGCATGGAGCCACCTCAGCCTCTGTCTCCTCCAGGCTGCCCATGGCCGGGTGGCCCTCGAGGCAAAACACAGTGCCAGGAATCAGGAATCAGGAATTAGGAATTAGAAATTAGGAACTAGCTCTTCATATATGGTTTATTTACCAACATTCCATGTTCCCCCACTCCCCCAGAGCCAGCAGGACCTTTCCTGTGCCTGCCTGGAAGGAGCAAGGAAATAGAAGTGGGATAATCTGGTCTGGCTGCCACTTTGGGGGTCTGAAGACAGGAGCAGGCACAGGGGATGATTTTTGCCTCCGTGGCTGCCTGGCACTGCTGGGGTGCCCACGCACTCAGCATTAATTGCCCCATCATTCCAGCAGCTCTTTTGATTCTGGCCACTCACAATATTATTTTATTTTATTTTATTTTATTTTATTTTATTTTATTTTATTTTATTTTATTTTATTTTATTTTATTTTATTTTATTTTTATTTTTATTTTTATTATTATGAGTTCCTGTTTTTCCAGAGCCAATTATTGTAGGATTAGAACACAGCCTCTGCCCCCGTCTGTGTGTAGATGCATAAATAAGGAACTGGGAATCGAATAAAAGAAACACATTGGATTTTTTCTGTCCTTTTATTTATTTTTTTGTCTCTGTCCCCTTCCAGCCTCTCACATTCAGATATAAAAGCCCTGGAAGGAAAAGGCTTGGAGAGAAGCAATGGGAGAAAAGTTTGCAAGGGGCAAAAGCAGTGGGACCCTGCAGAACAAACATGTGTAAAGGCTTTGTTTCAAAGGGGATGAATGCAAAAGCCTGGTGGGGATAATTTTTAGGCTTTGCCTATTTTGAAAGGGTTGAGGATCAGGAGTAAAGTGAGAAAACAATTCTCTGTAGGAAGCTGTAGCAGACTAAATGGAGCTTGTTGTTATTGGCAGGGGCCGTGATGCTGAGGGCAGCAGCGTCGTTACTGGAGCTGGAGGCAGCAGAGGTTTAAATAAATAAGGAGAGATCCCTGAACCGAGATAAAATGGGATCTGACTGTGCTGGGTCCTGCCGTGCTGCGGAGCAGGGAGGGCTGGCAGGGTGTGAGTAAAGGGAGATGGATGAGGCTGATCAGATAGGCTCGGCAGAAAGCAGGGAGTTGTTCCTCCTGCTCGGGGCATTGGGAGTTAGTCACAGAATTCCCGAGGAATTGGGAGTTTATCTGTCCATCTCCTGCACGGAGGCACAGCCAGGCATTGCCCCACGGAGGGAATGGGGGAATGACACAGCCAGGGGTGTCTTTCCTTCTGGCTCCAGCAAGAACCAAAGGCTCGGGAAGAAAAGTCCCTTTTCCGTGGTCCTGCTCAGGAGCAAAGCCCCGTAAAAGCTGTGGGATTATTGCTGCTGAGGCCAGCATTAACACAGGACTCGGCCCAACCTCTGCCGTGCAGCTCAGCAACATCAGGAACAATAAAAACCCCGTGAAATCCTTGCACAAGCCTGCAAGACGTGCACCGAGTCCAGGAAGGGTCTGAAGAATTCTTCAAACATTCCCCAAATCCTCACCCAGCAGAGGTTGGGATGTCAAGGCCAGGTGATAAGAGCCTGGCCTGGGTAGGGAATCACTGATCACAACCAAACCCTGCAAAGAAACATTTTTGCAGAGTCCGTCCATGGATTATCCTCCCACTCCCAGGAAAAAAACTCATGGGAAGGCTGCTCTGGACAAAATTCCCAGGAAAAAGGGACAGCAAAGCAGGAAAGAGAGGGCAGGAACAACCTGCTTCTGCTCTGGGGTGAAAACAACAGTGCAGCATATCCAGGCACAATATCCCTGTGATCCCAATTTTCCCTGTTCCTAAGGAAAATCCTGGCTCTTGATTAAGGATCTGGTTTGTAAGAGTGGAGGTTAAGCAAAAAAAAAAAAAAAATGGGATTTGCATTCATATTTAAGAAATTTTAAATATTTCTCTACATTTTCAGATTGGAGAACATGTGCTAAATTCCCCTTTCCTGGAGTAAAAGTTTTGAGGGGAAAAAAGCCCAAAAGGGTTAAGAAAAGAATTTTTCTTATCCTGGTTTTCTCCTCCAGTTTGCAACACTGAAAATACATTTTGAAACAGTAAAAGTCGAGATAAAATAGCAAAGAATGGCAGTTCCCTGTGCCTTTTCTGTTCCCTTCTGGTGGCTCTTTTGTTTTAATTCATGCAGCAATATTTCAAATAGAACCCAAAATGATATTTTTAGTGACAGGACACTTTTCCTCATGGTTCCTTTCCCCAGGGCTGCCTTTGGTGCTCGATCCCGTCCCACCAGGAGCAGAACCAGGAGCTGCCAGCAGTGCCAGCCTCCCCAGAGCCCAAATATTCCACTTATCCCATCTACACGACACATTCAGAGTTACACCAATCCCTAAGTTAAATAACCAGGGGAGATGCATCCCAAAAATCGCCTTTTCCTCCAGATCAGCCCAGTGCTGTGACTGAATTCCAGCAGAATCCATGCCTAATGCCAAAATAAGGGACCAATGCTCAGTGTCCTGGGAGCACCGGAGCAGGGCAAGGAATTTTCCCCTTTCCCAAAGTTTTTTTCCCAAATAAGCCCTGTGACTGTTCAAATCAGAGCTTTTGCCACAATCAGGAAGAATTTGGGTTGCACAGGGTGGGAATGGTGGGCTGTCTGTGCAGAACAGGAGCCGGATTCGACGATCCCTGAGGCCCGTCCAGCTCAGGATATTCCCTGATCCTGTCCCTCCAACCACTGCCACACAGCTGATTCCTGGGATCAGCAGATCCCGGGGCTGTTGGAATGCTGGGATCAAAGCCTCCCGAGCCTGTTTGTAATTCCTCTGGGTAAATAAGAGCAGCACTGGGGCACTCGGGGCTGGATAAAGCAGCTTTGGTTCAGCAGGAGAATGGAACTCTTTTTACAGAAGCCAGCGAGGGAGGCTGGAGCCACCGATTTGGGATGATTACAATGAACAAAAAAAAGTCGAGCCTGGAAGTGTTTATTTTAATTTAGGGGGCACGGCGAGCTGCTGAGGTGGGAAGATATTATTTTTATGGATTTAATCAGATGGCCGGGGTCTGTGGGCACTGCTAATTGAAAGCTGTCTGCCTCGCCTCGAGTTCAACGTTGCTTTTCTCCCCGTGGCTGGGAGGCAGAAGAAAAGCAATTATTCAGGCTGGGGAGGGGAAACGGGGACTGGGAGAGGTTTAAGAGTAAAAAGGAAAAAAGGGGCCTCGTTTTGGAGGGAAATTTCAGTCTGTCCTGGATGGAGCTGCCTCAGCTTGGAATTCGGGTGAATAAGGATCAGCAAGGACCTGGGGAGAAGCTGCGCAGGACTTCCAGAAGGATGCTCAGGAATCACAGCACCTGGAAATATGTTTCAGAAATGGGAGTTTCAGTAAATGCCAGGACGTGCCTTTTCCCTTTGAAGCTCCTCTGAGTGCCAGATGATGAATCTTGGACCCCCCAGGACACCTCATTTTTCCCACTGGGTGGACATTTCTGGTCCAAGACATCGGAAAAAGCAGCAGCAGTCACCAAAACCATCCACCCAAGCTGCACACCCAGCAAGACGTAAATTCTATTGAAATTTGGCCACTCCAGGCAGCCCTGCAGATTTTCCCCAGTGATTTTCACCCCACACACCCAAAAAGAGAAACCGGGACAAAATTTTTTGTAAAACAACCCAACCAAAACCTGCCCAGGGATGAGATGAGGGGGTTCAGAGGTGTTTCGTTCCTTGGGGGTTTGTTTTGTTTGTGGCAGAGGGAATTCCAACAAGGCCAGGTGAGGAAGAACAGCCCCCAAAATTGCCTGTGCTCCATGATGTCACCCCAAAGCCACCAAGCAGGGTGTAAATATCCCCCAGGCAGGGACCAAACGTGTCAGGCTCACGTAGGAGCCAGCCCTGAGCAGCGAAGCCCTTAAGGTCCGAAAACGCCACCTCCAAATATTTTCTATATCATAATTATACAAAATGAGTGGAAATTTCTGCCCCCCTTCCCCCCAGCCCCAAAAGCACGGCCCGTTGTGAGCACTGCCAAGTCTGCAGGAGCGTAAATAACATCGCAGGCTCTTTGTGCCAGGCGGGAGCTGGGAAGTGGAAAAATGATTGAGGGACAAGTGGGTTTTAAGATCCCCCCGAGGCCCGTAAGTTACCTGTTTATTTCAAGAAGAGCTGCAACTGCCAAAAGGAAAGGAAAGGAGTTCCTGGAGTTGCTATCATGGTCTGTTTCCAGGGATTATTTCAAAATAAACACGGATTGAGTCTCTGCTGTGCTCCCTCAGTCAATATTCATGCACACGGAGGGTGCCTGAGGAGGGTGTGGGGTGATCCGGGACTCACCTGAATTCAGGTGTGGGAGTGAGATCTGGGCCACAGCCTGATCAGCCAGGTGGGAGCTGCAGAGCCAGGAATCACCAGGGGGTTTCCCTTCGGCCTCAGGAGATGCTCAAAAATGAGAGTATTTGGTGAGGAGACAAAAGGTGTTCAGAATTCCAGTGGGGAACCCAGCTGGAAAATACAGAACCAGGGAACCCCACACATCAGCATGGATCCCAGGTGGGAGGTAAAATAATCTTATTTTTTCCATGTAAAATATCTCAATTAAAAGGAAAATGATCATAATTGACTTCTTAAATGGAAGGGGAAAGTTGTGAAGTCAGCAGGGAAGGTATTTCAGACAGATAAAAGGGATGTGGGAAAGTGTTGGAATTCTGTGATAGAGAAGAGAAGAGAAAAGAGAAGAGAAGAGAAGAGAAGAGAAGAGAAGAGAAGAGAAGAGAAGAGAAGAGAAGAGAAGAGAAGAGAAGAGAAGAGAAGAGAAGAGAAGAGAA